>OX418217.1:40591403-41191403 GCA_948455865.1 Conomelus anceps
TTTTCTCTTGATGTTACGCTTCAGCTTGACAATTTCCATGATGGTTGGTGCAATCTCCTCCACAGTTTGCTTCATCTCCTTGACTGTCTCACTCGGCATTCAGTGCTAGACTGAGCATAATCACTGGTGTCCTTCAACTAAAAATGTATCAAGACCATTCCTGTAGCGCCCTCTATTCCTGTCTGAGGACTGATCAATTACAAGGAATGCATGTGCAGATGATGACCATACGTTATCGCACATTCTTCTGAATTCTTCAAAGGTCATGTCAGCTCCAACATGATCTCTGTACAAATGTTTCATATTCAGATCATCTTGTTTGAACATGATTAGAAAATTGGCATTGTCATGTATCAACTGTTTTGGTATACGGCTATAAGTCTGTGCCAGATAAAATGCATCAACATTACTGTGTCGACCAGTGGTAAAATAGCGTCTAATGGGTTCTTGTTGCTCGCAAATCACATCATCGAAAATTATTATCGAATTGGCGGGCAACTCATGTGGTGCAGGTATTTCTTCACAGGTGTCACACTCAGTGTAGCTCAGTTTGGGCCCAAGTTCTTCCATAACAGTGCGCAGTAGCTGATATTTCGGCTGGAATGCAGTTTTTGAATAGAGATAGATGTTTGTAAAGGAGATTCCTTTACGATCAAAGAGCATGTTGAAAAGTAAATTGGTCTTTCCACAGCCTGATGGCCCACATATAATGCATCTCATATGGTTGGGGAACAAAGGACCATGGCGTTTCTTTGCATTCATTTCTGGGTCTGCTAGACCACAGCCTCTTACCACTTGATCAAAGTCAATTATATTAAACTTGTGTTTCCTTTGCACAATCTGTTTCATCACACCAAATCGGCTCTATCAATCCAAGAGTCGTGACTGCGATCGTATCCTTTCCAGCGCACCAACAGTTTATTACCTTTCCTCTTTAACACTTTGGCAATTTCAAAAACACTAGGTACTTTAGTTTTCACAATCTCTTCCGCATAAAATCCTCCTTGCACAGGCTGTCCTCTGCAATCTTCCAACTCATATGTTACAGGCACTGTAGGCCGCACACGTGTTACTGTGAACAGTTCATTTGTCCAATTGGGTAGGTAACCCTTGTCAAATATCATTTTATACTTGCTTATTCGAACCTTATCACCTGGATCAATGTTTTGATGAATGCCTGGATAGAACCGGTTTTGAGATTTGTCCAACAAGCTCTGTTGATACTCTTGGCGTTGCTCACCAAGTCTGGAAAGCAGTAAGGCCTCATGCTTCTTTGTAACATCAATCGGTCGCATACCTATTGTCCTATGAATTCTTCCATTATACTCTTTGACAAGTAGTGGGAGAATATCTGTCCAGCGATAGGTTCCACGCTCAGTGAATTTGATCCACATCAAATGTTTAAGTGTTCTGTTGAAACGTTCCACTATTGAGGCCTTTCTTTCTGAGCTAGTTGAATAATGGTTAACACCATACTGTTGCACAAGTTGTTGAAACTTTGAATTGAACCACTCTTTACCATCATCTGTTTGAAGGTTTTTCATTGGATTCTGCACAAATATGGGATGCATTGCCTTGACAACTGCATCAGCTGACTTGGTCTTTATTGGTATAGCATAAGCATACTTGCTCAGACAATTGATGATTGTAATAATGTACCTGTAACCTTTGTTCTGACGTGCATACGGTATCATCTCAACTAGATCAGCCTGATAGAGGTCATCTAGCCCTTTCACAGTTACCATACGTGTTGGAAAATTCCGACGAGCTGGCCTGTGCAACTCCCTTGCTATTGTTCCCTTCTCCATACTGATAGATATTGTTTGTGCACACGGCTCTATATACTACTGTAGCTTACATGGTAGGTTGATAACATACAATTAGTCCATGATATCAACAATCACCCAATCGTATAGCTGTCCAAGATTGGCAACGATTTCACAAAATCCTTTTCCAAGAGGAAACTTTAAAATAACATTGACATTGTTGAAAACACTTACTGTGGCTTCAGGAAAGCATAACAACACTGCTTTTACAAAGTTTTGCAATGATCCAAATGGTTCAGGTAGGTGTTTATAACCAAAACAAAATAGTGGCTGCACAACCCACTGGGTGCTGATAACAAGTTGACAATCTCCACAATTGCACATTATATATCACTTTGCTGGCTCCACTGCTGATGGCTGGTGGTGGTGGTGGTGGTGGTGAGCTGCCCAGAGTCGAAGATGGTACAGTAGAGAGCGTATGACAGTGTGGTGTACAGACCTCATCTGATGCAGCAATGATGGCTTCAAGAAAGCCCAGTGATGATGTAAAGGAGGGGTGGAGACATGAGCGCAAATTGTATGTGCAATGGATGCGTCGACACAGGTCCTTTTCCATATTGCGTTCTGCTGCCAGCTTCATGTACCATTCATTGACATCACGGCCCATTGCATCGATAGCATCCTGTGTAGTATTCCGACGTAGCACCATTCTTGACAACAGGCACTGGCGCATATGAAACACATTTGATTTATCCAGTCCATGCTCCCTCGATGTTAAAAATTCCACAGTCCTGTACTCTGGGTCCAACAATATTGAGTTGACACTCACAGCGGCTGCCACAAGTAGATAGTACATTGTGGGATTTATACTGAAGGCCATCTGCTGATGCATGTCTTTAATGCTCATTCAAAAATGTCCAGCTGCACCCACTTATAGAATGGTCCCAGGTCTGATGCCATACTGCAAAATCCTCTGCTTATTGGAAACTCTATGTGAACTGCTTGTCTATTGTTGGCCAGGTAGATGCTAGATGCCTGCGGAAAGAGCTCATTCATAATTTTGAGAAAGTTCTCTGGTGATCCAAATGGTTCTTGTATACTAGTGTCTCCAAAGTTGAAAATGGGTTCCACTATCCAGTGTCTACTTGTAACTAGACCACTATTTTCTACTGTTCTCACTGCTAATGAACAAGGGCTATTATGATGTCGACAACCCATCACTCTCTCTCTGCAATGCTATCTTTACAGTACAAATGGCATTCCTCATCTGACATGGGGAAGGACAATGAAGCTCTTAATATACTCTATTGATTTGCGGAGGCATGTGCATAACACTTCTCAACATTATTTCTGCGCAGTCGCTTACTAGGAAGAGGACAGGAGCTATCATCATCAACAATGGTTGCTTCTTCTTCTGGTTCATTCTCCAACAGCTCAGCAGGAATGTTTTTATGACCAAATGCCAGTGTGCTTACCCCATCGCTCATTATGAATCTCTTCTCATCAGCCTTGCTAAGTGCTTTTTTTGTCTGCATAATTGTCATGATCTGGTGTTTTTTGGAGCTGAACATAACCTGCTCTCTATATATATCCTTATCGCCATATAAGCAGTCCAGGTAATCCTGGAATACTATATAGCGTTCAACATTGGGTACAGTTTTGGGCAGCTCCTGACCAAGTATGGGCCTCCGCACTCCTTTAGCCTTTTTTATCAGGCCACTCTTCAGATTCGTTTTATCCACATTGAAGCACCGGCAGGCATATAGCTTGGACCTTAGGCCAACATACTCATAAGGTGCTCTGGCAGCATACTCATCCTTGAATTTTCCCAGCACCATCTTGTTTACATCAGAGTAGCATGGATGATCAGTGGGATACTCTGATGTGTCAAAGGATTCCCTCAGCTCCTCAATGTTGTTGATGTCATTGTACAGGTCCTCTGTGTGTACTGTGTAAAACAAACTATCTGTGTCCTGGTACAGTAGCTTCAGTCGATCGCCATAGATGGGCTTCATTACATCATAATGGAATTCATACATTAGGATCTTGCTGATATCCAACACTGTCAGCCCTACATAAATTGGTTTGTTCAGCTCTATCTTTTCCTGGTGCAGCGTCACAGCACAAATGTTATCTCCAAAAATGATTCGATCTTTAAATGATGGCCGAGCCACAAGTTTCTTCAGTCGCTTCTCACAGTTGACCAGCTCCATGCTCATCCTCTTTCTGACATTCTCCATAGTTTTTCCGAAAACAGCGTTATTCATCAGCTTAAAAAAGTTTTTCTCGAATTTATTTGCAGATGCCTGTCTGAGCCTGGTGTTCATCTGGATGTAGGGTGCCAAAAAGTCTTCTTGTTCAAATGAGATCCCTCTATAGACTTTGCTAATTTTCAGCCCATGCTGCACAGCTTGTTTGAGCAGTCGATAGTGGCAGACATAATGTTTCCGGCCATCAAGGGTGGTCATGAGCCGCACACTTCCCGACTTTGGTGTTTTTTGATTTTCTGGCAGAAATGGAAAGTCATTGTGATTATTGTGCAGCTCGTCTGGGTACTCTACATCCACTTCCAAGATGTAGCCTCTTCTTTGTTTGTCAGGAATGGCCGCAATGTGGGTGGTGACTGTATCCAGCTCATCTTTGCACATCCATTGAAATTGTCTGCATGGCAGAGGGTTACACATTGCCCAGCCATACAGGTTGTTAGCATCTGTGTACAGGAGGTAGGATGTTGGCTTGTCTGGGTCCACCGGTGCACCAGTGTACTTGTTGTTGGCGATGGCATGCCTATGAACACAGGTTGTTATGCCCCCTCTAATGCCTCTCTCAATGAACATGTACATGTCATAGTCTGTCAGTAGCTCCAGCTCAACTTGGGTATACTTTAACATGACATCAAAAGAGAAGCCAGGCGATGTGTAATAGTGGGCACAGTCCAAATCATAATTCTTCATACACACATCCCTAAAGCTCTCGAAAACGTCTGCTAGCAGAAGCACATCTGTTTTAAGATAGAGGTCGCTGTAGTCGCCCAGAGTGCGGCAACCAAAATGAGACCATACATGTTGGGCATGTGCATAGTCTTCATCACTTATTGATTGGTCTGTTAGCTTGCTGTAGAATGTGTCTTTCGGCGGCAGGGCAATTTCTTGCAGCTTTTCCCATGAATCACAGTACTCATAGGGGAAAACACCCTTTCTTGAGACAAGGTTCAACCCATTGGGAAACTGTTTGGCAGTATGCCCCAACACCTTTGGAAGGTCAGCAGCATTGTCAGTTGTTTTGACAAGATTGGTTACCAGTGAGTCCAGACTGTCTGGTGTAAATCGAAATGTGTCAATAAACCGTAGGTGAAGCCGCTTGGACACATGCTTTGAAAATGATATATATTTTTCAGAAGAGTTTGGGATAACTTTGAGTTTTTCTTTATCAGTGCCAAGATGAGGAATAATGAGGTGTGTGTCATAATTTGAAGAGTTATGCAAAAACACAGGGATGAAGCTCTGTCTCCGTCTCTCAAGGTTGCACGAATTGCACAGGGCATTCCTGTAGTAGCCGGTCATGTGACAATGGTCATAGATCTTGTCTCTCTGGAACTCCTTGTTGCAGGCCTCACAATGAGTGGCAGCTGTGTGTGCTGCTTTCTGTTGGTCGGTGAGAGGAATCATTGCTATGCCTAGCGTATCAATAGCATTGGCAATACCTACTGCATACTTTGTGAGTGTATTCATAAAGTGCTGTGCTGCATCTGGCCCTCTGTATACAATTGGTTCTTGAGGAATGTAACTGCTCAAGGGGAGCCATGCAGGAAACTGCTTCTCATCTCTGACAAAGTAGATGCAATAGCTCATAGCCTGATGGTATTGCAACACCTTTGTAGCCTTGCCAACCCAATGCACGGGCGCCTCCTCCTCCTCCTCCTCCTCCTCCCTTCTTTTTTCTGCAGTAGGTTTAGTCAGAAGACATTCAAAATCTGCATAGATCACCAGTGGCAGTCTGAATTTTCTGAGATGTTTCTCAAATTTGAGGGTTGGAGGACTGCCATCTTCTTTGATCTTTGGCATAATTATCCGGGCTGTTTTGTTTAAGGCACAGTACTCCTCATGTTCTTTCATCCGGCGCTCACCATCATTAGCAAGGGTGTAGTGGGTGAAGCAGCGGCGGCAGATGATTATTTGACCTTTATGTTTAGTCAGCTGTGAACGCAGCAACCTTTCAAAGTTCTTGATGTAGCAGAAATGACTGTTGACTTCCATATTATCTTCTTCTTCTTCTTCTTCTTCTATTTCCTCCTCATCTTCACTGCCCTTGGTGAGTAACAGGAGATCAAAGTGGTCTTCCTTCACAGTGTTGGCAACATGTCTTGGATAGATGATGTTTTTGGAGTCCACAGCATAAACGTTCACTGACACTCCCGGATTGTCTCTTTCAAACCTGGGAATCTGGCCAATGGTGGTTGGAAATGTGATGCCAGAGAAATCATATTTATCCATTATACTGTAGTACCGCTTGTTGACATCCTGCAGGTTTCTTCCTTTAATATGTTTTGCAAGGATTGCCCACATAAAGCACTGCTGATCTTGATTCTGTGGGTTGATGATAGCTTTTCTTGCAGCCAGATTAGGTGGTAGGTTGATGTATGAAGAACCCCTGAGTGGCTCATGCTTGCTGGTTCGAATGAGCAGCCCATCAATGACCCAGAGTGTCCATCCACTGGAGTTGCCCTCGAATTTCGCCTCCTCCTCCAGCATTTTCTGGCAAGCGGACTCCACCTGATGAGCCAATGTCAGAACGGTGAATGCTGCGTAATTGGGTGTCTTGAAGGCAATGTCCTGCATTTCCTCCCTTTCTTTATTCTCCTCATCAAGGTGTGTCTTGTGGTAGGTTGCCTCCAGCACCAGGTTGAATTTGATGGCCCCATACTGCTCAATTACCTCTGAAAGGACCTTGACAATCTTCTCCTTTAGGGTGTTTAGTAAAGAATGGAAATCCTTTGCCGGAGATGTAGAATTGTTGTTGTTATAATAAAATGTACATAGGTTGTTGTTGAATGCCCGCTCCAGCACAACAAACTCCCCCTGCTGGGCATTCTGTCTCCTGACAGCTTTACGGGGGCGGGTACACATCCTCAAGTCCATCTGTAACACAGAGTATACACATTTTCAACTATACTTATTGTCTATTGGCTCATTGTCTCATTAAGAAATTAGTACTCATTCAGAAACGTTATAGAGCCCTTATTTAGATGGTGAATTGAAGACATTCATTTTGAAATAGGCTGAAAAAACATTATAACTACTGTGATTATTGAGTTATTATATGGCAGGCCGCTTGGCATAGTTGTTTGGGGCGTCGCAATTTCAGCTTGCTGTCGTTTCAGCGGTCGTGGGTTCGAATCCCACCAGGCATTAATGGGTAATCATTCCCCACGCACAAGTCTTGGACTCATGTGGACATCATCAGAAATAATAACAAAAAAATCTATGAAATGCAAAAGTCAAATGATGAAGGGTATGAACTCGTTTATTGATTGCGAATAGAGCATCCAGAGTTCAAAAAACAATAATTTCCAGCTAGTTTAGATCTGGTTTAAAATAAATGATTCTATCATCTATTTAGATAGCTGGAGCTCCGCTTTGGTGTGCTATGGTTGAAATTGAGATCTGGTTTTAAACTATTAGGTACATTCACATTTAATTAAAAAATGATTTCACAAGTTTTGAAGGAGAGTTTGAAAAGGTTTGGTTCATTGCCAATTAAATTAGTTTACCCATTAAGCTGACAATAAAAAATTAGCTCAAATGTTGGAAGATCAACACTTATACAATCCAGCAATTGAGAGATATTTATTAGTAAAGAAATAAGTACTTACTGTTATTGATTGATTCCTTAGCTGAAGAACGCCGACTGTAGAAAACTGGCAAAACGTTCGTTCACTGAAGCAATGAACCTCTCTCAGACAAAGGTCCTCAATATATACTAAACTGCATTGCTTTCAGTTTCAACAAAAAAGAGAGAGAGAGCGACACAAGCATGTTTTGAAACATCTTAGCTTGAATAATTCATGAGGTCAAACAGCCCTCAAAAATCAATAGCTTGTTGATGTCGGCCTAGCTTAAATAATTGATTAAATCAAACAGCCACAATAAAGACAATTTATTGTCCTACAGAAGCCAGGCCAAGTTATTGATTTAAAGCTCAATATTACATTTTTCTTCTCTATGATGGAGAGAGAAGAAGTAAGGGTGATTTTGTGTTGATGCTGGTTAGGAGAAGATGCTGCGGAACAATGTCTCAGTGTCCTCATCATCATCATCATCATCATTGGCTGGGTCTTCTTTTTAGGATGTGAGGTAACGTTTTTAGGGGGAGGGGAAACTTTTTTAGGGCAAGGGGGAACGTTATTAGGGTGTGGGGGAACGTTATTAGGGCGAGGGGAAACGTTATTAGGGGGAGGGGGAATGTTTTCAGGGTGAGGGGTAACGTTATTATGGCAAGGGGGAACGTTTTAGGGCATGGGGTAACGTTATTAGGGTGAGGGGAACGTAATTGTTGGGAGGGGGAACGTTATTAGGGTAAGGGGGCACGTTTTTATGGTGAGGGGTAACGTTATTAGGGTGAGGGGGAACGTTATCAGGGGAGGGGGGAACGTTTTTAGGGGGAGGGGTAACGTTATTAGGGCGAGGGGGGACCTTTTTAGGGCGAGGGGGATCGTTATTAGGGTGAGGGGGTACGTTTTTAGGGTGAGGGGAACATTTTTAGGGGGGGGGGGGGGGCATTTTAGGGGGGGGGATAAGGGGGGGGGTTATGGGGGGGGGGCATTTGGAATTACATATAATCTAGCCCAAATTAGGCTGAATTAGGAAATTATTATCAAAGAAAAACAGTGTGTATGTTTAATTACCCCAAATGTTGGAAAATCAATGAATAATTAATTTATGCTGGTTAGCATGGTCAGAGAAGATGCTGCAGAGATTGGGGTAAGTCTAATTAGGGTAGTAAACACACATGCAAGCTTAATGAGCTCAAACACTTGAAAGAAAAACAGTGTGTATGTTTAATTAGCACAAATGTTGACAATGAATAATTAATTAGGTTAGGCAGCCTCACAAAAATCAATACTTTGAATAATTGATGATGTCGGCCATGTTTAAATAATTAATTAGGAAAGACAGCCTCAAAAAATCAATAACCTGAATAATTGATGATGTTGGCCATGTTTAAATAATTGATGAGCCCCCTCCCTTCCCCTCGCCTTCACCCCTCTACCCCTCCCGCCCACAGAAAATCGATGGGATTGCTGCCAAAGTCCCCAAAATCTATCTACTACAGCCATCATATTTTATTCGGTCCTACAATAGAAATGAGCAGCAAGTGTCTGCAAAATACTCATCTGAAAACTGCACTACTGGACTACCAAAATAGATTAAGAAATATTTTTTTTTTTGTAGATTACGTCTTGGAAACTCCAGTTAAGGAGTATAAGACAAGTCAGATCAACAATATTATACACTAGATACCATAATTACTTCAATTAGTTGAGGTGAGGCTTAATTTTGATGTGAAAGGAACTCTTGTACACTATAAAAAGCTTTATCAACTAAATATTTCTTCAATTGTTTTTTAAATATTTCTATATTTTCAAGACTCTTCAAAAACTGCGGTAGCTTGTTGTAGAATTTCCTACCAATATAACTAGGTTTTTGTTTGAATAAGCTACTATTGTGACTCACCAAGTGATAATCTCCTCGGCTTCTTGTATTATAATCATGTACATCAAGATTTTGGTTAATATCATTCGATTTTACATAAAAAGTAGCTTCATACACATATAAGCAGGGTACAGTATAAGGCCGTGGTCAGACTGCATGCGACTGACGAGTAGATCGTTTTGCGAGCAGGTCGTACTAGTAGGTCGTCAGAGTAAGAGTGGTCACATTGCAAACATCCTACTCCTGCGAGTTTATACTTCAATGGCATTGACGGATTGACCTGTTGTTAGACAATAATCTGTTATTGCGCATTTTGTTTGTTAATGAAGAAAAAGAAAGCTGGGTGAATGATATTAATTTAACAAGAGAGACGCAAGGAGAATTCAAGCTACTTTTTCCTGATCTACGAAAAAAATAATTTTCGGATGTCACTAGAAACGTTTTATTATATTTTAAACAGAATCAGCACAAAAATTGAAAAAAAACAGCAATTTTTGGACTTGTATCAAGGCCACATTGAGATCTCTATTTGATAATCCTTTGTGGATTGGTCCCACAATGGATTTTGGTCAAACACAAGCACAATCAACTCCTCAACTTTCATTTTCACACTGACGACCACGCAAAGAAAATCAAACAAACTTGCTTCCAAAATTGACTCGTGCGTGTGCGCAAGACCTCGTACGACCAACTCTTCTCTACTGTGACCAATCAAACCGGTTTATCAACGTTTGTTTTACTCTGACGTCCAGATGCGAGCACGCACGTCCATTTACTCGTCGGAGTACGCATGCAGTCTGACCACGGCCTTAGGAGACCAAGTCTCTTGAACAACGGCCTACATGAATCTAATCTATTTACTCTTTCTATACACCTAACCGCTTTCTTTTGGATCTTAAACACCCTATCAAGATTTTGTTTTGATGAATTACCGTACCCCATACTAAGATAGCATACCTAATATGTGACAGTAAGAGCCCATGGTAAGCTGTAAAAAGTAACTTTTTGTCATTCAATCTAGCGAGCTGTCGCAGGACAAATACCCCAGATGAAATTTTACTACATATTTTCTCAATGTATGGAGTCCAGGTCAATCGTCTATCCAACATAACTCCTAGAAATGCAATTTTTTCTTCCTGGTCTAATTGATTATCGTTTACAAACACGTTTATAGCCCTATCTTCATTTAAATTATGTTTGTTTTTGAATTGAAGGTATTGGCATTTTTTACTATTTATAGTTAATTTCAACTGATTTAAAAATTGGACAATGGACTGCACACCTATATGGGCACTTTTTTCTAAATTATCTAGAATAGAATTGCTGAAAATGAGTGATGTATTGTCAGCAAATAAGAGGGCTCAATCAATCAATCAATCAATCAATTTTATTACATAAAAAGACATTACAAAATGGTCCCGCTAAACCTGAAAAAGGTTTTACAGCAGGTGCCTATAATAAAATAAACACAATAATAAAATGAATGCTTACAATAAATTAAACAATGAAAAGAACTGAAAGAAAACTTTTTACAAGTTTCAAAATGCACTTCAAGGTAATTGGAAGGGGAGTAATAGGGTTGAAAAATGTTAAAAAATGTTAAAAAGGAAAAGGTTAAAGGGAGAGAAAAAAAGAATAAAGATGAAGGTCTACTATAGATTGAAAGTTAAAATTAAAAATAAAAGAATATGCTATAAATTGAAAGATAATACTAAATATAAAGAAATAAACTACTGATTGGCTCTACCACTAATTAATTCTTTAGGTAAAGGGTTGACATATAAAAAAAAAGCAATGGACCTAGTATTGACCCCTGAGGCACTCCAGCTTGCACTTCTAATTTATTAGATTTATTCTTTACTATACTATTACCAACTACTGTAGTTAGTTCTGCACATTGTTTTCTCCCAATAAGATATGATTCAAACCATTTCAGTTAAACCCCATTTACACCTACATTTTGCAGTATTTCCAATAAAGTTCTATGATTAACACAATCAAATGCCTTTGACAGATCTAAGAAGATTGCAGCAGCTTTATCACCTGAATCTATTATATCTATTAGTTTTTCAACTAGAGAAACTATGGCTGTCTTTGTTGATTGGATTAGCATGGATTGATTAGCCGTGTCAAGTCGTGTTTGTGCTGGTCCATTATTAGTTCGATTTGTATCGATTTGTATTTGAATTGTAAAATACACGTAATTTAGTGTCATGTGTAGGTGCATTGTGACATGCTAAGTTCAGGCTTTGTTGTGTATCAATTTCAACAGCCAAACGTCCGGTTTTAAACTATCTAATGTCATTTTATGATGTCGACAATTTGAAGAGTAGCTGGTTTGCAGGTTAGATTTTTCTGTGCTGGCCGGTTTTGAAGCCTCTTATCTCTAGTCTCAGATACTGTAAGTACGGTACTGCAGCACTTGTCTTTTGCTGTAATCTAATAGTCAAACAGCTGCTCTATAACCTACTTAAAGAGCATAATCTTTGTTGCTGTATATTATTGCTATCCAGAGTGTCATCATCTTTTTCCCTTTTCCTTGATCCCTTTCTTCCAGGAGCTTCCCGGTTTCCTGCCTTGATGGCTCTCTAGGCATTTAGAATCTTATCTATTTTCCAACCCACAATAATATTGGTTAGTCATATTTTCCCATCTAGTCAAATTGCTGTGATATTATTGATTGTTGTTTTTTAACCATTATAATATTTCTTGTATTTCTACTGCATTTGACTGAATGCTTCCTATTGCACATTCTATTTTCTGCTGTTATTATACTGTTAACTAGAGATGAAAACCAGTTCCTAGTTTTTTTTTTTTTTTTTTGTGTGTGTATTGCTAACTAACCCATATTGAACTTCACAATGCTTACACATACTGGACGTAATAATCTATTAACAGACATGGAGCATAATCTTAATAACCTGAAAAAGGGTCTGATTGATAGTTTTTTTTTGTGTGTGTATTGCTAACTAACCCATATTGAACTTCACAATGCTTACACGTACTGGACGTAATAATCTATTAACAAACATGGAGCATAATCTTAATAACCTGAAAAAGGGTCTGATTGATAGATTAGATTAGATTAGATTATTTACTTTATTCATGTAGATTACAAAATGCACAGTCTTAGATTCTAGATTATGATAGTTAAAAATATATAAGTACTGTAATTATTGTTCTATGAATTTTACAAATCTAAACTAAAGAATTAATCAACAATATGTATACAGTATAAGATGCAATTTGATAACGATAATATGATTGTGATGTATCTACATGAAACGGCGAAGTTTCAACATATAAATGTCCATTCTTGGAAGAGGATATTCAAGAATATCCTTCTCATCAACACTTGACCGTAGACCGTATAGTGGAGTGATAGAGATAGCAGTCAATTTACATGGAATACTGGACACAATCTCAAACAAATTTTCGAAAGATGCAGTGATTGACATAATCCCTGAAGTAACATCACTTCTAAATAAATATGATGCATTGGTTAAAGTAAATGAGGACCTGGAAAAAATATTAACAGACCTATCTGCAGAAAAAATTGCACTAGAGAAACTACTTTTACAAGAGAGGAAGAACAGGAAAAACGATTTTGATGAATCAATATCTAATGAAGAGAAGGCAGATGTTGAAATCGGTGAACTTAAATCAAAACTAAGTTCCTTGATGACATGTGTTGATGAATTGAAGATTGAAATTTGTTCTAAAGATGCAATTATCAATTTATTGGAAAATGATGCGCAGCATGCAGCAGAAAAACTTTTGAAATTGGAAACTGAAATGAAAATAATGAAAAGGAATAGAGCATCTTCAAATGATTTCAGGACTCCTCAGTCAAATCTATCCTTCACTGCCAAATCCAATGTAATAAATACCTATAATCGTTTTTCAGTATTAGATGTTACTGACTCACCGTTGCCTCAATCTATTGAAGGGGATAGGCAATTATTCAAGGTTAAAGCCCAGGTACACAGAGAGCCTTCCATCTCACCAACATACAAGAAAAAATTCTGTCTTTGTAAGTCATCAGCTGGTAACTTGAGGAAATGCAAGAACCGTGTTGTGATTCTGGCTGATAGCCAGGGAAGAGATATGTGTAGGTACCTGAATGACATATCTGATGATTTTGAAGTCTCTGTACACACATAGGCAGGAGCTAAACTTAAACAAGTTGCTGGGAATGGCATCCAATTTATAAAGAATCTAACCAGGTCAGATTATGTGTTTGTGATGGCTGGCTCAAATGATTTTGGTAGCTGTGAGCCAGGTTACCTCACCATTCAACAGGGACTTGATAGTATTTTATTGCCTGGTTTCAACACAAACATCATCATTGGTGCTATTCCTTACAGATATGAACAGCCTCATCTCAATGAGGATATATGTTTTTCTAACTCAACAACTGCAAACAGGATATCAACTTATGCTGGTCCTTCATGGGTTAGATATGATGAGGTCAACAATAGAATTCAAAGACATCACTTTAACAAGCATGGCCTTCATTATGGGAAAAATGGAAAGCGTTTACTGGGAAGATCAATCTGTGACTTCTTGAGAAATGATAACAGTGCTTTATCCAAACAAATTGATACAGCAAATAGGAGCTCAACAATGCAGCAGACTGTCAACAGGAATACTTCCTAAATTCCTATGGAACCTTTTGACAATGTTGATTCAGTAGCCTCTTATCCTGACTATCCATTGACTCCAGCCTCGCCAGTATTATTGACTGATCTTGGGATGACATCTCCTTCCAAGGCAATGCCAAGTAGTGTCTGTGCAAAAGCATTTCTTCATCAATTGAGTGGCAGTGGTGACGATGATGGCATTCCAATCCTTTGTGCAACTGAACTTGATGACAACCTTAACAATGCCATACCATTTGATAAATCCAGGGACATGGAACCTTTGCTGACAACATCAGAAAGACAATTCATCTCACCAACCAGAAGTAGTTTTAATGAGTTACCTACATGTTCACCAAGTGTAACAGGTTGTTCTGTTCAGAAGAGAATACTCCATGCTCATAGCTATCCAATTCCAGTTGTAGAAACCCCTTATAAAGAAAATATTTTAGACAGGGTCACCAGTGTATTTCCAAACGCATAGGAGTTAAAAGTGTACCAGAATTAATATCCATAATTGACTATTACTTCTTTATTTACTAAACGTCCTGTATTTATCAGTTCTAGTGTTTTCATAAATCACGGTTCCAATGAATAAATTAATTCTTATGTTGGCAACGGATGATTTCAATTGAGTGTTTCCTTTTTGTTGCATTGGCGCTCCTGTCTTATAGCTAACGAAAAAAAGAGGAACCACTCTAGAAGTTACTAGACAAAATTTACGATGCAATGATTTTTATATCAAATATGGTCTAAGCACCAAATTTATTTCTTCAAATATGTGAGAGGAGACTCACCTTTTAATGTCATATATTTAGAGCCATATCCTTTATAACCCAGTTGGGTAAGTTTTTCAAATGTATTTCTAACCTTTCTCTTTCTTTAATCTGTGAATGACTTATTGAGACATTATTTTTTTTTTAAGGGTTGATATAGTTTGAATTGTTAATGATCTTCTATAAAAAATCTCACTCTTATTCCTTTCTTTTGATTTTGTCTCTTGTATCAATGAAGTCTGTTATTTATAAAATTGTAATTTAACTTATTATTAATAATATTATATCTTTCTGTCTTCAGAACTCAACCTGCTCTTGCATAATGAAACTTGTCATAAGAGCCTTCTGCTCAATAAATTAAATATTATATTTTGTACTAATCATATCGATTCTCAACAGGTTTTATATTTTGGTTAAATAAAATGGAAGCAGCTTAAATAATTATTTATGGACAAATAGAAATGAAATAGCCCATCAGTATATTAATCAAAGGACAAATAAGAATGAATCTGTCATCACTACATAATGGTAACAATTCGATATATATATATCTATAAATGGACTCTTCGATTACTACGTGAGTAAAGAAATTTAATAATTCTTCAAAATCTTCTCCATACATACTATGAGCCTACATCTTAATATCTTCGAATTCAATAGCTTACCTTTCGTTCAACTCTACGGTACTGTTCTACTGCCTTCATCAATCCATGAATTTGTACTATTTTCTGACTTTTTTCTGTTTTCCATTTCATATTTTATAAATTTGTTAATCTCAGATTATATTATCTTTTGGCTCTAATTTTCGCATTTTCTGAGTGTTCCTATAGTACCGATGTTTCATTGATCTACCTTCTTCTGAGGGTTCACACCTTCCAAATAGTTAACAACTAGTGTTTAAAAACATTAGGGGTTACAATTGGTAGCAGAGGAACGTGGTTCAGATAGATTTATTCTAAATAGTGACTTTCATACTTATTCAACAAGAGGCAGGCAGAATATCAGAGTGGATTCCTATCATTTGGCGGGAGCTCAGAGGAATTGGAGGTACATGTCTGTGAAATTATTTAATAAACTGCCTCTGCAGATCAAAAATATGAATGTGAAAGGGTTCAAATCGCATGTGAAGGATCTACTCTTGAGAAGCTGCCTGTACTCGGTTGAAGAATATTTTAGTTTGAACTTGACTAATATGTGATTTTAAATAGTGCATTTAAATGATATTGATGACTGTCTCATCTGACAGCTTAATTTTTAATGCTAGCTTAGTTTTTGCAATGTTTCTTCTTTTTGTGACTGACTCTTGTCAAAATTTGTGTAATGTGTAATTTGTGCCTGTACCTGACTATGTCTACTGTACCCTATGCTGTACTTACTGACAATAAACTGATTGATTTTTATTTGGAATTAGATCTTTAAAATTAATAATCGGTGCTGTAGGAATTCTTTGAAATATGTAAGTATTCAATTTTGGGCTAATTGTACCCATTAGCCTAACCTAACTGTACTTTGCTGAGGTATTGCAAAGGCTAGCTTTGTATTGTAGCCTGCTTAACTCAATTTACTTTCATGAAATTTATTTCTTGATTTTAGAGTTATTGTTGTAATTTAATTTTATTTTGTCAATATGGATTTGATTATGCAAATCGTATATCAGGATATTGACTTGAAAAAGTTTGTCGCTCACAGGATTAATCCAGACCACTTATCTAAAGATAATCTTGTTTTTGAGTTATTATCTCTCGGTGAAGTTATTGATGACCTTGATGTAAATGCCTTACGAACAAAGTACCGGTCTGTGATAAATAATCACAGTAATAATGAAGTTCAAATGATTGTTGATATTTCAACTTATTCAAAATCGGCTGATGCAATTAATGAAGGACTACCCTCCCTATCCAAATCTATTGTTGAATTCAAAGAAATTCCATGTGAAGAAAGGGATAAGATCAGGAAAACTTTAAATAAAATTGAATCTAGATTTATTCACTTACATAACCGAATTCGTATGATGATTCCTTTTTTGGTTACAAGAACCCAAGTGGATAATTATTTGGATGATTTATCGATCATGGCCAATAAAATGTTGGAGCATTACCATAATATTTTGTTGCTTCATACTGTAATTTCTAGCAGACCTTGTTCTCCAAACCCTGAAGTACAACCTAGTACTAATCTCTTGCAATTACCTAATTTTTCTCTCCAACAATCGGTCAATAATCAAACTGAAGCATGTAGGAATGTTGCCTTAGGTGCTATTTCTAAATCATTTGATTTTAATTCTAATAAAAAGGTGTTGGACACTAGAGTTCATGACAGAAATTCTGCTTATACTCAAGCTTCTGTTGTTAATAGTGGCCAACCTAACTATAACAATATGAATGCTGGAGCCCATGTGATTCCCAACCCGCCTGTAGCAACTGAGAGTTTTTACAATAAACTAAGAAATCCTCTGGAATCCATACTAAGTGATATTCAGATATGTGATGGACTTGATATCGCAACGTTACTGGAATTTTTGCATGCAGCTATTAGAATTAGGAAATTGACACCTATCTCTGATCACAACTTATTACAGATACTTTCACCATATACTTCCGGACCATTGGCCGATAATATTTCATTGTCATTGAGTATGAATTCAAACTTTGAGGAATTTCACAAGAATATTTTGCGAAATTTTATTCCTGAATGCTTACTTGTAAGTATCAAAGCTGAAAAATACTATCGCTTGCAATCACCGCATGAGCCTTTATCATCTTTTGTGACCAGTATTAAGAATGCTTCTGAATTACTCCTATTAAAGGAAAGTGAGGGCGAAATTGTAAACACAATACTCAGTGGAATTAACCCAGATGAGAGATCTAGACTTTCCCTTATGCAAAGACCAACAACATTTCAGGATTTAAATAATCTTTGCATCCACTCACAGAATATTGCTTTCACAGACTTTGAAAGGAATCGTATATTTAATTCAGTGCATGATAGGCATACCAATAAAGTTAGTAATTCTGCTCTCAGCGATAATAATAATAGTGGAATTAATAGGACTCGTAATCATGGTAAGTCTAATGTTACTTGTCATGCATGCGGAAAGCGAGGTCATTATGCAAATCAGTGTTACTCAAAAAACGAGAAGCGCCCAATTCAAAAGGACAAGTCTTGACATTGAATTAAATAAAATAAAGGAAAAATTTTTCTGGAAAGGAATATCTAAAGATATTAGTTTATTCATTAAGAATTGCAAAATTTGTTCTATGAGCAAGCCTGCACAAAAAACCAATTTTGGATACCTTGCCTCTTCTGTAGCAACCCAACCTATGGAGAAATTATTTATTGATTTTGTAGGTGTTCTCCCTCACACTGTAAGTGGTAACACCATGATATTTTCTTGTGTAGATGCATTCAGTAAATATTGTTGGTTGATACCGATTAGGAAAGCAACTTCTATAATTTTATGCAAGGAGCTTGAGAAGATATTTGTGAATTTTGGGTTTCCAAAAACCATAGTCTCAGATAACGGTCCTCAATTTAAGTCACACTTGTTCAAGAACTTCTGTTTCCAGAAAGGTATAGCTCATGTTATGACTACCGAATATTATCCTAAACCTAACCAAGTTGAAAGGATTCACCGCAACTTGAAGTCTTGTCTTATCGCATTCAATTCTGATAAGCAGAACAGGTGGGATTTTACGTTGCAGTGGCTTCCTTTATCTTTCAATAGTGCGTTCCACGAAAGTAGTAAATATACCCCTCATGAACTAATGTTTAGGCATAAATTGAATAATCCCCTAAATAATATTTGGAAAATCGACCAGATCCTTCCTACTAAGTTTGTAGTTGACACTAATAAAATTTGGAAATCAGCCTATGAGAATTTGATGAAGTCTCATAATTCAAGTAAGAAAAGGTATGATATGTACCGTAACCCAATTCCATTCAAAACTGGAGACACAGTTTATCTTAAAACAAACCCGATAAGTAAAGCTGTAGATAAAATTACTGCAAAATTGTTGCCAAGATATTCAGGTCCATATTTAATCAAGGAATGGATTCCACCTGTTAGCGTAAAACTTTTCACCATTGACGGTAGAGATTTTGTGCGCAGAGCTCATGTTAGTCAATTAAAGAGTGGTACTATTTCTAAATAATTACTTCATCATTTTGATTTTTACTCTTGATTTGTCCTTAGTAACATATGTGGTGGACGCATCCATATGCTACTTGTAAATAGGTACTTAATGAGTTGCAACTCAGAATAATAAACTTATTACCTGGATTAGTCTCAATTTTAAATCATACTTGAATTAACTAAGTATTGATATTAAATTAATTTAAGTCATTAGAATTACTTAGAGTTTAGCTTGATATTTTTCTTATTTTTATATCTAAGCTTATTCTTAAGTTATCTTAAATATAATTGATTTTGTATGAATATATTTGTACATAAGTCATTAATCAATCTTTCTGCTATACATTTTATTATTGTTATGCTTAGATTGCTTGTACTCTTCACTTACTCTGTTTCCTGTGAATTTATTGCAACAAGTTCATTGTCTATTTTCCGAAACTTGGTCTGTTTTCTTATCTTGAGTAACTTTCTTTTTAGTCTTCTTATTTTATTTACTTGGTGCATTCCTTGTAATTATTTATGCATATTGTATTTTATTGGACTTGCGATTTGTGAAAGCACTGATATAAAAAAAGGAAGTGGTGTCAAGCTGTACACTTGACATCTATCCCTGGAAATAGTTTCTTCTTATTCTAAATTTTTATCCCTGTGTCATTTCGCCTGGCCAGCTGAATGTACACCTTAAAATTTTAATTAGTCTTAATTCTGGTACATATTTTATTGTATGTTCCAAATTAAGCCTCCCCAGGCAAGGAGTTCTGTACCAGAATTAATATCCATAATTGACTATTACTTCTTTATTTACTAAACGTCCTGTATTTATCAGTTCTAGTGTTTTCATAACTCGCGGTTCCAATGAATAAATTAATTCTTATGTTGGCAACGGATGATTTCAATTGAGTGTTTCCTTTTTGTTGCGTTGGCGCTCCTGTCTTATAGCTAACGAAAAAAAGAGGAACCACTCTAGAAGTTACTAGACAAAATTTACGATGCAATGATTTTTATATCAAATATGGTCTAAGCACCAAATTTATTTCTTCAAATATGTGAGAGGAGACTCACCTTTTAATGTCATATATTTAGAGCCATATCCTTTATAACCCAGTTGGGTAAGTTTTTCAAATGTATTTCTAACCTTTCTCTTTCTTTAATCTGTGAATGACTTATTGAGACATTATTTTTTTTAAGGGTTGATATAGTTTGAATTGTTAATGATCTTCTATAAAAAATCTCACTCTTATTCCTTTCTTTTGATTTTGTCTCTTGTATCAATGAAGTCTGTTATTTATAAAATTGTAATTTAACTTATTATTAATAATATTATATCTTTCTGTCTTCAGAACTCAACCTGCTCTTGCATAATGAAACTTGTCATAAGAGCCTTCTGCTCAATAAATTAAATATTATATTTTGTACTAATCATATCGATTCTCAACAGGTTTTATATTTTGGTTAAATAAAATGGAAGCAGCTTAAATAATTATTTATGAACAAATAGAAATGAAATAGCCCAGCAGTATATTAATCAAAGGACAAATAAGAATGAATCTGTCATCACTACATAATGGTAACAATTCGATATATATATCTATAAATGGACTCTTCAATTACTATGTGAGTAAAGAAATTTAATAATTCTTCAAAATCTTCTCCGTACATACTATGAGCCTACGTCTTAATATCTTCGAATTCAATAGCTTACCTTTCGTTCAACTCTACTGTTCTACTGCCTTCATCAATCCATGAATTTGTACTATTTTCTGACTTTTTTCTGTTTTCCATTTCATATTTTATAAATTTGTTAATCTCAGATTATATTATCTTTTGGCTCTAATTTTTGCATTTTCTGAGTGTTCCTATAGTACCGATGTTTCATTGATCTACCTTCCTCTGAGGGTTCACACCTTCCAAATAGTTAACAACTAGTGTTTAAAAACATTAGGGGTTACAAAAGTGGGGTAAACTATCAATGTCTGGAGTCTGTGAAATTGAATCATCCTCTAGAGAACAGTGCTTCTAATTCTCATGTATCTTTGAATAACAATAGAAATAAGATTCACTTCTGTTCTGTTAATGTTCAAAGAAGTATTAGGAACAAAATTGGTCAGCTAGAGATTGTGTGTGCATTGCATGGTATTGACATACTGTGTGTGTGTGTGTGTGTGAGCATTGATGATGAATTCTCTTTCTATAACTCAATAGGTAATCTAAAACTCACTGCCCATTTTTCAAGAAAGTCTGCAAGTGGTGGTGCTGCTGTTTTTATGAGTCTAGCAAGTCTAGCAAGTTCTTCAGAGCAACTTGACCTTGGAAGATTTTGTGATGAACTGCATGCTGAGTTTGCTGGTGTCTATTTACCTAAGCTGTCACTAGTAGTATTAAGTATGTATAGGTCACCAAATGGTAGTGTGGAACGTTTCCTGCTACTTTTTGAACAATGTGTTAGCTTCCTCTTTTCCTTTGGCATTTTCATAGTGATTGGAACTGATCATAATCTGGATATTGTCAATTTAACAAGCTCATCAGTGAAATTCCTCAATGTTCTACAAAGTCTCAATTTATTTAGTGCTATTTCTGAACCAACTAGAGGCAATGCATCATTGGACACCTTTTTAACCAATCTTGACCCTTCCATCTATAATGCTTCAATTGGGCTAGATCACATTGCTGATCATAAGTACATATTCCTTGAAGCAAATTTCCAGAATTTGGATGAGTCTATTCCTAGCAGTCATAAGAAAATGATAACATTCAGAGTATTCAATGAGTTTGCCATAGCCAGTTTTTGCAATCAACTGGAGGAACGTGCAGGTTCCTTAATGGAGTCAATTTTCACCTTGCAGGCTGGTGGTGCTTTCCAGGAGTTTTTCACCATGTTCCAAAGTGCTTTTGAGTTTAATTTTCCTTTGAGGACCAAATCAGTGGGTACTAGGATATTTTCACACAGAGTAGCAAAAAATTATACTGTGGCCCTCAGGTAAGAGATTGGTATACACCTGAGCTAGCTTTAATGAAAGACCTTCTTCTGCTGACTGAGGACTTAGCCAGAAGTAGACCAAGCTTGCTGCTTTTAGCTCATAGGTTGAGAATTGACTATCATTTTCATTTAAGGGAGGCTAAGAAGAATGCCAATGCTAAATTTATCATTGAGGCTATTAATCCTTGCAAGGCTGCCTGGGCTTTGATAAACTCACATAGACCCAAGGTTTCAAAAATCAATATGAGTTTTGCTACAGCAGATGATTTTAGTAAATTCTTTGTTGAATCCATTGAGACTATTATCAATGATATGCCAAATAACAGTACTTTGAATGTGGATAACCTGTTGCATGGTATACCAGTTATTGGAGGGGTGTTTGACTGGAAGTTGACCACTGTGTCTGATATTATCAGTATAGTGAACAGTTTTCATCCCTCAGGCTCTAGACATTTATGGTATGAGTGCTAACTTTCTAAAAAGTATGATGGTAGCTTGAGCCCAGTGCTTGTCCACCTGATAAACATTTGTTTGCAGCAAGGTGTTTTTCCAAATGAACTGAAAGTGTCCAGGACTGTGCCTATCCATAAGAAGGGTTCAATGGATTGTATATCCAACTATAAATTTATATCTATCATCACCATTATCACTAAAATATTGGAGAGTATCATGCTAATTCAGCTTTATGGCTTCTTTGAGCAGCATAATCTCCTGGTTCCTAATCAATTTGGCTTTGTGAAGGGGAAATCCACGGTATTGGCAGTTCTACATCTGGTGCAGACAGTCCTTGAAGCATTTGAGAAGAATAAATCCACCTCTGTTCTCCTGTGTGACTTGTCATGTGCATTTGATTGTGTGTCACACAAAATTCTGCTCAATAAGCTAGAGAAGTATGGCCTCAGCCCTTCTGCTCTTAGGCTGATTGAGTCATACCTCAGTGAGCGGTTTCAGGTGGTAGACTGGAATGGTGAGTTATCTAACCCTGTATTAATAAAACATGGTGTTCCCCAGGGCTCAGTGTTGGGGCCATTTCTATTCCTTGTGTCAATAAATGACTTGTATTATAAACTTAAAGGTGAAGTCTTATTATTTGCTGATGACACCACTCTTTATAAAAGTCACAAAACTCTTCAGGGAGCTGAATTGGCTGTAAAAGAATTGTTCATCTCAGCTTCTCACTGGTTCTGCAGCAACAAATTAGTCCTAAATGAGAGTAAGACCCAGGAATTGAGCTTCACTTTGAGTTTAGATAGGGCCTCTAGCAATCAAACCGTGAAGCTCCTGGGGTTTATTTTAGATGGAAAGCTCACATGGGATGCTCATATTGACCAGCTGTATGTTAGGCTGAGTAGAGTCATATTTCTGTTGAGGAAGCTATCATCTTGCCTTCCTAGAAATTGTGTGCAGCAGGCATTTTTTGCTTTTTTCCAGAGTCATATATCTTATGGAACAATACTATGGGGACATTCCTCTGGTGCCCACAAAGTATTACTGCTGCAAAAGAAAGCTGTTCGTTTGGTTGCACAGGCTGGGTGGCTTGATCATTGGAAGCCTCTTTTCATCAATAATAAAATTATGACAGTTTACAATATCTATATTTACAAATGCTTACTGTCAGTCAGGAAAAATTTGAATAGTTTTGTTATGGTCAATGAAGTGCACCATCATGCCACAAGATCACAAAATACCATTTCCATCCCTAGAGTGTGACTTGAAAAAACAAAAAGAAGTTTTCCAGTGTCTGGCATTAAATTCTTTAATGTGCTGCCTGCCAAGATAAAGATGCTTCACTCTAAAAAGTTTGAATCTGTTGTCAAAACATGGCTTCTTCAAAATCCTTTTTACTCTTTTGCTGAATTCAATGCTGTAAATATCAATTCTATTCTAGACTACACTTAAACCTTTCAAATACCCCATTGCCCTAGGTCTACTTATCTTTGCCCATCTGATTTATTTTACTTGAATTTTATTTATTTAGTTTTACTCTATAAATATAATGTGTTTATTACAGGAATGATTAGGCTTTATTTAGTCATTTATCTTATAATATTTCTGTAGTTCTTAAGTAGCTCATATATCTTTGTTAGTATTTCTACTATATTATGCTTGTTTTTTAATGTGTTGACTGTTATTCATAATAATTTATCTGTTTAATCGACTTGGCTTATGTTACATTGATTGTATTTTGGCTCAATAAAATCAATTATCAATTGATCTCCCTTTCTGGAAGCCATGCTGTTCATCACAGATAAAGTTAGCTTCTTGAAGGTGCAGAAGTAACCTATTTAGAACTACTCTTTCAAAAATTTTACTTATTACATTTAAAATACTAATGGGCCTATAGTTTTCTACCTTTTCTCTATCACCACTTTTGAAGATTGGCAAGATCTTCCCCTCTTTTAAGTTATCTGGAAAAACACCTTGTTCTAATGAATGATTGATCAGATGAATCAAAGGGTCTAACAATTGATCTTTACATTCTTTCAGAATTTTACTGGATACCCCATCCATTCCTACAGTTTTTTTATTATTTAAACTATCAATGATATTTGAAAACTCATCTTGGGATACTGGGTGGAATTTTAATTCGTTCTGAATCCCCTCAGTATTCCTCATGTCACTAATACCTGTATTAAGAGATGTTTGAAGATTCTTAGCAACCAGTTGATAATATCTGTTGAAGAAATTACAAATGTCTACACTATCATCAATATATTTGTCATTTTCGTTAATTATTCTGGGGACACTAGTATTTTATTTATTTATTACATTTGTCACAAAACATCATTTTTTGGGAATTTCCCATCTGACAGGTGACTTGTCAACTTAACCTAACATTACATTTCGTCAATAAGTATCACAGTATTACATCTTGCCAACTACATTTCATCTTAATATAATACAATTACATTTTGTGAACTACATGTCATTTTAATATAATACAATTAGTCAATTCATAAACATTCAGTCAATTTCATAATGTCTCACTATAATACAATATATATAACAATAAAATTATACCAGAAGTCTACTAAAAAATGATACAGTAGACCACCATGTTTAATTATAAAAATCCGTGTCTTTTCTGTTCAAAGAAAATTGAACTCTGCAACCGAGTAGCAGGCTTTGTCAATCAAAATTCGTTTCAGTGACTTCTTGAACAATTCCAGAGAATCAATTTTACAAATAGCATCTGGTAATCTATTAAATAATCTTATTCCTGCATATGAAGGGTTTTTCTCATATTTAGCTCATCTGTGTATTGGGTAAGACAGCAAGTGCTGGTTACGTGTTGTGTAATTATGCCCTTCTGTACAAAATTGAAATTTATTGATATTACACTTCATAAAAACTAGCAGTTGATAAATGTAGATTGCTGGTAGTGTGAGTATCTGCGATCTTTGAAAAACAGACTTGCAAGAATCCCTTTGTCTCAGCCCAAATATTACTCTTACTATCTTTTTTTGAATTAAGAATACCTTGTAGCTGTCTGTTGAATTACCCCAGAACATATTTCCATAACTCAGATGGGAAAAGACATATGCGTAGTACACTGTCATCAGTGTGTTCCTATCAACTGAATGGGATAATGTGAGAATCATAAAGTATGCACGATTTAACTTAGCAGTGAGATTTTTTATGTGTTCTTTCCAAGACAGGCACTCATCTATTGTTATTCCCAAATTTGTACTGGCTGTTGATTTGTATGTGAATTCCATTAAATAAGTCTTACTGTAATTAAGAGAGAGTCCGTTCGCTTTAAGCCAAGACGAAATTATATCCAGGTCACTCCTTAAATTGTTAACTAGATTGGTCCGATTCTTGTCTGTTATTAGGGCAGTTGTGTCATCAGCAAACATTATTAATCTTGAGTGATTGACTGAAACTGGGAAGTCGTTTATGTACACAAGGAAGAGAAGAGGCCCGAGGACTGACCCTTGAGGCACTCCAGTTGTTACACTTGAAAAAAAGGATTTTTTAAATGATATTTTGTCTTTAACACATTGCTGTCTGTCTTCTAGGTATGAGCTAATCCATTTTAATGCCGTTCCTGCCAACCCATAAAATCGCAACTTTTCCAAGAGAATAATGTGATTTACACAGTCAAAGGCCTTAGATAAATCGCAGTAAACACCAGCAGTAAACTGCGATCCATCAATAGCCGATGACAGACAAGAAATGAATTCATAAATGGCTCCAGTTATATTCTTCCCTTTACGAAACCCAAATTGGTCAGTGTGTAATAGGTTGTTCATGTTTAGATGTTCAATTAGTCTGGAAGCAACCGCCATTTCATAGACTTTGGAAAATGCAGACAAAATTGCAATTGGCCTATAATTACTCAAGTTACCTGGATCACCTGACTTAAATATGGGCAGTATAGTAGAGTATTTTAGGAGTTCCGGGAATACTCCACTTTTAAATGAAGCATTTATCAAGTGCCTCATTGGTTTTGCAAGTGCCATCATACAGACTTTAAGTAAGAATGGTGGAAACTCATCCCAACCAGGCACTTTTGATGCCTTTATACTTTTTATTATTTGAACAATTTCTTTTTCTGACATTGGACGGAAAGACACAAGCAAATTATTTGTTTTAGGAGATCTATGGCAATAGTTTAGAGCATTGTGTATGTCTGGCGTTAAGCTTAGGGTGTTACATATGTTGATGAAATATTCATTGAATGCATTTAAAATACTCTCTATGTCCTTATCTGGAAATGACCTTATTAGACTCTTATCATTTTCTCTTATATTCGTTTCCTCCCTAACTATCTTCCATGCCATTTTAGTTTTGTTGGATGCCTTTTTTATTCTGTTGCTGTTATGATTTATTTTTGCAGCTCTAATGCATCAGTTCAAAACTTTTTTGTAGGTTTTAACATAATCTAGGAAGCTAGGATTAGTATTTGTTCTGGCCTGTCTATGCAACTCTCTGGCCTTAGCACATGAGATACTTATACCTGCTGTAACCCAAACTTTAGTTTCCTTTTTGATATTTTTTGTTTGTATGTATTTTTTCGGGAATGTTTCTTCAAAGTGTGACATCACTATACAATGGAATTTTTTGTATAGAACATTGGGATTTGATGTTATATTTAAAATATTATATAGTTCAGACCATTTTTCTTGAGTCAAGAGAAGCTTGAAATATAAAATGTTGCATTCAGAATATTTTCTTACAGGTTTTGTACATTTTTTTGAAATTTTTGTTTCTAAATGATTTGATTTGGAGGTTTTTAAGGTTTCATTCGGAAATTGGACTATCTGAGCAGTGTGATCAGACAAGCAATTATCAATTATTGTATTCTTGCACCTCTTGCTATCAATTTCAATGCCCGATGCTATATTATCAATGCAAGTCTGTGAGTCAGTTGTAAGCCTAGTTGCATTGGTGAAATGCAGAGACAAATGATAAGAATCAAGCAAATTAGTAAACCGTGAATGGAGAAGAGAATCTCTTAATGTGTCTATGTTGAAATCACCACAAAGTATACGTTTATGTCTAGGAAATTTTTTCAAGCATAGTCCTAGCACCCCATTTAGTCGATCAAAAAAGAGATTCAATGAGAGCTTGGAGTTTATAGGTGATCTATAAACGTTTATAACAATAAGGTTCATGGTGCCAGTAATCTTTGCACAACAACATTAAAAAAATTGTTCAAGATTAAACTTCTCAAAATCATCAATTTTCTCACAATTTAAATCTAAACCAGCCAAGATACAAGAGCCTCCTCTAATTTTGTTAGGTCTACAATAATTTGAAATGAGTTTATAATTTTGAAACCTATGTAACAAGAACAAATTTTCCTCACTGACCCAGTGTTCAGTTAAACAAATAATATGTGGCCCATTATTTAATGTGCTGATGAATAAATTAATTTCATCTAATTTATTGTTCTGAGATATTCCCTGAATATTCCAATGCATAAAATTCAGATGATCATCTTGCTTTTTTGGTTGATCATATGTAGAGCTAGAATTGAACTCATTAGTTATAAGTTTGCTGTTCCTAAAAAATCAATATCAACAGTACCAGGAGACAGATTTTTAGTAGCACTGAACATCTTTTTTCTATTCACTATTGGTTTTAATTGAGGATCAAAGGATTGAGGAGGTGAGTTTTGGAAAGGAGAAAGAGAACGTGTGTGGCATTCTTTTATGAGATAAGTCAGACTATTATTATTCTGGATGAGGGTCTCCTCCAAGCCTTCAGAAACACGCATGCTGATGGACTCTTGTAGTAGGCTCATCTGATCTTCCTGTGCTTCCACTATTTGCCGGTTGTTGTGATTATCAGCTGTCTGAAGAACTCTGTTGTTTAGTGATGAATGCATACTATGAGTCCTCACATAGTCAGCCAGATTTCTTCCCAGCATCCTCTTTGCTGAGTTGTTGTAATGAAGGCCTCTTCTTGTGAAATGATGACGCATAAGAGTGTCACCAACATCACTGAATTCTATTGTTGACTTTCTGTGACAGTTTACTATCATATTGCGAATGGCCACGTTGACAAAAGAAATATCATCATTCACATAGGGGAAATCATAGCGATGTGGTATACTGCTCACAATTATGTTTGTTTTTATATCTGCTGACATAATGAGATCAAGCCCCTGCAAAACAGTGAAATGGCCAGGTTCAAATTTACCAAAGTCATTTGACCCTGCCATCAAATAGACATAATCAGTTTGTTTGAGATCTTTGATAAAACACATTCCACTCTCCACTACTTGTTTCAATTTCGCACCAGGAAGGCAATAAAAAAATACCTCAAAATCATCAAGTGTATTTAGGAATCTGTGCATATTTCTCCCTTGGCTGTCTGATAAAATTATTATCCTTCCCCTCTTATCCATCACCTTGCAATTTTTCAATTTTTTTGTTTGCTGCGTTCCATTTGCTAATCTATGAACCTGGGCCTTTACTTTGAAACTTCCCTGAACAGACTCTTGTGGTGTTGATAACTTGCTCTCATCTAAGGCTAAAAACAGATTTATAGTCACCAGCGGTTTTGTCTTAGGCGTTTTTAACATTCTAGAAGTTGTTTTGGGT
Organism: Conomelus anceps; assembly: GCA_948455865.1. Taxonomy (NCBI): domain Eukaryota; kingdom Metazoa; phylum Arthropoda; class Insecta; order Hemiptera; family Delphacidae; genus Conomelus; species Conomelus anceps. The sequence goes on from OX418217.1 coordinate 40,620,462, forward strand.
TTCATGAAAGAGTCTCCAGAATTAAGATGTCATGTTGACTCATTGAACCGACCCTCACCCTCATCGTCCAAGGATGATATTCTCTTGGCATCAGATTGCAAAATATTTATTATTTCATCTTTTGAATTTATTTCTAACTGCAGTGACTGAGAAAATTCCTCCAGGTCTTTCAGTCTCAATTTTAAAGAAGTAATTTCGACATCTGCTTGTCTCTCATTGTTCAATGATTCCTCAAAAAGCATAGATTTGTTATCTTTTTCTGCTTTTAGTTTTTCTCTGAGAGAAATATTTTCGCAATTTGCCCCATTTAGCATGTTTGTCAAATCTGCATTCACCTTTAATGCTGCGTCATGTCTATTCAAGAGCGAAGTCATAATTGGAATTAGATCAACCACCGCATCATTTGAAAATTCTTTACAAATTTGTACCAGACTAGCATGAATATCAATTGCGATATCTATCACCTCTTTGTTAATGAGGCCCTCCTTCAAACCATCGATTTCGTCATCCATTTCTTGGATCATATGATTACGATTAGCTCAAGTTCGCATCATTGTTGTGAATGTCTTGAGATCGTGTGAATATGGAAAGAGCTTCAAGAGTTGAGATAAGGAGATTAATATAGGAAGTAGGGAAGCGTCAAGAGGGCTAACGTGACGATAGGGGAAAGGAGACCCTTGAATAAGGAAGGAAAAGAAAAGGATTAAACGATCTGTTTTATTCAAAACACCCGCTTGATGAAAGTAGTTTAATATCGAGATGCACTATATCGAAAAGGAAAGCAGTGATTAAACAATAAATCGTTTTCATTCAATCGAGTTTATGTGATAAGGAACTGTGAACTCGTCATCATAGCAACCTGAGGACACCAACATTGCTAGCAAGCGAAACGTGTATACTACCAGCTGGAGATTCGTGTCAGGATATAAAAACAAGATAAGGATAAATATTTAGGTCTTTGTTGATACTGTCAACTGGTAAGAGCACTGTTATTCTTAACCTAAAACCGAACCGGTAATTAGAAGCGTTCTGTAGTGTTTGTTCGTTTCAATTATAACACAGCTGATGCTTAATTGACAAGAACAGACAATCCATCAAATCCATGTACTAATTGACTAGAATGAGTGTTACCCCTAGTGTTGAAACGATTATAATGTGTAATTACTTACAGCTTCGGCACTTCCCAGGTATGTGCACTTAGCTGAGGTTGTTATTTATCACTTCTGAGTAGAATTATTACGAATGGGTGATATTTTACCTTAAATATAAGCAATTTAAAGCAGAGTCACGTAAACTTGAAAACAATTGTCTTGGCAGTCTTGCCAACCTCCCTGTAGTATAAGCATCTACATGAGCTACTTGCCTATTTTTGTTTATTACATCCCACACTGCTGTGTTAAAGTACACACTATTATTCAAAATTTCAGCTGTTTTATTACATTTCGCTCTTTTCACTTCTTTCTTATAGTTTTTCTTTAGAGCTTTGTTATTATCTTCACTTAACATATTTCTAGATAGTTTGAATTCATCATATTATGCATCTTTAACCCTATTTCTTTCTGCAAGGATATCATCAGTTATACACTCTTCAATTTTGTCTAATTTGTTTTTTACTGGGACTTTTTCAACTGGACAACTCATAGTAATATGAAACCTTAAAATATTAATGAAACTATCATATTTGTTAATCAAACTATTACTATTGTAAACCCTACTCCAGTTTTCTTGTAGCAGATTCTGCTTCAAACAATCGATATTCCCCTGTTCACATTGTTGAATTTCTTTCATTACTCTACTCTTTTTAATTGATTTATGACCTTGCAACCCCACCTCTAAGATTTGATAGTCATGATCAGATAGTTCCGAGCCGCCTAATCTTGTTTTAGAGTAATCTATATTAGTAAGGATGTTATCAATTATTGTTTGTGATGTTCTTGTGACTCTGGTATATTCATGAACTTTTATTTCCAAGTAATTCATGTATATAATATCCCTTAAATCTTCTGTCATTTTATTTTGTGTTGCAAAGTCTGTATTGAAATCTCCCGCTACAATAACATTTGTAAAACGAGTAGTAGTAATCTCTAAAATCCTATTGAATAGTTCACAAAAATTGTTCCATTCCCCATTTGGTGACCTATAAATACCTAACACCGCTACTTCGAAATTATTGTCGATTTTTACTTTCAACCCAGAAACTTCTAAATCCATTTCCACAGCAAATTTCTCTACATATTCTAAATTAAATGTTTGCATATTCTTAGCATTTTTAGTGAAGATAGCTACTCCCCCACTTTGATGAGATGTCCTGCAATATGACGTTTTCAATGAATAGTTTGGAATATTAAGTTGTGACAATTCTTCTTCTTTTAAACCATGCTCTGTGAAAATAGCTATATCAGGAGCCTCTTCTTTAAAAAATACTTCGATTCTATCTATTTTGTTACGAATGTATTGAATATTCTGATGGAACACAGTGAGTACCGGTACTTCCCTATCATCCCTTATTACTTTATCGTTGCTTTTGCATATCGAAGTAGATTTACTTAATCTCTTAGAATCTTGAGAGCCTATCAGATTGCTACAAGAGTTCCTTCCACTAATGCTATCCTGATTTTTTGATCGATTAACGTCTTTCAATACAATTGAAGATATGAATTTATCATTTGAAACTAGTTTCCCTTCCCGGTTTTGAGCCACTTTACTAAAAAAGGTTCGTTAAATGATTGTTTAGGAGAATTATTGACAGTAGATTGCAAACGACTTTCAATCAGCTCTGCCAACCTATTACAAAATATTACTTTGCCAGATTGATTTAGATGTAGACCATGATTAGTGAAGTTTTGTTTTTTCAGCCTTTCATTTAGAAAACAAATCCCCAACTGCTTAGAATTCTTATTTTTTAGGCTGTTGATCGTATTATGAATTGATTTATTTGTTGACTTAATGGCTTCATTTAGCTCTGGCCTATCAAACCTATACGGAATTGTACTTATTATTACATTAGTTTTTTGGCTGAGTGGCACAATCTCTTTAATTTTTTCATTTTTTGGCACAATCTCTTTAATTTTTTCATTTTATTTCAGGAAGATGTTTTAGATTAGGTTCATTTATATTGTTTGAGCCACCCAGTACTATTAGAAAATTGTTTTTACCAAACTCTTTAGTTTGTTCCTGTGCTGACTCTACGATTGCGTTTATAGGGGCACTTGGTTTGAAAAAGCTCTGAACTTCATACTTATTTTTTAATCTTTTATTTAGTAGGTCACTACAGTCTCGTCCATGACTGGATGTCAAGAGCAGTACTCTACCTTTCCTATCACTATTTGCCTTTACTTTAGTTTTGGTTGCTGTTTGCAAAACCTGACTATACGTTTTTGTTTGACCATTTCTATTAATTTTTTCCCCATTTGATTCAGGTTCTACTTTTTTGTATTGATCAGAGGTTCAGATCTTACATTAGCCAAGTTTATTTTTGATTTTAATATTTCGATTTCCTTTGACATAGACCTACATTGACTCGTGAGATTTAGTATTTCAGTTTTATGGTCTTCCTGCTGCAATTTTACAATAACTTCCAGAGATTTTATGTGATCCACCAACCCTATTCGTTCTTCCTATATATATATATATATATACTAGCTGGCCCAAAGCGCAATGCTGCGATCTCATAAAAAGTCTCATTGATTTTATTATTCGCCACCTCCCACTGAGGTTACTTTTCAGATTTCAACCTTCTAGAACTATTAGGGAAGAAGTTAGTCCTAGGGCTCTTCCAGCTAATCAGAGAGGCCTCCTTCGTTGTTTTCTCACTCACCACCTCTGAATGGAGGAATATTTCAAATTTAAACCTTCACGACTATTAGGGTGGAAGCTAAAATTTTTATTTTTCCCACAACTGCTCGTAAAGTAGTTCTTTATGTACTGGAAACTGATTGTAAATACCTATTTACTACTCTGCGAGCAGTAAAATAAGCTGGCGAGCGAAGATAGCTATTTGTTTAACTAGAGTGAAAAGTGGGGTATTTCTGCACCAAGAGAAACATTTTTTTTCACGAGCCGATACTTTGCGCTCGAATTACACATTAAATTTTTACTACAGTAATGTATAAAGTAATTTAAACAGAACAAAACAAGTCACACATAACCTGACAATTCCTCACAAAACCTATGTTCGAATCAAATCGATTTCAACAACAACTACAGCTGACTGTTTTTGTAGCTGAAGCAGAGTAGCCAATCTGCTTATTACTTTCTCACTATTTTGTGTTGTTAGGTTGCAAATCTGGAGTGCGGAAAAGTAATTTTCCTACAGTGACCCGAAAAACTGCCTATTCTTGCACTAACTGTAGCATGCAAAATAGTCTCTTCCTGCACAAGTGCGGGAAAGTAAATTCCAGTGCGGGCAAGTACTTTTCCGCACTCCAGATTTGCAACCTAACAACACAAAATAGTGGGCATGTAATACGCAGGTTCCCTATTCTGCATTCAAAAGTAGGTTGGCTACTCTGCTTCAACTACAAAATACAGTGAGCTGGAGTTGTTGAAATCGATTTGATTTGAAGATAGGTTATGTGAGTAATTGTTAGGTTATGTATGTTCTGTTTAAATTACTTTATACATTACTGTAGGAAAGGTTTAATGTGTAACTCAAGTGCGAAGTTTTGTTTCTGCACTCAAGAAACTTTTTTCACTTGCCTGATGGTTCGTGCAGAAAACCCCCATTTTGCACTCTAGTTACACAAATAGCTATTTCCTACAGTGACCCGAAAAAGTGCCTATTTCTGCATCAGTGCGGGAACAGTATATTACGTTACTAGGCTGGAAAGAGACGTTTTGCAGGTCGAGCATATGATAGTTTATGCACGAGGCGCAGTCAAGAAACGTGAATATGCGAGAACCGGCAAAAGTTTACAGCCATGTAATGTACGATATTTTTTGTTACACTTGATAGAAAGGCATGCTCTAATCAGCTGGATAATAATTATGCGAGACATCCAAAAGTTTTCAAGACAATTATTGAATTAGCTGCTTTATTTAGATTCAGAATTTGAGGGGCGAATTCCTATATTTATATAAACCACTAGCTGGCTCGACGCGCATTGCTGCGTTCTCATAAAAATTCTCCTTGATTTTATTATTCGCCACCTCCTGCTGAGGTTACATTTCAAATTAGGAAAGAAGTTAATCCTAGGGCTCTTCCAGCTGATCATAGAGGCTTCGCTGTTTTCTTAATCACCACCTCTGAATGAAGAAACATTTCAAATTTAAACCTCTTACGACTATAAGGGTAGAAGCTAGTTTTTTATTCTATTATTCGCCACCTCCCGCTGAGGCTGCATTTCAAATTTCTAGCTGGCACTTCATTGGTTAACAGATGTCATCAACCTGGCATAATTACATTTCATCATACCCAGTCATATGTTTCCTACATATTGCAAGGCTCCGACTGCACGGTAGCCTACATGCAAAGTGCAAAGTCTTTTACTGTTCAAAGACAGCATAAATAAAGCCGCTAAGGGGCCTGCCATATGATTAAAAACTGTTGACTTCTATCAGCTGCTCCTTTAAGCTGTTTGGCCGACAAGTTCAGTAGGTTAGGTCTATAAAATGGATTAATTAATAGTAATTATTAGCTCTAATAAAAAAAATTTATGGTCAGAAACCATCCTCAATATTCACACAACATATTCCCAAAGTTTCATGCTAATCTGTCAAGTGGTTTTGAAGTATTTAGGGAACAGACATACATACAGACAGACATTCATTTTTATATATATAGATAATAATGATAGCCTAGTGCAATCAGCTGGATAATATTCGAGACAAGTATTGAATAATGTAATGAGTTGACTATATCTATACATATAAGATAATATATATATATATGTCAACAGAATTTTTTTTTGTTACACTTGATAGAAAGTAGCTACTTTCCATAGATTTGTCACATATGGAAAGTACCTCTTTTCCATACTAGATCGGGAAATCAATCAGCTGACAAATAGGGCCTTATAGCCCTACAAGATAGAAAAAAACATATGGCATGCAGCAAACAATTTTCCATTGACTCACATATATATATATATTATATGTATATATATATATAGTCAACTCATTACATTACTTACCTATGACTCAATACACCTGTCTCGAATATTATCCAGCTGATTGCACTAGGCTATCATTATTTTGGTTTATATCTGGGAATTCGCCCATCAAATTCTGAATCTAAATAAAGCAGCTGATTCACTTGTCTTGAATACTTTTGAATGTCTCGCATATTATCCAGCTGATTGTATCTTGCCTTTCTATCAAGTGTAACAAAAAATATCGTACATTCTCTCTCTCTCTTTGGTTAACAGCCAGATGGCTGGTTGGCAGCAACTCTCCATGCTTCACGATTTTCGGCTTTCCTCTTCAACTCGCAGTACGTAGCACAGTCCATATCCTGCAGCAGTTGTCTCATGTACTCCAATCTGGGTCTTCCTCAGTGATTCTTGCCTGCTATCATTCCTACCATTATCCTCTTTGTAAGCCCATCATGACGGATTATGTGATCTATCAACTGTGCTCGTCTTTGTTTGATGGACTTCAGTAAGCTGCCGTTCTCTCCTATTCTATGAAAAACTTCTTTGTTCGTTATTCTTTCTCTCCAGCTAATCCTCAACATTCTTCTGTAGCACCAGGATTCAAATGAAGCCAGTCGTTCTTCCTCTCTCACACCCATTGTCCAAGCTTCACTGCCATATGTTGCAATGCTCCATACATAAGTCTTCACTAAGCGTTTCCTCACATTGAGACTTAAGTTCTTTGCCGTGAATAATCCTTTCTTCTTGTTGAAAGCATTTTTTGCCTGGCAGATCCTGCTTGCTATGTCCTTGCAGCTTCTCCCATCACATGTGATCTTACTTCCCAGGTAATTGAACTCCTTCACTTCTTTTATTACTTCATTCCTCAATGTTATTGCTGTGTCATTCTCCTTATTTCTGCTACATACTAGTATTTTAGTTTTGGATGTTTTTGATCATACATTACACGGCTGTAAACTTTTGCCGGTTCTTGCATATTCACATTTCTGCACTTGGCTGCGCCTCCTGCATTAACTATCATATGCTCGACCGGCAAAACGTTATTTTCCAGCCTAGTAACGTAATATACTATTGCTGCACGCCATATGTTTTTTGTTACACTTGATAGATTTGTCATATATGGAAAGTGCCTCTTTTCCATACTAGATTGGAAAAATCAGCTGACAAATAGGGCCTTATAGCCCTACAAGATAGGAAAAAACATATGGTGTAAAAAAATTTCTGTTGACTCACATATATATATATATATTATATTTATATATATAGTCAACTCATTACATTACTCATTACCTATGACTCAATACCTGTCTCGAATATTATCCAGCTGATGCACTAGGCTATCATTATTTTGGTTTATATCTGGGAATTCGCCCATCAAATTCTGAACCTGAATAAAGCAGCTGATTCACTTGTCATGAATACTTTTGAATGTCTTGCATATTATCCAGCTGCTTGCCTTTCTATCAAGTGTAACAAAAAATATCGTACAGCTGTAAACTTTTGCATGTTCTCGCATATTCACGTTTCTGCACTCGGCTGCGCCTCATGCATCAACTATCATATGCTCGACTGACAAAATGTTTTTTTTTTTTTTTTTTTTTGTAGATTACGTCTTGGAGACTCCAGTTAAGGAGTATAAGACAAGTCAGATCAACAATATTATACACTAGATACCATAATTACTTCCAATTAGTTGAGGTGAGGCTTAATTTTGATGTGAAAGGAACTCTTGTACACTATAAAAAGCTTTATCAACTAAATATTTCTTCAATTGTTTTTTAAATATTTCTATATTTTCAAGACTCTTCAAAAACTGCGGTAGCTTGTTGTAGAATTTCCTACCAATATAACTAGGTTTTTGTTTGAATAAGCTACTATTGTGACTCACCAAGTGATAATCTCCTCGGCGTCTTGTATTATAATCATGTACATCAAGATTTTGGTTAATATCATTCGTTTTTACACATAAAGTAGCTTCATACACATATAAGCAGGGTACAGTTAGGAGACCAAGTCTCTTGAACAACGGCCTACATGAATCTAATCTATTTACTCTTTCTATACACCTAACCGCTTTCTTTTGGATCTTAAACCCCCTATCAAGATTTTGTTTTGATGAATTACCGTACCCCATACTAAGATAGCATACCTAATATGTGACAGTAAGAGCCCATGGTAAGCTGTAAAAAGTAACTTTTTTTCATTCAATCTAGCAAGCTGTCGCAGGACAAATACCCCGGATGAAATTTTACTACATATTTTCTCAATGTATGGAGTCCAGGTCAATCGTCTATCCAACGTAACTCCTAGAAATGCAATTTTTTCTTCCTGGTCTAATTGATTATCGTTTACAAACACGTTTATAGCCCTATCTTCATTTAAATTATGTTTGTTTTTGAATTGAAGGTATTGGCATTTTTTACTATTTATAGTTAATTTCAACTGATTTAAAAATTGGACAATAGACTGCACACCTATATGGGCACTTATTTCTAAATTATCTAGAATGGAATTGCTGAAAATGAGTGATGTATCATCAGCAAATAAGAGGGCTCTACCACTAATTAATTCTTTAGGTAAACGGTTGACATATAACAAAAAAAACAATGGACCTAGTATTGACCCCTGAGGCACTCCAGCTTGCACCTCTAATTTATTAGATTTATTCTTTACTATACTATTACCAACTACTGTAGTTAGTTCTACACATTGTTTTCTCCCAATAAGATATGATTCAAACCATTTCAGTTCAACCCCATTTACACCTACATTTTGCAGTATTTCCAATAAAGTTCTATGATTAACACAATCAAATGCCTTGGACAGATCTAAGAAGATTGCAGTAGCTTTATCACCTGAATCTATTATATCTATTAGTTTTTCAACTAGAGAAACTATGGCTGTTTTTGTTGATCTCCCTTTTTGGAAGCCATGCTGTTCATCACAGATAAAGTTAGCTTCTTGAAGGTGCAGAAGTAACCTATTAAGAACTACTCTTTCAAAAATTTTACTTATTACATTTAAAATACTAATAGGCCTATAGTTTTCTACCTTTTCTCTATCACCACTTTTGAAGATTGGCAAGATCTTCCCCTCTTTTAAATTATCTGGAAAAACACCTTGTTCTAATGAATGATTGATCAGATGAATCAAAGGGTCTAACAATTGATCTTTACATTCTTTCAGAATTTTACTGGATACCCCATCCATTCCTACAGTTTTTTTATTATTTAAACTATCAATGATATTAGACAACTCGTCTTGGCATACTGGGTGGAATTTTAATTCGTTCTGAATCCCCTCAGTATTCCTCATGTTTGCATCACTAATACCTGTATTAAGAGATTTTTGAAGATCCTTAGCAACCAGTTGATAATATCTGTTAAAGAAATTACAAAAGTCTACACTATCATCAATATATTTGTTATTTTCGTTAATTATTCTGGGGACACTAGTATAAGCATCTACATGAGCTACTTGCCTATTTTTGTTTATTACATCCCACACTGCTGTGTTAAAGTACAGACTATTATTCAAAATGTCAGCTGTTTTCTTACATTTCGCTCTTTTCACTTCTCTTGTATAATTTTTCTTTAGAGCTTTGTAATTATCTTCACTTAACATATTTCTAGATAGTTTGAATTCATCATATGCATCTTTAACCCTATTTCTTTCTGCAAGGATATCATCAGTTATCCACTCTTCAATTTTGTCTAATTTGTTTTTTACAGGGACTTTTATAACTGGACAACTCATAGTAATATGAAACCTTAAAATATTAATGAAACTATCATATTTGTTAATCAAACTATTACTATTGTAAACCCTACTCCAGTTTTCTTGTAGCAGATTCTGCTTCAAACAATCGATATTCCCCTGTTCACATTGTTGAATTTCTATCATTACTCTACTCTTTTTAATTGATTTATAACCTTGCAACCCCACCTCTAAGATTTGATAGTCATGATCAGATAGTTCCGAGCCGCCTAGTCTTGTTTTAGAGTAATCTATATTAGTAAGGATGTTATCAATTATTGTATGTGATGTTCTTGTGACTCTGGTATATTCATGAACTTTTATTTCCAAGTTATTCATGTATATAATATCCCTTAAATCTTCTGTCATTTTATTCTGTGTTGCAAAGTCTGTATTGAAATCACCCGCTACAATAACGTTTGTAAAACGAGTAGTAGTAATCTCTAAAAGCCTATTGAATAGTTCACAAAAATTGTTCCATTCCCCATTTGGTGACCTGTAAATACCTAACACCGCTACTTCCAAATTATTGTCGATTTTTACTCTCAAACCAGTAACTTCTAAATCCATTTCCACAGAAAATTTCTCTACATATTCTAAATTAAATGTTTGCATATTCTTAGCATTTTTAGTGAAGATAGCTACTCCCCCACTTCGATGAGATGTCCTGCAATACGACGTTTTCAATGAATAGTTTGGAATATTAAGTTGTGACAATTCTTCTTCTTTTAAACCATGCTCTGTGAAAATAGCTATATCAGGAGCCTCTTCTTTAAAAAATACTTCGATTCTATCTATTTTGTTACGAATGTATTGAATATTCTGATGGAACACAGTGAGTACCGGTACTTCCCTATCATCCCTTATTACTTTATCGTTGCTTTTGCATATTGAAGTAGATTTACTTAATCTCTTAGGATCTTGAGAGCCTATCAGATTGCTACAAGAGTTCCTTCCACTAATGCTATCCTGATTTTTTGATCGATTAACGTCTTTTAATACAATTGAAGATATGAATTTATCATCTGAACCTAGTTTCCCTTCCCGGTTTTGAGCCACTTTACTAAAAAAGGTTCGTTAGATGATTGTTTAGGAGAATTATTGACAGTAGATTGCAAACGAATTTCAATCAGCTCTGCCAGCCTATTACAAAATATTACTTTGCCAGATTGATTTAGATGTAGACCATGATTAGTGAAGTTTTGTTTTTTCAGCCTTTCATTTAGAAAACAAATCCCCAACTGCTTAGAATTCTTATTTTTTAGGCTGTTGATTGTATTATGAATTGATTTATTTGTTGACTTAATGGCTTCATTTAGCTCTGGCCTATCAAACCTATACGGAATTGTACTTATTATTACATTAGTTTTTTGGCTGAGTGGCACAATCTCTTTAATTTTTTCATTTATTTCAGGAAGATGTTTTAGATTAGGTTCATTTATATTGTTTGAGCCACCCAGTACTATTGGAAAATCGTTTTTTCCAAAATCTTTAGTTTGTTCCTGTGCTGACTCTACAATTGCGTTTATAGGGGCACTTGGTTTGAAAAAGCTCTGAACTTCATACTTATTTTTTAATCTTTTATTTAGTAGGTCACTACAGTCTCGTCCATGACTGGATGTCAAGAGCAGTACTCTACCTTTCCTATCGTTATTTGCCCTTACTTTAGTTTTGGTTGCTGTTTGCAAAACCTGACTATACGTTTTTGTTTGACCATTTCTTTTTATTTTTTCCCCATTTGATTTAGGTTCTACTTTTTTTGTATTGATCAGAGGTTCAGATCTTACATTAGCCAAGTTTATTTTTGATTTTAATATTTCGATTTCCTCTGACATAGACCTACATTGACTAGTGAGATTTAGTATTTCAGTTTTATGGTCTTCCTGCTGCAATTTTACAATAACTTCCAGAGATTTTATGTGATCCACTAACCCTATTCGTTCTTCCTCAGAATTTTTTAATGATGATTCTAATTTTGTTTTCAATTTGGTGTGATCACTCAATAGTTTAGCAACCTTTTCTTCTACATCTACAGTAGCTTTAAGAGCTGTTGGAGATTTTTTTGTTAATAATTGCTGAGATCGCGTAGCTACCTGAGTTTTAGTTAAACAATTAGATTTAGATGCCTTGTTTGGACTCATTTTCCTAGCTAAAAATTGTTTTCAATTGATTTTAATTAAATGTTTAATGAAATATTACTTAATTTATTACAATTGTCAACTTGAGACTATTTAATTACAAGAAAATTTATCAATATCGGTACACCTAACCTCGAAAATAGAATTTGACTTTTTATTTAAATAATTTAACTTATATTAGACACGTTAATGATGTAAATTATTAATATATTATAAGTGCTAATAATAATAAACAAAAATACTACTTATCCGTTCGAATTAATATGCTATTCTTCAAAATTCGCAGAGCCTGTTCTGACAACGTATGCACAGTACCACTGCTACCTCGATCTCCCTAGTAATGTAATATACTATTTCCTATCTTGTAAGGCTATAAGGCCCTATTTGTCAGCTGATTTTTCCAATCTAGTACGGAAAAGAGCCACTTTCCATACATGACAGATATATGGAAAGTAGCTTCTTTCTATCAAGTGTAACAAAAAGTAAATTCCTCTATACATTACTGTAGGAAAAATTTAATGTGTAATATTTAATATTATATGTATAGATATAGTCAACTCATTACATAACCTATGACTCAATACCTATCTCAAATATTATCCAGCTGATTGCACTAGGCTATCATTATTTTGGTTTATATCTGGGAATTCACTCATCAAATTCTGAATCTAAATAAAGCAGCTGATTCACTTGTCATGAATACTTTTGAATGTCTCGCATATTATCCAGCTGGTTGGAGCATGCCTTTCTATCAAGTGTAAAGCGGGTTATAAATGGGGAAAGTAGAGACAGAAAGTTACTTGCGGCCAGTACTTGCCATTGCGTCACTTTCCACCAATTTCCATCTACACAGGGAAAGTACTGGCTGCAAGTTTATCGGTTGTACTGGCCGCCAGTAGGTCACCGTAACCACTAGATAGAGTGCATCTGACAAAAGAGACAAGCTTGCTTCCCACTTCATAGGTCCTGGTTCTGTCCCCTGGCAAAAGCAATCGATTGGTATTGAATAGTTGAAAAATAAGACAATAATGATTTTCTTGTAAACATATTGATTTCTTACTGTTTCATTAAAATAAATACCATTGTAATATTTACTCTACTTTATACTTACTCTATATTAATTATTTTATATTTACAACACAACAACTACATGACAACTTGATTCACCACAACCACAATGCGATAATGCGATGCGTTTCCTCTGCTCTAGTGGCGGAAATTGGGGGAAAGTGCATGTTTTGACAGGAAAGTACTGGCCGCCAGTGGTCACGTGACCACCCACATGACCCACTACTTTCCATGGAGTGGCAAGTAAAAACAAACAGGTTTGTTTTTACTGGCCACCAGTGATTACTTTCCGCTGAAGTGGAAAGTACCCCTTTAGACAGGGAAAGTAAGCGGTAAGTTGAAGAGGCAAGTACTGGCCGCCAGTAACTTTCCGTCTCTACTTTCCCCATCTATAACCCACTTAACAAAAAATATCATACATTACACAGCTGTAAACTTTTGCCGGTTCTCACATATTCTCGTTTCTGCACTTGGCTCAGCCTCATGCATAAACTATCATAATGCTCGACCGGCAAAACGTTATTTTCCAGCCTAGTAACATAATATACTATTTCCAAACTCCAGAATTGCTACCTAAAACACAAAATAGTGAGCATGTAATACACAGGTTCCCTATTCTGTATTCAAAAGTAGGTTGGCTACTCTGCTTCAACTACAAAATACAGTGAGCTGTAGTTGTTGTTGAAATCGATTTATTCGAAGATAGGTTATGTGAGGGATTGTCAGGTTATGTATGTCCTGTTTTGTTCTGTTTAAATTTATTTATTTATTCATCTATCTATTACAAAACACAATAAAGTAAATTCCTTTATACATTACTCTAGGAAAAATGTAATGTGTAATTCGAGTGCAAAGTATTGTTTCTGCACTCAAGAAACCATTTTCACTCGCCTTTGGCTTGTGAAAATAACGAATCTACGAATTTGGAGCACATTGTACCTGGCTAAAGGTTGGTCATAAATCATTTTTGTAGAGGTACAAAGTTGGAGTGCACTCCCAAGCCGCACTCCACCTTTGCACCTCTAAATATACTTGGTTCTGGCCACGCCTTTTTCTACCTGTTACTTACCTGATCTGGTGAAATTTTGATAATATATATAAATATGCATGCCACTTATTTTGTAGTGTTCTTCAATAAACTCCTTGTTAATATTCTACAGGTGTGTTGAAGTGATTAGTTTTTAGCCAAATTTATTGATATGAATTCCAGTGAACTTTGATTTATTTCAACTGAGAAGTTTAATAACCTCAAAATAAATCTATGTTACCAAGAAAAGCAATTATGGATGAATGTGTTTCAAAAGTTTCCACAATCACCTAACCAAACCTAACCTAACCTGGCTAGATGTGACTGAACCACCTCATATCTTTATTGCATTATTATTATTATTAGTAGTAGTAGTAAATTCAAACCATATGGGAATTGTCCAAAACTTTTCATTACATCTTAAGATACATAATTATTATTAATTACAAGTAAATGTGGAGACTTACGTTTCAAGCTATATATACTCAGCCTGAATTTTGTACCCATGTCAAACTCGAATTGTAGGGGTATGAAGGTGGAGCGCGACGTTTCAGTGCGCTCCATCTTCGTACCCCACTGATTTTCCTCTCTGACAGATTGACAGAACTTTAGCATGCGCTCCAACTTCACTCCCACAAAAAAAAAAACTGTTTCTCTTTGTGCAGAAAACCCCCACTTTGCACTCTTGTTACACAAATAGCTATTTGCGCACTGCAATTTACTTTCATGCATTGGTGCAAGAATAGTCTATGTTGCATGCTACAGTTAGTGCAAAAATAGGCACTTTTTGGACCACTGTAGGAAAATTTGTGTAACTAGAGTGTAAAATAGCGGTTTTTCTGCATCAAGAGTGCAAAGTTTCTTGAGTGCAAAAACAATACTTTGCGCTCGTATTACACATTTCATTTTTCCTACAGTAATGTATAAAGTAATTTAAACAGAACAAAACAGGGCATACATAACCTGAAAATTCCTCACATAACCTATCTTCGAATCAAATCGATTTCATCAACAACAAATATTTCGCAGCTGAAGCAGAGTAGCCAACCTATCTTTGAATGCAGAATAGGGAACCTGCATATTACATGCTCACTATTTTGTGTTGTTAGGTTGCAAATTTGGAGTGCGGAAAAGTACTTTTCGTCATACTTGTAGGTTATGGACAGTTTACCAGTCAAGCAATCAATGTGGTAAACAGCTGTTTACAGAAATCAAAAACAGCTGATGTAATTTGATGATTATTACCATACAGTGTGTGGTAAAAATCATCAAATGATTATTACCGCACTCTATGGGTGGTTGTGGCTACCACTTCACTGAAAAACCATTTGCTCAAAAGCTAGATCAGCTGATCTAAAACCATTATTGCCACATTTCACCTTGAGTTGGTGTGTTGAGGTTATGTTTGTATAACAATGATTTATAGTTTCTTATTTCAACTTATCTGCTATTTTAGACTTGTATGACGAAAAATATCGTATGTAACTCATCCGGGAAGATGTTTACCATACTCGTATGATAATACCGCACTCGACTTCGTCTCGTGCGTTAACTTATCATACTCGTATGTTAAACACCATTTCCCGCACTTGTAACGTAATATACTATTCCCGCACTGGTATTTACTTTCCAGCACTGGTGCAGGAATAGACTATTTTGCATGCTACATTTAGTGCAAAAATAGGCACTTTTTCGGGTCACTGTAGGAAAAGTACTTTACCGCTCCCAGCTGTTTTTAATTTCTTCTCATTGGTGGATCACAGAATACATGAAATTCTCATAGCCTTAATAATGGCGTACGCTAACGAAATCCGCGCACGGTCTGTGATGCTACATACTACAAGCTTTTATTGTGTTGGAATCCAGAACTGCAGTTGTAGGGAAAATATTGTATGTAATTCGCGCATGAAGCTTCTTTATCGCTCTTGCAAAATTACTGCGCTCTGCTATGCGTCGCGCAGTAACTGCTTTGATATATCAATCTAATCGGTCATCCTTACAAAGAGTGCCTAGTAGAACGCAGCTTATCTCTATCTGATTGAACAGATACCTGCTATGGCTCATGGCTACTTATTGTGTGCATTGAGCTTTTCCTGTAACACATTCTAAAGAACTACATACAAATCTATTCAGATGGATAGAGCTGCGAAGTGGCTAAAAAGGTAGTTTACTAATAAAAAACACTAAAAATTCACATCATCAGTACAAAAAACAGTTTACTTGTGAACTTCTCTTTTCAAACAGATGAACTATATGGTATAAACACTGTATGTTATTTCACACACCCTTCCCAGTTTCATGACCACTACCATAAGTTATCTACAGAAAAGAAAACCCCCAAACTGGTTTCCCAGGCAAACCCGGTTAAAATACTAGTAAGGAATATGATTGTGTCACTTGGAAAAGGTACTTTGAAAAGTGGGACTGCACCTACACTAACTCTTCTATGTAGTAATGACCATTGAGAAATCTTTTTATTTTTTAAGTATTTATCAGTTTGTAAATTGGATATAATCTATAATCGTTTTTTGAAATTAAATGTTCAAAAATGTTCTACTGAATCACGAAAAGCTATTGCTACTATTACATGCTCAGTGAAAGTTGTATTTATTCATTGCCAAAATACAAATACTCCTCAAAATAGTTTGTGAGCAATTTTTAATCAATTTACGAAGTACTATTTTTTGTTTCGCTCTATTTCTTGTAATTATAGATCTGCACTTTTATGTTATTATCAAAATTTTTATTCTAGTATGATAATTTAAAAAAATGTATATTTCGATTCATGAATTTTAAAATAAAGAATGATTTGATTTGAAATTATATGATTCGGCTGTGCTATTATATTACTAGCATTTTAACCAGTCTTGCCTGGGAATCCAGTTTGGGGGTTTTCTTTCTGGTAGATAGCTTATGGTAGCGATCACAAAATTACGAAATTGGGAAGGGTGAGTAGAATTCAGAGGTTAATTTCAGTGGGAACGCAAGGGAACGGCGTTCCCTTACCTCTCAAGAGTGCCGGAACGCAAGGGAATTTCATTTTTCTGCCCATTGTCATTAAATATTGCCTTTCTTTCTCAAGAAGTTCATTTTGAAGGTATAAAAATTGTTCTGCACTTTTCAAGATAGACGAAATTTTTATGTAAATTATAAAAATTTACAGTTCAAGCTGTAACATTAGAAATAGATTATAAGCACACTTACTAGTTTTTCAGAAAATATTCAAAAATATCTGTTTACGTAATGATATTACTACTGTACAGTATACAAATGAAAATGTTAAGAAGGCTTTATTTGTTTTTATTTTATCATTCATTAAAAAAAGTATATTGGTTTTGGCTATTGTAAGCTTCACACAAAATGGTTAGTGCAAATCGAAACAAGTTGATAGGAAATTTAGAGTAGGCACCGAGATGTTAACGTGGTGGGGCGTGGGGGTGAGGGAATGTTTAACTAGGTCTTATTAGAAAATAGAGAGGGTGGTTCATTAGAATAAATGAGCGTTCCCACGTCCAAATTTTTAGAAATTAAGCACTGGAAGAATTACAGTGTTGCTAGCCATACAGATCAACTATTTGCAAAGAAAAGTGCACAAATAAGCTGTATTTTTTGACGCTGGGTAATTATCAGCTGCAATATTGATATAGAACTAATCTGTTACTTTGACTTATGACATATCGACGTATCATCTATATCAGCATCATAGTGACGTATCATGTATCAGCTGCTCTGAGTTTCCTGCATCCAACTAATATAACAAAAATACTGAAATTCTAACATTAATTTTGAAAAAGGTAAATAGAAAATGAGAAATTGGGTCTCAAGTTGCACTGAATTGAGTTTGAAGGAAGATTAGTGACAAAACGTTGCCGTTCTTGTGATATACGTAACACTGACACACACACACCCCTACTCTCTCTTATTAGATTTCATTATTATTAATTGGGAAATTTATACATTCCATATTACAAATACAGACGTTAAAAAGCTTCGAATTCTCATTTTTAATTCAATAAGTCTTCAGTACAATATTATTAGAATTAGAAATTAGAATTCGAAATATATTAATGATTATTGTATTATAACTAATATTCTGAAATCAGAAGTGCATGATCAAGTTTCACTGCCAATAAACTTGCAGAGTTCGGTCTCACAAGTCAAATTTCCAGCAAAACTTGGAATTTCAATGCTGTATTATTTTAAATATTCTGGACTTTAGCAGTACTATAGACTTGAAAAACTTATGTTTTCAGAAATTTAAATATAATTGGCTGCGGCGATTGCAGCATGTGATAGCAGGTATCTGTGCAATCAGATAAAGATAAGCTGCGTTCTCCTGGGTAATCATTGTAAGGATGACCCATTAGATTGGCCAGCAAAAAAGACAACATTCTCTGCTGTAAAATCACTTCCCGGTGGTTCGAAACCCACCTAAAACTGTAGGTCCAGTTCATCAATTACAATCATCCAACTTATTACCTACGCACAGGTCTCAGACCTATGTGGGCTTTATACTCAAAAAAAGTGCTCTACTTTCCAACCAGGTTAATTATTATCTTATAAAGAATTGCCGATAATCTAAAAAAAAAAAAACGGGAAGAATTTACCTGAGTCATCAGACACAGTCATGTAGTGTGAATCGATAAAGTCTTGTCGCTGAGATCGACTCCTCTCGCCAAGAATGCTAGACAAAGGCTCTCGAACACTTATACTTGTGTAGCCTTCTAGAAAAATCAGAAACAAAGCAGATTAACACGTGCGCAGTTCATGTTTTGAAACTATATTAAATGAACAATGAAAAGTCTATAAAAGCCATCCATCAATATAAATAATTAGACCATTATTTAGGGCGATTAAAAAGTTTCAATAAAAAGTAATTATTATCTTTCAATTATTTTAATAATATTTTTTGGAATGGGCAGCAAGAGTTTTCAAGGGCAAATGAATGAAGACCTATAATGATGAATACAACATCACTGTAAATTAGAATTTAACGAATGTTGAAGATTCATCTTGTTTCCAATAATAAGTAATAAAAATTTAAAAACACTTTTAAGATCAAATTAACTCACGTTATGGCGTGACGGCCGTTTCACTCTGTTGTCAAGAGCATCGTCAGACGACCCACGGTACACTGATTTAAGGCATGAGTTAAATTTAAAATTCACCTTAGAACTTGAACACAATAACAGTATCAACTTCTTGGACATCACTATAACAAAACAGGAACATTCATTCAAAATGTTTAAAATTTACAGGAAGCCCACAACAACTAATACATTAATCCATAACACATCAAATCACCCAACTCAACATAAACACGCCGCTTTCAATCACATGCTCCACCGGCTAACAAACATTCCTATGTCACAAGAAGATTACAACAAATAATTGAATACAGCAGTGTCAGAAAGAACAGTGTCATAAATGACAAAACTGATATTACAAAATTTAATAGTCACGGCTACAAAACATAAAAATACGTTTGAATCGAGAAGTCACACTCTTTCTCCCTCAACTTGTACGAAGGAGAAAGAGCCGTGAATCTAACAATCAGATCGAAGTCAGCATTTTAAAAAATTCGATTTTCAATTTCCTAATGGCTGGACCAAGGAGATTTTCACTTCTCATCCAGACCTAGTGCCTGACGGAGCGAGCGGTCAACGATGGTCTGAGATTTCCCGATTTCTCCATTGGTAATCAGGTATTGTAACACATTTTATATTATACAGTATTTGAAATGTAAACCAAAAATCTTTTTAATCCTTATAAAAAAAATATAAAAAAGTTAGCTGGAAGAATAATTTAATACTACATAATGTCACTTTTCTCACTTTTTGTTTTCATTTTAAATTGGAATTTCTGTCTCTCATCACCATTAATAGTATATTAAAAATAAATAAAATTAAAAATTAATAAATAAATAATGTTGATCCAATAAAAGAGGGAGATTAATTAAAAATTGATTCTGTTCACTATTAGAAAATAAATTAAAATTCTGTATTTTATATTGACTAAATAAAAGAATAATTAATTCAATTGCTGTATTTTATTTGATTTACAAAAATCTTTTATAAGTTAGAATAAGAATCAAATATTTATAAATATAAGTTCTACCATCATAAGCTATGCTGAGCCCTTGAAATATGAATTAGTGAAATATTATTGTCGCGCCCTGTCTTTCATGATTCCCACATTCATAGGGTAAGGTGGGATGTGGTAATTGAGGGGGAATAGGTGCAATAATAATATTACACCAAAATCATTCATGCAGAATCCTTACCTGGTGGAGGCTACAAATGGTAGAGGCGCCGTCCTTCAACTAAATTCGATATTACAAATAGTGGAGGATCACAACAAAAGATAGTGATGCTATCATTACAAATGGTGGAGGTTTACGCCCAGTTTATTTCTGCTTTATTAAAAACTAAAATCATAATAAATGTTAAAGCGGATTAATCTGACTAAGAACGTTGGACTCATTATGCAGCATCATTCAGGAAACTCAAATATAAAATAGCTTACAGAGCAACTAACTCACTCAAAAAACACCTGCATTCTCAGACAATACCTCAAAACAAGTACAACAGATCTGGAATTTTCAAATTGAAATGCAATGACTGCAAAAAGTTCTATATAGGACAAACTGGCAGGACATTCACCACTAGATTCAAAGAACACACAAGAGCCATCTCACACCCAAACACACATTCCACTTTTGTTGAACACATCATTTCAACAGGCCACAGTTATACAGACATTGACACTAATTTAGACACACTAAACTTCACTCACAAAAAACTCATTGTTTTAGAACAATACGAGATTACAAACATGCAAAGCAGCAACCTGACAAAACATTTTAAATGATCAACTTAACTTCTTTTCTCATACCCTCTTGACAAAATTATCCCAATTTCAAACCTCCCGCCTACTCATCCCCCCTTCTTCACCCTTCCAACATCCATAACCCTCAAACTCATGCCTTATCAGTGTACTGTGGGTCGTCTGACGATGCTCTTGTCAACATTGTGAAACGGCCGTCACGCCATAACGTGAGTTAATTTCCACTTAGAAGTGTTTTTTAAGATTTATTAGAATTTAACGTTCGTCTTTAACCTTGCAACGAACCAAAGAAATAAAATAATATTATATTAGGTCCACAGATTCAAGGAAATAGGAAATACCTTTTAAAGTCTACTACTCTTATATTGTCACGGCTCTCGAGTGATAACGTTCGAACTTCCCTGAAGCACCAATGCTTACTCAAGCCTCCATATTTACACAAGCACCAATAAAAGCGTTATTTACTCTCTGTTCAACTCTCTCACTCACTAGATTAGGTGTAAAAGAGGGACACCGTCCCTAACTTCGCCGTCCCTAACACGAAAGGTTAAGTGTAAGAGAGGGACACCGTCCCTAACTTCGCTTTTTCAAATGTATCACCAAGGCTTTTTCTTTTTTTTCTCTATATATCATATTAATATCATTTTCAGTCATAATTTCATGTTTGTATATGGTTAAACAGTTTATGTAATAAGCAACTGATAATGTTTTATGTAATAATACTTGGTGATGCCTGCATATTGTATTTTATACTAGTAATTGTCCAACTATTTGCATGAATAAAGAAATCAATCAATCACTCTGACACACTGAATATCATTTTGAACTATTATGAAGTTTTAAACTTGGAGCTATTTGTTTTGTTAGCTTTTTATTTGGTTTTATCTTGTTATGATGACTTCTGTGAACAGGAAGGTCTCCAATTTGAACTTTCTGGAAACAGATTCTTTTCTATATAAGCGCTCGAATGCTTGACAGTGAGGCAGTATAAACTCCGCTTCTGTGATAAGAAATTCTACGTGTCAGTCTGCATGCTATTGCGCTATTATATAAGTGAATTTCAGCAAGTAAGTGTAATTATATAACTACAAACAGCATTCGTGATATAGTTCTCGGTGATAACAGATCTTCTTTTGGACTAGTGCAGAGTGTAAGTGCAGAGTTTTTACTATATGTTTTTATGCAAAACTATTTGTCACTGGTGTCAATATTCGTCAATCGGTGGTCTTCAGAGCGATTAATGGAAAAAATGAGAATTCTATATTTATTACCATCTACAGTAAAGTATTGTTTATTATCGAATTGATTGGACAATTATTTCATGTTGATTGGCCTACTTGACAGTAATTTGGTAGTAATTGGACAATAATTAATATTGTTAATTGTATACTAAGTATCCGTCTTAGTATAAATTCATTGAACGTTTTATTGGATCTTGCATGCTAATTTTTCAAATTTAATTGTGTTAATAAATTCTAATGTGACTTTCAAGTGTTACCAGAATTATTTCAAAGATGGGACCCATAAAAATATCCAGTCCCATGTGAGCCTAGGCCATTGCTAACTAAACTACACTTCAAGTCATCAAATTAGGCGACTGGGACAAATTGCAGAGTTGCCAGTTTGTGTTTTTTTAAGAATGCAATGACAGGTCAAGAAAGCTTCAGACTGCTAGGACTAGGCAACACGGCACGGCTAGTGTTGCCAATTCGTGCATTGAGGTTGGTGATTCTCGATAATTCGTCGCTGGCATGGTCACAACACCCATATCTAGCAACAACACAGTTTGTTCCAGCCGCCTAATTTGATGGCGTGAAGTGAAGTCCAGAGCCTACACTTCTAATTCATACTTTGACAAATGACAGATGTTTTACTAACTGCTTGAGTCCTGCGAGTCGCCGCTGAAGTGTTGCATGGTGTGGCCACTGGCGGAAGCAGCAGCGGCGGCCATTTCGGTGGCGGGATTGAGCAGCGGCGGCGTCATGTAGGGCAGCTCCTGGTTGGCGGGAATGCCGCCAGCAATGGCCGTCGCCGCAGGAATTGTGCACCCGTCCAGGCCCGGAATCGGCTCTCCCACCCCCGGCAGCGAGGCCAGAGAACTCTCCGACAGCGCCAAAGATTTTCGCATGCGTGGAGGAGCGATCGGACTATTATCGTCTCCCTTCTCATCCACGTTACTAAAACAACCCATTCATCCATTCCATACTTAGAGAACAATAATATAAAACTTATGCAACCCTGATAAAAATAACAGAAATATATAAATAGAAAAAGTTGAACAGAATAAATTTCAGCGCAAGTATAAACTTGGTAACTAAAGGTAACTAAAGACCCGTTCTTGCAACATTTTTGTTTCATAAACACACTGTATTATTATATTTTTCCATCTTGGTAGGGATCTATCTTCTTTTATATTACAGTTTAAATAGCTTATTCATTATTGGAATGATGGATGGAGCACAATGCATATTTGTGTGTTGAGTGGTACAAAGAATTTTAATTTCCCAACGAAAATACTGATTAAATGTTCATCAATAAAATATTTTATTAGAATTTGAAATCTAATATAATATTAATACCACCTCAAGTAATTGAATTAAAAGATATGGTCTCAAGAAAATTTCAAGAATTAGCACACTTTTTATGCCAGGTGATTGTGAGATAAGGTGTTATGGCATTGGTGAAGGGAATTAAATTGAAAAATTAATGAAGAAATATTAAAAATTAGAAAACGATTTACATACTGAGATGACGCTGAAGGCATGGTAGAGTTGGGTTTTGCAATGGATCCAGCTGGTATTCCATTTGCATGAACTTGCGCGTACGGATGTTCACCTAAAAGAAAACGAAAAAATTTAAGAAGTGTGTCTTGCAGCATAGATCTATCAATATCTATGCTTATGCTGATAACGACTTTGGGAGACTTCAACAGTATGTTCTGGTCCAGAGCGTACTATGCAAACGAGGAGTGAAGCACGTTGCTAACAGAGTAAGCCAAGCCCAATGAAGCAAGTTCTAGTTTTATGCTCACCAGTTCACTTCCCCCACTTCACTGGCTTGGCTGCACCGGTGAGTGAACTATCCCTGAGCTACTTCCTTTTCCGAGACGTTTGGAAAGAAGCATAATTGATATCTTTTTTGCAACCTTTTTTGTATCTGAGATGAGAAAATCTCGATTAATCCCAAGTCACAATAATAGTAGCGCTGTTTGTATTATGGAATATTCATTCATAAATGAAGAAACTATATCATGCTTACTCTGCTTTAATTGGTCGTAGGGGTGTTCACCCTTTACACGAGCATAAGGCGAAAGACTGTCATCTGTCTGTGTAGGCGAATTGTAGCCATCTTCCCCACTTTGACTCTGCATTAGGCATCTTCGTTTATCTAGAATTTAAATTAAAAAGATGTTGAAATATGATAAATTAGAAAAAGAACATTTACAGTATGATATATTGAATATGAATGATTTTTCTTTGCTTTGTAATCGTATTATTTCTTGAACATTCAAATATATATATATAATGTAAGACTAGCTTTACACCAAGGTGTTATTTTGTGCTTGAAGTAAACGATTTAGTGAATTCAAGATTTCGCCATACAGCAAAATGAAAAATAATAATTACCAGACTTGTTTTCTTCAACAGTAGCATAAAGATCAGAGCTGGTATCATTGTGGTCCCAAGTAGAGTCTCCACCAACTCCAGGTCCCACAGGCAGATCAGGAAGACTACGCGTGGCAGTGGCTGTAGCACTTGATGTTCTAGAAGGAAAAAGTATTTGATAAAAATTTAAAAAAGTAGAATGACCGTGAATAAGTAAAATATATTCCTGCCACCACCTCAATTAAGTTTCAAAGTAAGACAATACTGTACATACACTATTCGATTCAAGTGCATGCACCATGATTTCGTGGTATGCACCATGATAATGTGGGGGTATATTTCAACAACCCTTCCTTAGCACACGTCCAAGGCGTCAACCGACCATTTTTACCAAATTTAAACTTTTTTGGTCATAAGGTTTTCAAGAAACGGTGATGAAAAAATCATTTGGCTTTTTTATATTTCATTTTATATTGGATACATATTAACATTATTCTTTAGGTCTAAAGGTCATAAATATATGTATAAACTACAGCAGACATTCAATTTACTAAAACAAATGGAATACCTACAAGTTCAGATGTAGGCAACACGCCACGCGAACTTGTTCCTATGAGATCTTGTCCCAGTGAAACTGCACATAATTTGAAAAATTTCACCTTGTCTCTGTGAGAACTTGCTTCTGTGACACTGCCACTTTTAGAACTACTTGCTTCTACGAAACCTTGTCCCTATGAGACTACTATCGTTTAAAAGCACAACTTGTCTCTGTGAAATCTTGTCTCTGTGACACGTACTCATAATGTGCCACAGAACCATGATCAGATACTTGAATCGAATAGTGGAATTTACAATATAAACCTTCCTCTTTTATTATAGAGTTGCACATTATCAAATGGAAATATAGTTATTTATAAACTAGTTGGTTGGACTAAAGACAAATCGGTTCATGCACATAATCAAGCAATATGCAATACTTTAAAAAAAGAACTGTGACACGAAAATATGTCATGAGACGATAAGCATATTGCCTTGAAGAGTTGATGAAGAAGACATATGAAAAACTATAATCAATGGATAATTACAGTATTTATAAATTGTGGTTTTTAATAAGGATTCCAAACTGTGATTTACAGTAAATTTTCACCATCATATATTCTGTGAAAAATGATAAAATATGTATTCACTTTAATAAAAATTCTTTAATCTTCAGCGGAAATGACTTTTGGCATGGCAGCGCCTTATCTGCAGAAAGGTCATTAATTATCTCTTATTTCTTCTTTCTCGTCTCTTCTCTCTCTCACTCTCATAAGTCAAATGCGTTTTTAGGGTTTTCGAAAATTATGCCAGAATGTTCAGGTAAATAGTAGAATGACCCATATACTTGTGGAGACTTCTATAATAAACAGAAATCTTTTATAAAGAGCTGTCCTTGTGATTAGTGAGTCAGTTGTTATTCGAAGGTTTAATGTAATAAACGACATAGTGGCAATATAATTGTGCTTCGTAAGTGTTCAGTTTATTCTTGAATGTTTTAACCATTTATTGAACATTTCTTTTTACATCATTGAGCAGTTTATTGGACAGTTATTATTAAATTATTGATCAGCCTATTGTCAGTCACTAATTAGTTTTTGTACAGTGATAATCTTGATATGGAAAGATTCATTATTAGCTAAACGTTATTGAACTGTTTGTTTCTCTATTGATTTTCTTGTGTCATAATTAACTGATTAGCGTGCGTTTTGATAACTGTGTAAATAAAGTTCGAGTGTTGCTTTCAAGTGTTGCTAGCATTAGTTTAGTGATAGAACCTGTAACAATAGTATTTACAATAAATTAATCACTAATTTTTATCAAGGTTTTCTTTTAATAGACTATGAAAATTATATTGTTGGTAAAATATTCAAAACATCCAATATACTAAAAATTATCAGTTTAGGGAGACCAACAAGGTACGATATGTAACAACAAAAATCATAATACACATTTACAACATTTGGGAATATAGTCTGGTCCCACCACCCATGCAAGATCTGTGTCAAACGTAAAACCTTTTATTCAGATCTGGCTGATCCTGAAAGTTTGCACCATAATCCAAGTTTGAATTTTCTGAGTCGACTTGAATGACAGGTATTGTTGAATTGTAAGTGATATTTCCTTCAGGATTTGTCAACTTGACCATGCCGGCAAGACCCATCAGTTCATTCCTGTTTGTTGAATTTTAAGAGTTTTAATGAGGGGAACAGAAAAAAATATAGAAAAGAAGTAACAAAAATATGAGCATGGTCGCATCACATGGTTCATACTCGCGTAATCTACAATGAATTAAAATGAGTGCAGGAAGTTATTGCAAGCCATTCCACTACCTCAACAATTCTGAACAGCATTTTAAACCTCAATCCAAATTCTGTGATCTAAATAAATAAATAATAATTGATGTTGAAATTGATTGGATGATAAATATATATTTCACATATATTATCTCAACACTCAAAAATGTATTGGAATCGAGACTGTTAGTTCATTTAAATATTAGCTATGAACAGAGCGATAACGGTGCATAAACGCTCCGAAAACATTATTTTGAAATATATGTTTCCATGAAAATTGAAAACACACATTATATTTAATCTAGTAGGATTTTCTAATCAACCAACACTATAAGTCAGTTTGTGAAGTCCCTTCATAGTTTTAGCTGGAGAGCTTGAACGCTATTTTTGATCCAGATACTCTTTCAAGTCTGTGATTTTCTTATCTCCTATGAAAATAAATCATTAAATGAGACTCTGATATATGTCTTAAGATTAAGAATGGCGAGAAAATTATAAAAAAATTATTTTTTGTTTTAAAAACCAACAATGTGTTACAAATCTAAAATATTCGGTAATTCTGAAGCAAATAAAGGTCACCTCCGAATGTCTTAAAATTCACATAATATTATGTAGAGCACTAAGCAGAGCACAGACAAAATAAAAATAATGTGGCAAACATCAGGACGTGTGCAAGGAACGCATTCAAATTTCAGTTTTTGAGCCTCCGGTGAACGCTGTATTACGAATTCATTCAGATTTCTACTTATGAAAGCAAATGCCTATCTATTTGAAATTCATATACATTGCATTAATGATTGCATAGACAGAAATTTTTGGTAAAATTAGAACATGAAATTAAAGAACATCAATTAGTAAATGGACAGCGATTCGATCATGCATTGTTTATTATTATTTTATTTCTCTCTTTTAGCTGATTCTCATTTCTTCTTCATAGTCTTTTCTTTCTTTGTAAAAAATTAATTTTATTCAAATAAATTATGGAAAAAACGTTACACATTAATTTCAAAGTAATAGACATTTCATAAGACGTTCGTTGGTCAGTGTATTTAATTTACATTAGAAAAAAATGATTAAGGTTCCAAAGTAATTATCATTATTATGTGTTGCGTTTTCCTTTCAATATTCTGACTTATGATTTTGCGCTTCCAATCATTTGACTGAAGATAACTTAAAAAAGGATGAGTATTTTGAAAACTAATTCCACTAACGTTATGGTCATGGAATTTCAGATTGAAATTATGTTTTACATGACTACTTTCCCATTTAAAAATATGAAATTCATTTCAACATGGCCGATCCAATACGCCGGACAAAAATTTCAAATTCACCAAAAGTAGTTTGATCTCATAAGACCCCTAACTAAATTCAGAGATATTAAGCCGTTCCCATACTTTTCAAACAACTGGTATGGAATGCCATTTGTAACACAAAATACAGACAAATATACCGATACAACGGAGCATCCAAGGACCCCACGAATAAAATAATAATAATAAGTATTATTATCATCAATAATTGATAAGATTTTAATAAGCACAATTATTTTGCTGATAAGCATATGCACCATTTAACCAAGGTGCAGACTAACCTCTCTACCATTCAACTGCTTCGGTTTCTATAAAAATCATAATTACTATGTTTTCCAACTCACAAAAATGCTCATTGGCAATTCTTAAAAAGAGTTTGGTTTCTTCTTCTTTTTGTTCAAGAGATCTTATAATAAATCGGGTATCAATATTTTCTCTTTTTTTCAATTCGACGATTTAAAATAATTTAAGAAAAGATTTCAAAATAATGAAAAATGAAAACTTTAACGCTTGCACTGTAAAAATAAAGTTGACAATTTGGCGAATAATCAGCCTTTGTAATTTCCAATGTTTTGATTTTCAAAAAATGTCAACAGCAACAGCTGCCAATGTAATCATTCAATGTAAAATCATGTAATGATTTTCATTATCCAAAACTAACCTAGAGCCTATAGTGGAAATCAGTTTTAAATCAAAAGCATTTTTATATTGGATCCCAAACTACAAAATCAATAGCGATCTCACTTGGACTGTGAGGAAGCTATATATACAAAGTTTCTAGAGTCTAGATTGTCTAGAACATATATTTCCAGCGACAGGGAACAGACAACGTCAAGATTGTCTGACGGACAACGTCAAGATTTTAATAAGGCCCTGTCGGGTCCTTAATAAATGTTGCAAATACCTGGAAATTTCTTCAGAAAGGCATTCCTCCCTGGGCACAAGAAAAGAAATTACCTACACAAAACTTTTTCTCAAGACTCGGTATTTGCGATACTATTTTCCGTTTTCTCTGTGCTCTACATAGCGTTATACATAATATTATTGTTCAAGGAAATCGGAAGTGAATCATATTTGCTTCGGTATTACCCAATATTTTGTGCTTATGGCTATTGCTCAATAAAGAATGATTTCAGGTTAATCCAATTTGCATCCTCTAACATTTTCATGAGGGAGAATTGGTGGGTAGTTCCTTTTTTAATCCGTTAATCCATGTTGTTCTGTCTTACTATTGAGTTCTGAAGTCACCCACTGTCGAAATCGGCTTAAGGGAGCATAAAAACATGTTGTTCAAAGAGGAAATTCATCGTAAAGTGCCTAAATGCACCAATAAACAATAATATAGTAAAAATAATACTCTCTTACTTGGGAACTTTCTTACGGCACCCACAAACGCAGCCAAAAATAATTGCAACGATTGAACCCACACTGCAAACCGATAAGAGCCATATCATCGCCACTTCAGAAATCATTTCTGTCAATAAAGTTGGAGCAGCCTTCATCTACAACAAACATAAACTATTTCTGAATCGACTAAGAAATGTAGAAAGTCAGGCTAATCAGTCAATTCCACCAATAACTTTTCAACTAATTTCAGAATTAAATCAGTTTTAATGAAAATACTACATATTTTCAATTAATATATAGCCTAACTTACAGTTATAAATCATGAGTGTAAACACTGTTAGATGACAAAACTTGAATAAAATGTAATTTTCTTGTGATCTATTCTACAAATCAACATGTAACTAGATTGTTCCAAACGTTCAGACTGTATAGACACTGATTTTACAATGGATATACAGTGCAATCTCGCTAATCCGGCACTATATCGGGATTGGTGTTGTCGGATTACCGAAATTGCCGGATTAGTGGATGTATGGGTAAAAAACGTTCAAAGCACATGCAAGTGTAAGTTGAAATTTAATAAAAACACGTTTAAGTAAATATAGTAGAACAGTACAGTACTGTACTCTACAATACAACAGTACTGTACTGTACTCTACAATACAACAGTACTGAACAATTTTGAAATTATAAAAGCAACAATAAAATGGATACAGTAAGATTACCAATTGAAAATGATAGTACAGTAAAACGAACAATCTGATTATTCATTTCATTACGGATAAGAAAAAAGTCTTTGATTGTTTTCTGTTTTTTTGGGCGCCCGCACAGTGCCGGATTACTGGCTTGCCGTACTGGCGCACGGCCGGATTATAGAGACTGTATTGTATACTACTAGATGCGTAAATCTAACCTTCAAGGCTATTGAATAGTGAATCAACTTTTTTTTGGCGTGAAAAGGCCAAATCGGGCAAAAGAGCCAAACTAACACAGGTTCTTATTGGAAAAAATAAATTTTCAGATAAAGATTTCTCGCAACTCCCTAGATGGATTTCAATAACTTTCTTTTTTTTTAAATAGCTCGATATTTTTAAAAATACAGTTGCAATAATTTGATGTTCCAAACTGCTTCTGGCTCAAGACAACTTCAGAGTACGGCACTACTGCACAAGCAGTCAGTATGTGATTGCAGGAAAAACATAAGTATTTTTTTCTCAGAGTATTTCTATGTAGGCTACTTCGAGATGAATCAGAATCTGAACTCTGGCACATTAAAAAAACGCTCGTTTTACAAGGTATTTCCAAGATGGCGGCCAAACTTTCATAAGCTAATTTTCTCAGTCTCTGAAGAAGAAAACAGTTCTAGAGCAATATCATCTGTGATTCCCGGAATTTAAATAAACGATTTTTATTCTGTGAGAAAATTTGGGTAAACATACGAGATATGTTTAATAGAGTTAACATCAAAGTCCAGATTTTTCACATTTTGAATAAAATAACAATAATAAGCTATCTCGTGGAGCAGGCGTACTAAATCAGGTAATTAAAACATCATAAACCTGATTCAGTAGGCCTCCAGTCGTGTTTTAGGTAGCATCACAATGCGAAATGGTCATCACACGAATAAGTAATTGTTAAATTCACTAGTGAAGAATTTTCAAATAACATTAGCGTTTAATTAATTATAAAGTGAAACAGTAATATGGAACTGCAACACTAAAAAATATATATGTACTACATGAATAAATAAATATAAATTTTTAGTATGCTTCAAAATACATTAATACATTCATATTGAAAAGCCCAAAGATGCTCACCACTGCCACTGCAGTTCATTAATTAAGCAAATCAAGCGAAATCGCTTGATTAAAATATTTATTTAACAATATTACTGCATGGTATCTCACAAGTAGTTAATGCTTAGGCGGTTAGGCCTATAAGAATGGGTGTATTTCGGACCGTCTAGTGTCGCAGAGCGTCTAGTTTTCAAACCGTCCAGTTCTCACTTCGTCTAGGTATACTCGGTTCCTATTAAAGTGGACTCCTCTCGCTACGCCCAGCACAGTGGCGTTCAATTTCGCCATGAGATATGGTCCATTATTTCCCGTTATTTTTGTCTCAGTTTGCATAATACAAGCTAATAGATTGAATTGACAATGATTTTATTACAACTCTAATGATAGGGTCTGTCATAAATGATATATCGAATTGTGTAACTGACTATCGAAGTATCGATTATATTTAGTTGATAGAAGTAGAAGATCGACAATATAATAAGTGTCTCAATAATTACTTTTTCGAAATAAATGATCTGGAATAATTTTTTAATCTTTATATAAAATAGGCGAACATGTTTTTTGTGATGACAACTTCTCCGTGGTTTCTCGACCGATTTTGTTCGTTCACGGCTCATTTGAAAGATCTCATCGAGTAGATGTTTGATAAGGTCTTACATTTTTGAAAAAGACATGAGGAATAAACGATCAAAGTTTCAATTTTTGCCATTGCTTTAACATCGGGATCGGTGAGCTGAAAATGTTCACATTTCAACTTATGATTTGATTATCAGCTGTTTTGAAACAAAAAGTTTATTTTTCAATGTTCATTCAGAGAGAGAGGGTGGGAGGATAGGATAAAGAGGAAGAGAGAGAGGAAAGAGAGAGAAAAGAAGAAGAAGAGGAAGAAGAAAGAGAAGGAAGAGGAGAAGATGAAGGAGAAGAAGAAAGAGGAGAAAAAGAAGAAGAAGAAGAAGAAGAAGGGGAAGAAGGAGAAATCGGAGAAGTAGAAGAAGAAGAAGAAGAAGAAGAAGAAAAATAAAAAGAAGTAGAGGAAGAGGAAGAAGAAGAAAAAGGAGAAAAAGAAGAAAAATAAGAAGAAGAGGAAGAAGAAAAAGAAGAAGAAGAGGAAGAAAAAGAAGCAGAAGAAGAAGAAGATGAGAAAGAAGAAAAAGGATAAAAAGGAGAGGAAGAAGAAAAAGGAGAAGAAGAGGAAGAAGAAGAAAAAGAAGCAGAAGAAAAAGAAGAAGAGGGAGAAAAAGAAGAAGTGGGAAAAAAGAATAAGAAGAAAAAGAAGAGGAGGAAGAAGAAGAAAAAGAAGATGAAGAAAAAGAAGCAGAAAAAGAAGAGGAGTAAGAAGAAGAAGAAGAAGAACATAAGAAGAAGAAGAAAAAGAAGAAGATGAAGAAGACGAAGGAGAAGAAGAAGGGGAAGAAGGATAAGAAGTAGAAGAAGAAGAAGAAGAAAAAGTATAGGAAGAGGAAGAAGAAGAAATAGAAGAAGAGGGAGAAAAAGAACCAGAAGATAAAGAAGAGGAAGAAAAAGAAAAATAATAAGAAGAAAAAGAAGAAGAGGGAGAAAAAGAACCAGAAGATAAAGAAGAGGAAGAAAAAGAAAAATAATAAGAAGAAAAAGAAGAAGAGGGAGAAGAAGAAGAGGGAGAAAAAGAAGAGGAAGAAAAAGAATAAGAAACAGAAGGAGGAGAAAAAGATGAAAAAGAAGAAGAAAAGAAGAAGAAAAAGAAGAAGAGGGAGAAAAAGAATAAGAAGATAAAGAAGAGGAAGAAAAAGGAAAATAATGAGAAGAAAAAGAAGAGAAAAAGAATAAGAAACAGAAGAAGGAGAAAAAGAAGATGAAAAAGGAGAAGAAAAAGAAGGAGAAAAAGAAAAAGAAGAAGAAAAAGAAGAGGAAGAAGAAGAAAAAGGAGAAGAACAAATAGAAAAAGAAGAAGTGGAAGAAGCAGAAGAAAAAAAAGAAGAAGAATAAGAAGATTAAAAAGTAGAAAAAGAAGATGAAGAAGAAAAAGGAGGAAAAGAAGAAAACGAGGAGGAAGAAGAAAAAGGAGAAGAAGAAAAATAAAAAGGAGAAAAAGAAGAAGTGGAAGAAGCAGAAGAAAAAGAAGAAGATGAAGAAGCAGAAAAAGAAGACGAAGAGGGAGAAAAAGAATGAGAAGAAAAAGAAAGAGAAGAATAATTAAAAAATGTCTTTAGCACAGGTGTGTTGAGAAAATTTTATATTTATCAGCTGATTGAAATTTTTGCCAGCACAGGTGTTTACTGAGAAATGAAGAAAGTCAAGGAACTGATAGCATCATAGGTATGTTTGATACCCACTTAGAAATGGAGGAACTCATACTGTGCTTAAACTTATCATCATAGGCAATGCTGTCGTTCAGTATGTAGAAAATCTACATTTGGAATGCATTTTACAATGTTTAATAAAGTGCGACCCGGGATAACCTAGTAATACTGAATTGTTTGAATCTGCGAAGGACTGTATTTCGAAACTAAATAATCTGGACTGAACTGAATTACTCCCACCAGCGAACAAGGTTTTTTCCTTCTGCTGGTTGGTGCAAAAAAAAAAACATTATCTATTTACATTTATTTAAGAAGTTATTTCATTTCATTCTATTAATTTATTAACATTAAGTTAATGAAACTTCAATTTGGTTTGTTTGTAAAGTTTTGGCAATTAATACAAGGTAAAAGATTGATTTCTTAATGATTTTATAACAACTCTGATGATAGGGTCCAATAATAAGAATTCTCTATTGAAGTACTGTAAGTTGCTTGAAATTTCTTTTATAAATTAGCCTAGAAATACAACAAATTTTATTCTAATACCATCCTTCTGACGAAATACTCATGACATTTTTTTTTAAATATAACTAGACCAATTCAATTACTCAATTGATTAACAGAACAAAACAGATTATTGTTGTGAAAATGTGAGAAACAAACTGATTGAAAATAGCTACTGTACGTATTGTCAATAACTTCTGGTTATTTCAATAGATCACAAGTAGACTGCATTGTTTCATTTGTTTATCCCTAATCAATTCAACTCACATCATCATCATCATTTGAATGTAGCCTCAACCACAAATCATAAATTACAACCTACTTTTTTGGAATTTTTAGAGAATTTGGAAAAGTTTAACTCCATAAATCGAGCTTGAAACCATTCATGAAATAATAAATATTTATAAATAGGTTTATCAGTGTTAAGTCGTTTGTACATGATCAAATTTCTATCAAACAAAAGAGTTAAAAAGTATTGTAAAATTGCTTTTGAGTCCTTCAAATCGCTTTAAATATTGTACAAAATACTTGGGGCATCCGGAAAGTAATACCCGTTTACAAATTGAAGATAAACCAAGTCTTTTTGACAAATATGCCTCAAATATAATAGGGGAAGTGATAGCTGAGTGCTTTAGCAGGTATCTGTTCAATCACAGACAAGCCAAGAAACTCCTGGGCGCTCTTTGTAAGGGTGACCAATTGGATTTCCCAGCAAAAAAGACTCTGTTCTCTGCTGTAAAATCACTTCCCGGTGGTTCGGAACCCACCTAAAATTGTAGGTCCAACTCATCAATCACCATCATCCAATTCATTACCCACGCACAGGTCTCAGACCTATGTGGGCTTCATCTTCCGAAAAAATATATAAACTCAAGGTCTTTTTGGCAGGGTATAACTTGAAAGTGATGAAAAACTGGAAGCAACTGTCACTATCTTATCTGATTATCTCAATACACTGGCGGCAGAGGAGTGTGAATCTGTAATTCAAAACTCATCACACTTTAAAAAGTTTGTTTTTTCAACCGAAACAGGCATAAATATTTGCTAAATATTTTTAATTCCAAAAAGGGGATTACTTCAGGATGCCCCAAGTATAGTATATTGGACAATATTTAAAGCGAATTGAGATATGTAGATCAGTAAGTTGATAAACAATATAGAGTTGATAAGCAAAGAGAGGTGATGTACTAGACAGGAAGGAAGCAATGACCGGCGCGACAGCCCGGCGTCACTAAGCTGATATTGCCGTATCGAAACCAGTTTTTTATAAATAATTCTACAAACTTTATGTATGACTCATCCAGCGACCACATTGGTCTTATGAGTTCGTTGGAATTATCCTTTCCAGCCAAACCCAAATCGCGCAAAAAAGAAAAGAGAGAAATTCTCATTTCAGATTCTGAGATTCTCTGAAATACCGTACTGAATCACAAATTTATAAACAACTTATTTAAACAGTTTGTTCCTTTTTACCTGTTTACCCCCCCCCCCCCCTACCGCGAAGTCGGTAGGAACCTTATCAACTGTCAACTTTCCATGGTCTCAATTCAGTTCAATGAAAATTATACATAACCACTGTGATTCCGCGAAAAACAACTACAGTATAACTTATTTACAGGGGCGCACCCAGAGTCTTGGTTTGTTGGAGGGGGGGGGGCTTTCCCGTATTACTAGGTAAATTTTGGTAGCGAGAGGGGGTGAAATTCGGAATTTGCAGATCTCTTTTTATAAGATTGTTGCCCAATGAATCTAAATGGTGAGGGGAGGTTTCATTATTTGAATTTTTAAAGGGAATCAATCAGCTATGGGGAAACAAAATGTGTCCATCATGTGTCTTTTTTAATACAGTGTTACAAGAGTTCAAGGTAATTCTCAGACTGCAGAAAAAAAAACACATGATTGTAGGTCTGGAAACGCATTGTTTCAGAAATAAAAAGGGCGGAAGATTACAGCTATTCTCATCATTCATTCATAAATATCTAAGGCCTTCGCATGTAGGTGGTGTGAATTCAATTGAAATTAGCTGAAACGTGCTACAGGATTTACTACCATAAATTTTCATGCTGCCCACAACATTTTGAGACTGGTACTTGGGTAATGAAGCCAACGAAACATGACAGTCTGACCACGAATTGAGACTACATAATCTTTGAATTAGTGGGATATTTTACAAAACTTCATAAAATGTTAATGAAAACACTTTATTTTCATTGTAGGCCTATAGTGGATTAATCAAACTAATTTCCAATGAACAAAAAAAAATCAATTTCTCCTTCAAAACTTGTGAATTCCTTTTATGAAATGAAATCTGAATGTACTCAAAAGTCAAAAACGCGAGTCGAGTTTCATTGAATCAAAGCACACTAAATTTTCACGGATGCTTTTTACTTTCTATTTTTGTGTGTTTTTATATAATTTAAATTATTATTTTATGAACTCTGGGTGTGTTTTCGCAATCAATAGCCAAGTTTATACCTTTCAATCTGAACGACTTCTTTTGTTTTTTTTTGTGTATTTCACAGGATTTCTCAATAATAACGGTAGTTAATGTTTTATTTGATTTTTTCAGCTAATTTCTCATCAAATGTATTCAATTTACCACCTAAATGAGAGCTCTAGAAGCCTAGAGTTTTCTGAATAAGTACTAATTTATTGATAAAGATAGCTCGCCTCTCTTTCGCTATCTTTATTTCTGTAATGAAGCGTTTTCGAAGGAATAAGCTTTTCTAATCCGACAGAACACATATATATGCAATAAAAACTTAAAAAGCACTTTCAAGTGAAAATTGTGATTCAAGTTATGGCGTGACGGCCGCTTCACTTTGACGTTAAGAGCATCGTCAGACAAACCCACAGTACACTGATTCAAGGCACGAGTTTGAGGGTTATGGATGATGGGAATGCAAGGGGTGGGGATATTGGGATTATTTTGTCAAAAAGGGTGTGTGAGAATAAGTTGATTAGATTATTTAAAATGTTGCCAGGTTGTTGTTTTGTGTGTTTTTGATCTGACAAAATAATATCAAACCTCCCACCTACTTATACCCCCCCCCCCAACCCCTCACACATCGAACATCCATAACCCTCAAACTCATGCCTTAAATCAGAGTACTGTAGGTATTCTGACGATGCTCTTAACATCAGAGTGAAACGGCCGTCACGCCATAATGTGAGGCACCCCCCTGAGTGCGCCACTCCTTATAGATATAACATAATTTATTGTCAATATTATTGACGCTGTAACAAAGTGAAACTTTAGAAGGGTTACTAATTGATCAATAGCTCCTGAAAAAATAAGATGTTACGATTTTTCATGAAATACTTTCTGTTATGAAACGCCAGAATAAAGAGAAAAATATTTCTCTTCCCTTTCTGTGCTGTGTCAATAAGTACTTCCAATGAAAGTGATAATGGGCATGTTTTGTTTACTCCCCCTGTTCATCCCTCACCTTGTAGTCATCCAGAGGATTCCAGAACTATGTTTAAGACGTTTCTTTCTGAACTATTGAACATTTATTTGTTAAATATTTGATCGGCCTATTAAAAGTTGGTGATTAATTTTTGAACAGTAATATAGCAACTTCATTACTAGCTAAACATTATTGATTTATATCGTTTCTGATAGATTTCTTTTGTGTGATATAACTGCATGTTCAAAAATAAACAAAACCTGCATGTTCAAAAATAATTAAAAACGAGACTTGACAGAAATATTCCTGAAGTGTGATATTTAATACTGGATAGATAAACACTTTAAATTGCATTCTTTTTGCCCAGTTCGGCCAGTCACGTCATCTTCGGTTCTTCTTACATCAAAAACTAAAATAGTATTAATGAAATCAATAAGAAAGATTTCTTTATGAAGAATTTATCCAAACCTACATGTATTTGATAAATCAATTGGAATCAAATGATTTTCAGCTGGAGCCAAAATCAAAGTCATTAAATTTTGACATTTGATAGACTATAACTGACTCTGATCAAAGGCAGGCTCAATGGTGCCTTTCCCTTAATTATTGTAAGCTATTATAACTTATATAGTTATTTTTATTGTAAGTTATTGAAAGTATTTGCAGTATAGTTATCCAGTGTATAGGATAATAATTATCCATGGCATTGGAGAGGATGCAAGGTATTGAAATAGCACTGTATGCACTTATTTCTGTTATTACAAATTAAACTTATAATTACTGAAAACGTTGTATGCATCAAATTGAAACTTTGTAAATATAGCACTATAATAGTTAATAGGCTAACATTGAAAGAATAACAGCAAATAACTATAGAAGAAAATTAAATTGTTAAACCACTTGAAAAGCATGGAGTGCTTAGTTTTATTTTTATTCTACTTATAAATTCTCCTGCTAATTCAAAGAGAAAGGTCCAACTTAGAGAAAAAAGTTATAAATATAAATTCAAGATAAGATCTTTATCTACAATTTTCCCACTTTAAAAACTTTCCTATAATGAAAATGGAAAAAATTCTCAATTAGCGTTTGTTTTCAGGCACATACAATTTTTTGAAATATTGTTGGATAAATTCCCTTATAAAAGCTGAACAAGTGCTTCAAATTGATGTTTTTTTTTGCATTGTTGGAATCACGTGATACCATTTGTCAAGTGCATGAAGTTTCAATTTTTTTCGTCAGCACTGAGATAGGGAAATAGCATTGTGAATGAAAAGATACAGATAAATAATTAGAATGGGTGATTACAGCCGGCGGGCTCTATTTTAGTCGGTAGCTGACTGTACCAGCCTGGCTGCTAAGGAACCTAGTCGATATGAAATATAGAGGAAGTGAGACGCTAGACGATGTGAAAACTAGACGATCTGAGACGATCAGCGCATGATACTTCCAGCCGTCTCACATAATCCAGATTCGTTCTAAAATAGCACCTAGACGGTCTGAAATCTAGACGATGTGAGACACTATAAGAATATTGAAGTGATGAATATGGTATTACATTATTTTTAATAAAAAATAAACAATAAAAGTAATGATGTTGAAGATCCATCTTGTTTCCACTAATATGTATTATAAACTTAAAAAACACTTTTAAATGGAAATTGACTCACGTTATGGCGTGACGGCCGTTTCGCTCTGTTGTCTAGAGCATCACAGTACTGTGGGTCGTCTGATGATGCTCTAGACAACAGAGTGAAACGGCCGTCACGCCATAACGTGAGTCAATTTCCATTTAAAAGTGTTTTTCAAGTTTATAATAAAAGTAAGGCCCTTATTAGGCAGAGCCACTGCAGTTGCCGTCGCGCGCCACAAGACTGTCCCCGAGGTTTGCCAAAGCAGTCGCCTGTGCAAGCGACTGCAGTCGCCAATGCAAGCCACAGCAACGGTCTGAATTCAAAATGTCAATTTAATAAAAACTGCAACATGTCTCACTAAATAACTTGACTGTGATTTATAACAACTGTAATTTACAATCTGAAACGTATCACATACCGTAACAATATTAGCCAACAAACAAACATCATCAAAATGATTTTGTCATCTCAAAATGATGACAAGCTAGTACCAAAGACAATATAATGTAATATTACATTATATTATTGTCTTTGCCAGTACAGAACTACTGTCATGGCCGACTATACAAAATCATGGAACTGTGGCGCTCGTCGGCGACTGGAGTGGCCCAGTATAATAAGAGTTATAGCAAACAATGGTCGGCTGACAAGGCGACAATCGCCTTGCCACTAATAACAAGGGTAGGCGACTCGAGTAGCCTGTGGCCGCGACTAAAGGGGAAGTTATAAAAGCTCCATAAACATTGCATGTATCGCTTCAAGTGTCTTGTCTGAGCATCTGTGGCGGTCGCGCGCGACAGCGACTGATGTGGCTCTATATAATAAGGCTAAGAAAAAAAACAATATTGTAAAGCTACGCTTACACATAGACAATAAAAGAATAAAATTACTTGTTTGAAAATGAATACTTCCACCAGGCTTGCACTGATTGGTACATCCATAATAACTACATAACACAACAATGTTAAAAAATCATTTCACATCACAAAACAAGTCATTTCAGCACTGATAAATAAGGGTTTTTCCATTTCCGCTATACAAACTTCCCGATTTAGAAGCGGGCGACACTATCGCTGTGGATTCCGGAGTTACTCATCTAGTAGTATATATATCAATGGATTTTATTTACTATGTAAATGTATGAACTGAACTTCGTTCTGACCTTATAATAAAAGCAAACTATCAGCTCCAACGTTAATCACTAATTGACTAATTGACTCAATAATCGACTGGCTGACTGACCAACTGCATGACTGACTCATTGACTGACCTTTCGTCCAAGCACTGTTCACCCCCCACTCTGTAGAACCGGCCATCTCGACAAAAAATATTAAACGACGTGATGAAGCGCTATTGTGTCCTGGAATATCACCACTAGTGGTGTTGTTTGTTGTATTTATTCACTTTTTCAAGTCATTCTTCCTGAAAATTCATTAATGTCTTTGGTCCATAAATGTAATTTAGATGGCAACCCAGCGAACGCACAGGCAATATAGCCTATGTTTGCTGATTCCATAGGACCAGCTTTATTAATTATATTGCATGTACATTTCATGTTATAGACTAATTAAGTGGTTCAAATGAAGCTTTATACAACGTCTGTATTATATATGTATCATGATTTTTTAATGGAATAAATTTGATTTGATTTGATATAGTTTTGGTTAGCTTAGGAATTAACATAACCTACTAACTAATCTGTAAAATGTGAAGTAAACTTTGCTTGTAAAAGTGCATTGTAATTTCTTTACTTCATAATTGGCATTAATCAATCAATAATAAAAGAAATTTAAGATCATTATTGAGCGATTTCCGTTGAAAGATTAATAACCTCATTTACACAAATACAGTACTGTACAGTATTCCTTACCAAAGAAACATGATAGTTTCCGATAAATGATAAGTCATCGTTCACGAAGAAAATATTGCCGTATCAAATCGTTGATAATGCGAAGTGAGATAAATTTTAATTCCATTATTCACAAATAATAATAATATTTTCACGTCACAAACAAAATAACACAACTTTGTTATTTATGAATCAGAACGGCGGGCCATCAGTTCATCTAAACGTCAGTTGTCCGACTATACCAGTTGACCAAGCAAACGAAAAACAGAACGAACACTTAAGACGTAAACCGTACGGTTAGATCGCCTTGACTATTTCTGTTACTTTCTTTCACAGGAATGGTTTATTGCGTTGAAGCAAGTATTTTATTCAAATTCTAGAAATTAAATTCCCATTCAGACTTTAATTGATTATTCAAGTTTCTTACATTCGTTTTTTTCCCAGAGTTGATAAGCTCATACATGACTTTTATTTGCTTAAACACTTTTTTTATTACTGATGATGCCCACATAAGTCCGAGACTTGTGCGTGGGTAATGAGGTGAATGATTACACATAAATGCCAGACGGTGGAGTGGGATTTGAACCCACGACCACTTAAACGACAGCAAGCTGAAGCTGTGACGCCCCAACCAACTGCGCTAAGCGCAGTTCCTCTGCTAATACCTCTGCTAATATTAAACTCAGTTACAATAAATTATTATAACAAATTGAAACCCGATTGGGTAGTTTTATATTATAAATTTTCTGGATATAATAAGCTAATATAATAAGCTGGATATAATAAATGTTTGGTTGGAATAGTTAAGTTCTGCTGTTTGAAGTGGAATTGTTGAGCTACTTTCAAGTTTTATATTTCAATTACAACAAACAAGCAAGTATTTTGACAATATTGGTTCATTTGTTTGAATATGAAATTTTCACTGTCATAATGCTTCTAAACCTGGGCATTAACGTTCCGATTTGCAGTACGACTTTGTGGTCGACCTTTTAGGTTGGATCCGATATTGGAATGTGAATGAGCTTGTTGGATAGTTGGACTTGGAAGTGTAGATGGATGAGTCAGAACATCTAGAGCAGTGATTCTCAACCAGTGTGCTGCGAAAATTTTGAGAGAATGTGACAATGAAAGTGAACAATGATGAAAAATTTAAATAATTAAATATAAATTTAAAAAATGGACAAGGAAATATTTATTTTCCAGTGATATACAAGCATGCACATTAGTACATAATGAGAAATTTCGAGCTTGTCGTTTTTTACATGATAGTTCAATTCTTGCTGGTATAGATGACAAACTCACAAGCATTTCTTGATCAACTGATAGAAGTGTTGCCAACTCGCTTGTCAGTGTGCCGCGAGTACGGTCAACAAAGGAAACTGTGCCGTGACTAAAAAAAGGATGAGAACTACTGATCTAGAGGGACGACTGGAAGGTCCAATTTCCGACTGACAACGGAGTTGGAGCATGAATGGGGGAGTCGGTTCAAAGACGTCCAACTTACCTCAGTCAGTACTTGACCTTCGGGAAAGTTCGGGCAACTTCGGTTACATTTTTTGGCTTGAGAGAGATGCTCACAGCTGTGAAAACAGACTAGGACTTAAGTTGGATCGAAAGTTGGAGCGTGAGTGGAGTCGACTATCCAACTAGCAGTCCTACCAAGTTGTACTGCAAATTGGAATGTGAATGCCCAGCTTTATTGTATTAATCTCCATCCAGAATGTTGGAATGAATACAGAGTATGATACAATTGACTACTGAAAAGGGAGCAAATGGACTGTAGAGGTTATTGCTGGTTCTGGAAGTTCTAGAAGTTCTTGGTAGTAGTGGGTGTCAATCGTACATATTTGGAATAAAAGGAGGACCACAGGGATAATCCCGGAAATAATAAAAAATGAAAAGGTAGTGAAATTAATAGTAAAGAATTCAAAATTAATAAAAAATATATTGACTTCAATTTAGACATATGCCAAAGGCAAATACAAGGTGACCATGATAAACATTTACATTTTGGATGGGACTGTACTCAGAAGTGGTGAGTCATGGCATGGTGGGGGAGCTTTCATTCGCCTTCCCAAGAACGGCCATTTTTGTTTCTCAGTCACAATGGAGCAGTGGTTGGTATAAAAACGCGTGTTTACATACGATATGTTTGTTAGAAACGGTGACTCAGTAGTAGCAGCTCAACGAGCTTTTCGCGTTAATTTCAACATCAGCCAGCATGGAGCTGTCCCTAGCCAACCTACCATTATGAATTGGGTTAAAAACTTTCGAACTATGGGCAACATAATGAAGAAAAAATCTCCAAGTCTTCCACGAATGGTGCGGCCACCCGAGAACATTGAAAGAGTGAAAACAGCTGTGGTTACCAGTCCAGGACGTTCCACTTGATGGCAGGCAGTTGCATTACATATGGGACATGAGACGGTTAGGAAAATTTTGAAAATGGATCTAAAGATTCATCCGTACAAGATTGTGTATGTGCAGGAATTGAAAGAAACTGACTACCCCCAACGGTATGATTTTGCTGCACAAATGCAAGTTCTTATTTTTGATGAACCACATGCTCTAATTTTCATGAGTGATGAAGCCCATTTTTACCTAAATGGGACTGTAAACAAAACTGCAGGTACTGGGCAGAGGGAAATCCGAGAGAGCTCCATGAGACACCGCTGCATTCACCCCATGTAACCGTATGGTGTGTGATATCAAGAAAGCATGTTATTGGTCCCTTCTTTTTTCAAGAGGGTGGAGCAGTGGTAACAGTTACCTCAAACAGGTACCATACGTGGATATGATAAACACGTTTTTCCTCCCACAACTACACAGGCTAAACTTGCAAGATGACATATGGTTTCAGCAAGATGGAGCAACTGCTCATACTGCCAGAATTTCAATGAACCTGCTGCGGAACGTGTTTCCAGGT
Organism: Conomelus anceps; assembly: GCA_948455865.1. Taxonomy (NCBI): domain Eukaryota; kingdom Metazoa; phylum Arthropoda; class Insecta; order Hemiptera; family Delphacidae; genus Conomelus; species Conomelus anceps. Next base: position 40,664,379 of record OX418217.1, read on the forward strand.
CACCTGATTTCAAGATTTGGAGATGTGCACTGGCCTCCTCAATATCCGGACCTTAACATGTGTGATTTTCATTATTGTAAGGACATTTGAGAGAGCAAGTTTATCGACATAAACCCCATACTTTAGATGACTTGAAAGCGGCGATACGTACTGAGGTGGCGTTGATCACTGAGGATACACTGGAATGAGTGTGGAAGAGCTTCCTGAGCTTCCTGGACAGAATAGAAAATTGCCTCAGGGAAGAAGGACGTCACCTTCCTGACATAATTTTCTCTACGTAAAGTAAATGGCATATACCCACAACTATTTTACTTAAGTTGAATGAATAGTATCTTGAAAAATTAATATTGTTTTTTTATTTCTAAAATGTAAATGTTTCTCGTGGTCATCCTGTATTATGAAAAGGATATTAGTGCACAATGGCAATAATTTTTATAATAAACCAAATAATTAGATTAATAATCAAATTAATATGACCAATATTATGAAACATAAATTTATGAATGGATTTTCATGAATGAATTAAGAGCAAATAGGCTGGATTGCAGAAACGGTGTCTACAACCAATGTCTAAATAGTGTCGGCTTAGACACACTTGACATTAGCCAAAGACCTGCTCCTCTCCTCAGCGCATTCAAGCGGAAGATAAAACAACTAAATGGAGCCAATCACAGTATATTTTTATAGTAAACACTAAGTTGTTGAGGTTATGAGAGATCGTAAAATTTCTAACAAAATTATCATAAAACAAATAACAAAATTTCAACTTTTACTTGTTTTGTCATGCTTTTTGAAGTGGTAGTTCCGACAATTCGATAATATTAGATCGAATTAAACCACCCCCAAATGCAGTGCGCGCGAAGCGCGCATAACCAAACCTAACCTAACCTGGCTAGATGTGACTGAACCACCTCATACCTTTATTTTGATGCATAAAAAACATACGTCAAGCTAATTTACCATTAAATGACATAGATAAAGTGAATTATGACATTGGCCTGTCAAGTTACCAGAAAAGAATAATTGAAAAGAAAAATAAGAATTGCAATCGAACATCCGTCAGCGGCAGGAAAAAAGCTATTTATTTTGTCTGCCACTAGGTGGCGCTGAGTAGCGAAGCAGGTCTATGGCTTCGGCTAAAGGATTGATTACATTGGGATAGTTACTCCCTAAGCGAGTAGCGAGTAGGACGTTACTGACCGACAGTGCTACAGCAGCTCAGCATAGCAAGCCAAATTATATTAGAAAAATTATTTCTAGAATCACCCCCATACTATGGAATTTCTAAGACAATAAAAAATATCGCAGCCCAAAATTAAAAGATGAAGTTTACCAACAATTATTCAATAGAATTTCATCAAAACAATATACAATATATCTCATCAGAAGTGTTATGCTGGCAGCCTGCGTGATTAAGTATCGGCTTTGGCCACAATAATATTGTATTTTGGTGTTGGCTACTCTGCCAGCGAGTACAAATGTGACCAAATTCAAAGTTGAGAGCCTGTCTACTTTGAATTTGGTCACATTTATACTCGCTGGCAGAGTAGCCAACACCAAAATACAATATTATTGTGGCCAAAGCCGATACTTAATCACGCAGGCTGCCAGCATAACACTTCAGATGAGATATATTGTATATTGTTTTGATGAAATTCTATTGAATAATTGTTGGTAAACTTCATCTTTTAATTTTGTGTTGCAATATTATTTATTGTCTTAGAAATTCCATAGTATGGGGGTGATTCTAGAAATAATTTTTCTAATATAATTTGGCTTGGTATGCTGAGCTGCTGTAGCACGGTCGGTCAGTAACGTCCTACTCGCTACTCGCTTAGCGAGTAACTATCCCAATGTAATCAACCCTTAACGTCAAAACTCAGACGCAGGAAAAAAGCTACTTCTTTAGTCTGCCGCTTGGAGGCGCTGAGGAGAGGAGCAGGTCTTTGGCTAAGGTCTAGTCTTAGGCCGTGGTCAGACTGCATGCGTACTCCGACGAGTGAATGGACGTGCGTGCTCGCATCTGGACGTCAGAGTAAAACAAACGTTGATAAACCGGTTTGATTGGTCACAGTAGAGAAGAGTTGGTCGTACGAGGACTTGCGCACACGCACGAGTCAATTCTGGAAGCAAGTTTGTTTGATTTTCTTTGCGTGGTCGTCAGTGTGAAAATGAAAGTTGAGGAGTTGATTACGCTTGAGTTTGACCAAAATCCATTGTGGGACCAATCCACAAAGGATTATAATAATAGAGATCTCAATGTGACCGCTCATCTTTCCACAGGCTTGATACAAGTCCAAAAATTGCTTTGTTTTTCAATTTTTGTGCTGAATCTATTTAAAATATAATAAATCGTTTCTAGTGACATCCGAAAATAATCGAAAAATTTTCTATCAGATTTTCGTAGATCAGGAAAAAGTAGCTTGAATTCTCCTTGCGTCTCTCTTGTTAAATTAATATCATTCACCCAGCATTCTTTTTCTTCATTAACAAACAAAATGCGCAATAACAGATTGTCTAACAACTGGTCAATGACATTGAAGTATAAACTCGCAGGAGTAGGAAGTTTGCAATCAGCAATGTGACCACTCTTACTCTGACAACCTACTCGTACTACCTAGTGATGGCAAGAAAAAAACATCGATGATTGACATCGATGTTTGAGGGCCGATGTTTATCTACCATCGATGTTCTAGTCCAAATACATCGATGTTTGAGTTGCAACACGTTTTGTCATCTCATCATCATTTTACAAATCAATTCTTGAAAAATTTACGATTTTTTGGTAGCTGAAATAGAATTTTTTCTACTTCCCTTGCCTTTTCTGGGCCCGGGCCCCGGGCAAATGACCTGAGAAAACGGGTCTGACAGGCCCTGGATACAAAATGTACAAGTAATTAGCATTCTGTCAACCTAACAAAATATGTCTTTTGTCTGGATCTTAATTTTCAATAAATTAGAACAACACTGTATGAAAATTGTTTGTTACATCACAATGACACCTGATCAATTCTTTCATGTAGTCTAACATGTGACCCTAATCACACCTTTATAAACCAGTGGTACCATATTTTGTTAACAATGATTTTCTAGGGTTTTGAGATTTTTGAATGTTAATATCTTTTGAATTATTTTTTTTATCTGGGGAAGAAGCCCACATGACTATGAGACTTGTGCGTGGGTAATGGAATTACTGTGTAACTGGGGTACATTCAACAGTCCACCTTCAATAGTAAATATAGTAATAGTTTGTAATGTTTCCAAAACATCGATGTTTTGAGCTCCTGCTTGTTCCCGGGTTGGACAAGAGATTTTGATGTGTGTACAATCAATTGCCCCCATCACACCTGGAAAGTTATCCCTGCAAAAAGAAAATAAAATATTGTGATTTATTGTATCAGGAATCTTTAGAAACTGATTTCAAAAAGAATTCATTTGCAATTCATGCGCAATATGATTCAATTATTCAGGAAATACTGAATAAATTGTTCTTTTTCAAGAGCATTAACTTTAGAAGATAGAAAGTAGATGCTAAAATTTCGAATTCTCATTTTAATTCCCTCAATGGCTTGAAGAAGTTTGATTTGCGAATATTGACAACAGTAACAGATAGATAATTATGTGAAAATTCAATATTGTGAACAAATTGTTTCAGGACTCATTAGAAACTAATTTCAAAAAGTATTCATTTGCACTATGATTTAATTATTCATTAAATAGGCCTACTGAATAAATTATTCAATCTTTTTCAAGGGCATTAACTTTAGAAGAGAGAAAGTAGATGCTAAATTTCGAATTCTCATTTTAATTCCCTCAATGGCACTGAAGAAGTTTGATCTGCGAATATTGACAACAGTAACAAATAGATAATTATGTGAAAATTCAATATTGTGAACAAATTGTTTCAGGACTTATTAGAAACTAATTACAAAAAGTATTCATTTGCACTATGATTTAATTATTCATTAAATAGGCCTACTGAATAAATTATTCAATCTTTTTCAAGGGCATTAACTTTAGAAGAGAGAAAGTAGATGCTAAATTTCGAATTCTCATTTTAATTCCCTCAATGGCACTGAAGAAGTTTCAATTCAATTCAATTCTTTATTTCCACAATAAAATACAAAATTACAAAATATATAAATATACAATTGTACAGGAAATATATATTCCCCACATGGACTCTAGATCCGTGCGTGGGGAAAGAATTCTTATCCTAATATAATTATAAAAGAACTGCAGAAATAAGAAATTGTAGTCATTAATACAATATTTGATAGATTAAAACAACAATATGGAAATTCTTAAAGAAGAAAATATAATTCGACAAGGAATTAGTTTTCTTAAACTAGTCCGAAGTATATAGTGGTCTGGGTTTTTCAAATACAGTAAGTAATATTCACAAATAATTTTTCAGTTAAGTCAATGAGTGCTGCATCGCGAAAGAGAAATCAACTTAAAGTTTCAGAATAGGCCTAGAAAGGATCTTTCACATGTAGGGAGAGTTGATGAGAGCTTCAGAAGCCTCTCGGCCGATTCCTAGCAGCCAGGCGACTACCTTTTTTTTGTACACAGCGACACTGCGTCCCTCAGCCTCCTGTATTTGAAATGGAAGGTTACGATGGAGCAGGTGAACCATACGGAAAGGGTTACTGTTAACAGATGTGAAGGTAGCTCTAGGAGTGTCAAATCCAAAATTCAATCTGTGTCTGGTTGGGTAATTGTGTAGCAACTCGGTAAAAATTTCTGTTTTGTAAGATTTGGTAAAAAGTAGGAGAGTTTTTATGTATATTTGTCTGATATCGAGGACTCGGAATTCAGAGAAAAGTTGATCGGTAGGAAATCTTAGCGGTTTATTTAGAATTATTTTAATAAGAGATCTTTGTGTGACAGCTAAAGGTTGTAGCACGGCGGCCGAGACTCCCCCCCACGCCAGTATCCCATAATGGAGCATCGACTGCACGTAGGCAAAGTAAACAGTCCTGCATTGACCCACAGTCAGCACCATTGCAAGCTGCGAAAAAGCGTACATAAATTTTCTGAGCCTTTTTTTGACTTCCTGAATGTGTGGAGCCCAAGATAACTTATGGTCGATTACTACCCCTAGATATTTGTACTTATCAACACGCTCAATTACATTGCAGTTGCAGGTCACCGACCGCAGGTCACCACAGGTATGCAGGGACAGTCTTCTCGGAGCAGGGTCACTGTTATTTCTGAAAAAGATTGGTATATGTTTTGTTTTATCAATATTTAATGTTAAGGTGTTCTGATCGAGCCAGCGCTTGATTCTGACCAAATCTGCCCCCGCCTGTTCATAAGCCTCATCCCACGTGCAGCCGGACGACACCACCCCGTGTCATCAGCGAAAAGAAACAACTTCCCCTCAGTCGCCACCTTCTCCAAATTATTAATATATATTAAGAACAGGAGCGGTCCCAGTGTACTTCCCTGCACCACCCCATAGTCGATTCCAGTTTCATCACTATCAATTCCATTTATGCTTACATATTGTAAGCGGTTCTCCAGATAGCTTATGAACCACTCCAGCGATCGGACGCCAATATGTTTTAATTTAAGTATCAACTTACGGCGATCTATGGAATCGAATGCTTTAGCCAAGTCCAGGAAAGTAACCAGGACACGTCTCCCATCTCCAATTTCAGCTGATACGTATTTTGTAAATTCAAAGAATGCATGAGACGTGCTTCTGTCTTGTCTGAAGCCAAATTGGTGATCAGATATTATTTTCTCACGCTCAAGATAGCTAGAAAGTTGTAGTTTTACACATTTTTCCAGAATTTTTGATAGGGTGCATAGTAGAGAAATCGGTCTGTAATTGGATGTTAAGTTTTTTTGTCCTGATTTATAGATTGGCACCACTCTGGCTACCTTACATGGTGTAGGAAATGTTTTTGTATTGATGCTAAGATTTACTATGTGAAGCAATGGAGTAATTATTGCATCAATATTATTTTTTATAAATTTTGAGGGTATTTTATCCCAGCCGGGTGCAGAGTTGCCCCTGATGCTCGTTACCACCTCAGTCAGCTCGTGCCGTGTTACTGGCCGCAGCCAGAACTCAGAACCAGCGGCATGGTCAGCGTCGTTCACCTCAGGTGGTCCGGCAGGGTCGAGAGCCTCAGCCAACCGGCGACCGACACTGGCAAAGTAGTCGTTGAATTCATTACTAATTTGTTTGACATCATCGGAGGAGGGGGTCGCAGTGCCACTGCATCCACAAAAAGCATTTAGTGGAAATTTTGATTTGCCCACCGGGCGTCCTGCAACATCATTTACAATACCCCAAAACTTCCTTGGGTCCCCATGAGCTTCATTAATTTTATTTTTATAATAGTCAAATTTCGCGCGTTTAATTAATGATTTTAAAGTATTTCTATATCTTTTATATTTAGAATTTATCTGCGCATTTAGGGGGTTTCTCCTGGCCTCTTTACTCAATTTATCACGGCGTCGTATGGATGATAGAAGACCACCCGTAATCCAAGGCTTTAACTTTGTGTTTTTTGCTCTGTAAACCTGAACTGTTGTGTTTTGTTTTAGCGTATTAAATAAAATGTTGTTTAATTTAACAGAAGCAACATTCACATCATTTGAGTCCAATACTTCCTTCCATGTTTCGTTTTCAAGGGAATTTTTAATGCTTGGCCAATTTATTTTCTCATAGTAGTTTCGTTCTGTTTTGTTTGTTTTTGAATAATTGAAATTAATATTGAGGCATATGACAAAATGATCAGTAATTTCTGTTTGCAGAATAGAAGAGTAAGCTTGAGTATTTTTAGAAAGTGAAATGAAAAAATGATCTATACAGGTGTTACTTCTGGGTCGTGTTATCTTATCCACACATGCTACAAGACCGTTTTCACATAAGATATCCAGGTATCGCTCTGCCTGTAAATTGGGGTTAAGAATATCACAGTTAATATCACCTGCAATTATTCTTAGCTTCGATTGATTAGGCGACGCGGAACTAAGTAAGTCCTGCAGGCCGTTGTTAAAAGATAAGAGTGATGAAGACGGGCTGCGGTAGATACAGAATAATTCACAGGAAGTATTGGCCCAGTTGAAAGTCAGCGACAGACACGTTGCGACTTCGCCAATAGAGAACTGGCTGCTAGTTACTGATAAAGATTCATCAATATACACAACAATACCGTCAGACTGGTTTAAACTGTTGTATGTACGAAATAAACTGAAACCCTCAAGACTCACAAGATCACTATCATCTCTAAGCCAAGCCTCTGGTAGAATAATACAATTATATTTAATTTTGGTTTCATTCAATAAAATTAATAACTCGTCAAAATTTTTATTGTAACTACGAATATTCAGATGCAGCACCCTGAAACTATTTGACCCATCACAGTATTCACCATTGACACTTCTAAAGCTGTTGTTGTAATCTACAAGATTAGAAAACTCTAAACAATCAATAATCGGTCTCTCGAGATCATTAACCTCGTTCATAAGAATTTTTATCATATTTAATCGGTGCATCGTCCGGCTTACAGCTAATAAATAAAAAACTTAAATTAAACTTAAATGTTAACTAACTTGTATAGTGCAAAAATAATAAAATGAACATGTAAGTAAGAAATTAATATTTACATAAATTTGATCATTATTATTCCAACGTTGATAGGCATAGTCGCATCCATTTATTTTATCTTTGAATGGTTAGGCATACAAGTCGATGAAGACAGTGAAATCAGTAGTTTGTTAAATCGATTCCTGATGAAGGTTATTTTCCTTAGAATAAATAGTGGTTATTTCTACCTACAATGTAAGGTTCAATTTCTAAGAAAAAATAGAATCTGTTTCAAGGATCTTAAATACTCCACACTACTCTCATTTAAATTTCACTGCTCGTGTAAGTAAGATCTACTAATCTTATTAAATTAAAAAATATTCAATTTCTCAAAAATGAAATCTCGAGCTTCTTAATAATAAACGTTTACTAGGTTTTATGTATCTATAAGAAAGAATGGAATCTGTATCAAGGATCTTAAATACTTCACACTACTCTCGTTTAAGTTTCACTGCTAGTGTAAGTAAGCTCTACTAATCTCATTAAATTAAAAAAAAAATATATTCAATTTCTCAAAAATGAAATCTCGAGCTTCTTAATAATATACGTTTACTAGGTTTTATCGTTTAGGGATTAAGTTGGAAACAATATTATATTACAATGAAAGAAAAACAAATACAAAATACCGATATAAAAAAGAGAGAAAGAGAACAAAAGAAAAAATTCAAATCCCCTTTACGTACGTTGCTTTTTACAAGTAGGCTACTTTTTGATTGCACCAATGAGCAAAAGGGATTAAATGTGCACGTGTATAATACATTAATTCGCAAAAATAGATTATATTTTACTAGAAACATAGATGGACTTCTCATTATCTCTACCCCATCGTTCATCAATACTTTGTTGTGTCTCTCTCTGTACAATTAAAGATTCTGAAACATTGGATAGGTAGTTTCGTTTTGCCTAATAACCTTATCTCATTGTCATCTCATAATAATGTAATCTTTTCATAATTATCCAATTCCAGAATTTATTAGAACCTCCATTCCATCATGATGGATATAAAATAATTTAACAGTAAATACCTTGTAGTTATTCAATATTTCATAGATCAAGAAAATAATAGTAAAGTAAAGAAGAATTAAATACGAAATAAAATCAAAATTGCTACAATGCATAGGTGACTTTTTTCTATCTCATTATTTCTCGTCGGCCCCATTTCATGATTGAAACTAGAATAGTATAATGAACATTAAAAAAAAAGTTTGATTTGCGAATATTGACAACAGTAACAGATAGATAATTATGTGAAAATTCAATATTGTGAACAAATTGTTTCAGGACTCATTAGAAACTAATTTCAAAAAGTATTCATTTGCACTATGATTTAATTATTCATTAAATAGGCCTACTGAATAAATTATTCAATCTTTTTCAAGGGCATTAACTTTAGAAGAGAGAAAGTAGATGCTAAATTTCGAATTCTCATTTTAATTCCCTCAATGGCACTGAAGAAGTTTGATCTGCGAATATTGACAACAGTAACAAATAGATAATTATGTGAAAATTCAATATTGTGAACAAATTGTTTCAGGACTCATTAGAAACTAATTACAAAAGCATTCATTTGCAATATGATTTAATTATTCAGTAAATAGGCCTACTAAAGAAATTATTCAATCTTTTTCAAGGGCATTAATTTGGAAGATAGTGAGTAGATGCTAAATTTCGAATTCTAAACAAAAATTATAAACTTACCCAGACAATTGAGCGAAATCGGCAGCAATTCCTGGTAACTCATTTTGCTTTGGAAATGTTATAAGATGCCTCATTATCCTGGCGATTGCTGTAGTAACTTTATCAACAGCTCTGCATGCTGTTGATTCATGCACGCCAATCAGGTCACCAGTAACGCGATGGAAGGTACCAGTGGCATAGAATCGTAGGGCTATCAATAACTGTTGTGCTGTTGTCAATGGGCTACCCCTACTGCCTCTATGAACCAGCTGAGGTCCAATTATTTACAGTAACGCATGCACCGTTGCCTGAAAAAATAAAAAAGTTTCATCATGAATTACGCATAATAATTCAATATGGAAATAATAGGCTGGTATTTAAAAAAAAAGACTTCCTCTGCAGGTACCCAACCATTAATTTATTAGGCTACTGTACTGTGATTGGCCTATTTTTGTAACACAGTTCTGATTGCATTAGAGTTATTCAAATTCATGTTTGCATAATTATTCAAACATATCTAATCCTTTTCTTAGCTCTTAAAACATTCTTGTAATGGTGTGGCTGGTTTACTTAAATTTCAAGTTATGTTTACTTATATTTTGACACTTGAGCTCTTTGCAGAAGAGCATATTATAGGCTATTAAAATATCATAATAATATATTAATATTAGGGCTACTATCAAATTGTTTCGTGAAAGGTGAACTTACCAATTATCGACCCCTACACTTCTACGAATTGATTTACTGATTTACATTGGACGATTCATTGACTATTAATCTTTTGAATAACGTAATAAAGTTTAAAATTCACCTATTTTTGTAACACAGTTCTGATTGCATTAGAGTTATTCAAATTCATGTTTGCATAATTATTCAAACATATCTAATCCTTTTCTTAGCTCTTAAAACATTCTTGTAATGGTGTGGCTGGTTTACTTAAATTTCAAGTTATGTTTACTTATATTTTGACACTTGAGCTCTTTGCAGAAGAGCATATTATAGGCTATTAAAATATCATAATAATATATTAATATTAGGGCTACTATCAAATTGTTTCGTGAAAGGTGAACTTACCAATTATCGACCCCTACACTTCTACGAATTGATTTACTGATTTACATTGGACGATTCATTGACTATTAATCTTTTGAATAACGTAATAAAGTTTAAAATTCACCTATTTTTGTAACACAGTTCTGATTGCATTAGAGTTATTCAAATTCATGTTTGCATAATTATTCAAACATATCTAATCCTTTTCTTAGCTCTTAAAACATTCTTGTAATGGTGTGGCTGGTTTACTTAAATTTCAAGTTATGTTTACTTATATTTTGACACTTGAGCTCTTTGCAGAAGAGCATATTATAGGCTATTAAAATATCATAATAATATATTAATATTAGGGCTACTATCAAATTGTTTCGTGAAAGGTGAACTTACCAATTATCGACCCCTACACTTCTACGAATTGATTTACTGATTTACATTGGACGATTCATTGACTATTAATCTTTTGAATAACGTAATAAAGTTTAAAAAACCGAAATACATACAAAAAAACTACACCTCTGAAATCAAGACAGCTCAATCACTACAACAAAAAGCAGAACTACACAACCTAACTTACACCAAATCAGACAAAGGCAATAGCACAGTCATAATCCACACTGATGATTTGAACAGAAAAGTAGATGAATTCATACAAAACAACAACATCCAACAAATTCAAAGAGACCCAACACCCAAATTCCAGAGCACAATTAAAAACATTATAAATAAAACAAAACACCTCTTTAATGAAACAGACAAACGATATATGAAGCAAATTCACCCTTCTGCACCAACTCTTCAAGCCCTACCTAAAATACACAAAGTAAGCACACCAATCAGACCCATCATAAATTACAGAAAAGCACCAGGATACAAATTAGCCAAACAGATAGATACTCAACTACGCAGACTCATCAATATCAATCATCCATCTCATATAAAGAACAGCACAGACCTCATAAACAAAATAAAAAACACACACATCCCACATAATTCCACACTAGCATCATTTGACATAAAAAACCTGTATACAAACATTCCAGTAACTGAAACCATTTCCATAATAGAGAACATACTCAAAGCACAAAACAACCCACCTGAACACACAAAAGAACTAATTGAGACATTAAAAATCATCACATCACAAAACTACTTCACCCACAATAACAAGTATTACACCCAACCAGAAGGACTACCAATGGGATCCCCAATCTCCAGCATCCTAGCAGAAATATTTTTACAGCACATAGAGAATACTAAAATACTAAAAGACACCAAACACTCAAACAAAATTATTTACTGGCACCGCTACGTTGATGACATTATTGTACTTTACAATGGAAACCAAAGACAGTGTGAACAACTCCTAACACAATTGAACAAAACCCATAAAAACTTACAATTCACAGCAGAATATGAAACAGACTACACCTTGAACTTCTTAGATCTCACTATCAAAAAACTAAATAACATGCACAAATTCAAAATCTACAGAAAACCAACTCTCACAGACACACTCATTCACAACTCATCCAACCACCCAAATCAACACAAACTTGCTGCTTTCAACTCCATGATCCATAGACTCCTTAATGTTCCACTATCACAAGCTGACCACAAAGAAGAAATCAATACAATCAAATATTTAGCACAACAAAACGGATACAACACCAATCTAGTAGAAAAAATCATGAATAAAATGAAAAATAAAAATCCAAAACCTGCAAACCAAAACAGATTTGTCACACTCACATATCTCAACAAAAAATCACACAAAATAGCTTACATCTTCCAAAAATCCGGATTTAACACAGCATTCAGAACAACAAACAACCTGAAACACCAGATCCAACAAAAACCAGCTCACCTAACAAACAGCACAATTCACAAATTCAACAAACCAGGCATATATAAGCTTAAATGCAACACATGCCCCAAGTACTACATAGGACAAACAGGCAGATCATTCAACATAAGATATAAAGAGCACATCAAAGCACTACATTCCAACTCTGACTCAACATTTGCAGATCACTTAATCAACACTGGGCACTCACACAATAACATCCAAACTGACTTGGAAATTCTACACACAATCCAAAAAAGCCACAAACTAAATACACTGGAACAATATGAAATATTCAAACACCATAAACAAGATAGAACAAACTTACTCAACGACCAAACACAATTCAAATCAAACGCAATTTTCAAATACATAATGGCCGCTCATCCTAACCCAAACAGAGCATGACCCCTGGCGGCAGGCTGACGAAGCTTCTTTTCAGAAGTGAAATGCATTCCTCAAGCATCTCCAATATATGTGAGTGAAACATTATTTAAAAGTGAAATACAGTGTCAGTTTTAATATTAGATTGTTTAAAATTCAATTCAAAATTAAGTTTTTTAAGAAAAAAGCTGTTTAAAAGTATTTTCTTAAACTTTAAAATGAATTGTACTAGTACAATTTTTAGTATTGTTTGATTTAAAAATAAATCATGTCTTACCTTGGAAAATCTGTATCGTTTTAAAAAATTAATGTCATCGAATTCTTCAAATGGATTCATTCTGTCCCTCATAATTCTCCCGATCCTGTTTTCCAAAATTTGGTCAATTTGATCTTCCTGGTCAATATGACGAAATAGTCTATCTAAATTGTCCATATTGTCAGTCCCTAGTCCCTACGGCGATACTAAACACAAGATACAACCAGAAATGAGGTTAAACACGATTTAAACAACCTACTGGCGTGTATCTAAAAATGGCGGCTTTCTTGACAGAGATAGATATTGTTTAGACCAGTGGTTCCCAAACTTTTTTGCCTCGTGGTCCCCTTGCCATGATTCTTGGTGGACCCCCTGCATGAATGACATTAATTTTTTTTTAACTATAAGTTGAAATGTGTTTTTAAAGCTGATGAAGTAGGTCTACTACTGCTCACAGTAACCAATTCAAGTTGTGATGAAGAAAACATTAAAAAGCACATAAACTTGGTGAATTTTTGTAATATAGTCTAATTTGAATTGAAATAATCAAATAGTATGACATATTGTTTTTGGTTATAGTGAATTAATTAGTATTAATGGAACCCAAGAAGTATAACGGTATTTTATTATCAACATTGTGCCCTTTGTAGTAATTGCAACATTCGCATCTATTAAAATCAGCAAGGCTGCTCAATGTGGGCAAACACGACACTCATTGTTAATGAAATGTGATTGAGGAGAGGAGGTAAAAAATAATAACAATGAATATAATTCACCATTTTTAGAATATTGCATCAAATTTGTGACAAAAGGGCGATACAGACACAGTAATCAGTAGCGTAGCGAAAATCTTTTATTGGCTTATTGGAGATTTGGGGGCCCCCGGGGGGTCTTAGGGGTATGGAATACCCCTAGGGTGAGGGGGGCCCGGGGATCCTCCCCCAGAAAAATTTTAATAAGTCGTCCCTCTAACGTCGTATCCCAAGAGATTCTACTCATGTCTAGAAAAGCATTAATCCATTTATTTTTGTCCACATTATGGAAAGTTTTTTGAATTTTCGATGCTGAGAGCATGATTAGAGACTCAAAATCAGTAATTTCATACGAGTATTTATTAAAATGGAGTTTATAAATTGGGTAAAGTGAAAGCTTAAATTCGATAAATCACTGCTTTTATGAATCGTTTGCCTAAGAACTTGAACCCACTTTTCGTTTATTGTTAGTTAATTGATTAGTTGTGAACAAATTTTAATGTATAAAATCTAAAAAACACTACCTACTTTTATAAAGCCAGTTTAAGAAGTTATAGTGGTTTAAAATTACTTTTAAAATCAGGGACACCCAGAGACATTTTAGTGGCCCGGGGCAGAGTTGTGGTTGGAGACCTTCACCCTAAATAGGTACCAATTTTCAATTAATGACTCGTTTTTCCAACTAGCATTGATTAGGTCTTCCAGCTATACCTATTTGTCTACTGTACTCAAAAGAATCTGTGTAACTAATTTGAATTTTTTCTTCAATTTAAAGATAAAATTCGAATGTAAGCCAACTGATAACCATTCGTCAAAAAAAAGCTGTGGAAGCTAGGGAAAGGGTACTGAGTGCCACCAGAGAGAGCAATAAACTTCTCTTCTATTTTTGTGTAATCTTTTGAACTATTCACTAATATTAGAATACCGGTATGTAAAATGTGTAAAATTATTAAATTTATTATGACTTTGAATGGAACTTGGTTCAACTTGCAAAAAGCGAATGAATTAATAACACATCCAATTCCAAACTTTAACTTTAATTTTGTAATTACCGTACTTAAATAGATGGTGACAGAACCTCAAAACATTGGGGATTCTGAAAAAGTTGTTCTCAAGTTCTTGAAAGTGAAACTTTTAGCTTTTCTTTATGCCTATCAGCCCTCATATTATTTGTTGATTGATTCATGGCGTGAAAAATTTCATGATCACAATAAAACTCTTTGGGTTATCAGATCTGAACAGTAACAGATATCAGCATTTGAAGCCCGTCTGCAAAAATATCAAGAGACCTTTTCTCCTTTCAAGCCTACTGTGTCACCTTCATTCAAGTGGTCTGGGGGAAATTTAACCCCATGTTTGGGGGCTCCAAAAATACTAAAACCCACCATAGAGGCCCAAAGCCGAGGCAATTAGGGGACTTGAAAATATTGGGTGACTTGAAATATTAGGAGACTTAGAATTTGAATATATTCTAGATGCAGCCTACTTGAATCTACTTCGCATGACTATACTGGCAATAAAAACGGGCCCATAGTGCCCGCGGCCTCTAAGTGGCCTCTAGAGGTCCAAACTGGAAAAAAGAGGCCCTGGAGGCCCCTAGATGTACAATTTGGGGCCCCTTATTTTATTTTTGTTTTATCATTTGCTTACATTTGTAAAATGATGTTACCCATTGACGTTGAGGCCCAAGGAAACTTGCATTGTTCGCCTCATCCCCTCTATAGCTTTAATTAGAGCATTTTTCAAGTTAATTGAAGTATTAAAATTATAGTTTTTTCTAGCTGTAACATTATTTAAGCTACTCTTCACATATGAAAACATTTTTTACCTCCAGTAACCTATATTATCGTATTTTTATTGATGACTCCCAACTCATTTTTGGGGCCTCTTTCACAGGCTAAAGGGGGGGTTACGTCGCTACGCCAATGACAGCAATAGAGTGTTCTAACAAGAAAATTAAAAATTTACTCCAAAAACGTTAATCAAAAGATAAGAACAAATTTATTAGAATTGAATAGACTACTAAGATTCCTAGTTCGATTTAAAATTATCAAATACATAGAGTAATAAAAGTAAGGTTATTAGACCTTCTTTTAGACGTTCTTGTAAACGTGGAAAATAAAAACTAAACACTAATACTATAGCTAGAATTTATTTTCGAAATAAATGTAATTTATTGTGCACAGATTTGTTTTCCATAAGAATAATTTTGAACAATTATTAATTGAATAAGCAAGAGCTTGCTAGAATGTTAAAGAAAGTCGGTATGGTTTGATAATTTAAAGACATTAGGCTCCTTTTCCTCATAATAATAAACCTGAAATAACTTGAATAGTTTGGTACCTACCTAAGTTGTTGAGTGACCTACCAATAAACGTTCGTTTTTGGAATATGATAGAATATCATTCAAATATAAATACGAGGCTCCTTTTGTTTATAACTTTAAAATATATGAGGCGACTTTTGCTTATAACAATATTGCTGAGAATAGCTTGAAATTTTAAGTACCTGACTTGTTTAGTGACCTACCAGTAAAATTTAATCGTTTTAAAATATAATAGAAAATAATTGAAGGATATGGGGCTTGTTTTTCTCATAATAATACAACTAAGAACGGAAATTTGTATTTGGTAAACCTGAGCTGTTTAGTCACCTACCAGTGAAGGCTTATAATTTTCAAATATAAGAAAAATAAGTATGAATTCTCTTTTTTTTCCTATTATTTGAATTAGCACCTAGTTAGAAACTAATAAGCTATTTATTCTATCCTAATTTTACTAAGTAGAGACATTACCAAACTTATATAATACTTGGGTTTGGTTACTATTTGATCACATTTCAAGGCTTGAAATTGAACACTATCACCTTCTTTTGTACACTAAACACACATAAGCACACTTCACTTCACTAGCTCATGTGGTTTTATTCTGTCGAGCCTCCGGACCAGATCACAAACGTCAAGCAGCTGGATTGCCTTCTCTGAATTCTCTGATTTAAAAATGTTTTCATAGAAAGCGCTATTATTTCAAATAGATACAATGCTTGCGTGCATGTACGTATAACAGTATTATACAAGTACATAAGTAGCCTACTGGTACTTTGTAATGTTTTCCATTACGAAAAACTTGATGAACAATCTAATATAAAAAATGACACTGTTTCCTATTTAAATTATGATTTTACTCACGTATACTTGAGATATTAGAGAGAGGGATGCAGTTCACTTGTAGGCTGATGAAGATTCTGTTTAGAAGTGAAATGTATACCTTCAGTATAAGTGAGTAAAAATCCTAATTTACTTGGAAATACAGTGTCAGTTTTGATATTAGATTGTACATAGTATATGCCACGCCCCGATCCAAAGACATTCGCTATTGTGTACCCCCATTAATAATCATGGACCCCCAATTTTATTTTTCACTGACATGGACCCCATGGCAGGTCCCCGTGGACCCCAGGGGGTCCACATGGACCACTTTGGGAACCACTGGTTTAGACAATGATTCCCCTAAACATCGTTCTTGCAAGCCGATTCGGTGTTTAGACAGTGTCTGATCATAGACAATGTTTAGACACCGTTTCTGCAATCCAGCCATAGAGATTGCTATAAATTGAATTGGAAAATTATTACAACTTTTGATTTATATCTTAATTATAATCAAACTTACAAAGCATAAATTGATTAACCTGAAACAATAACTGATAATAGTTAAGATTTGTTCATTAATGAATTAAAATGACAACAAATGTAAATTAAAAGAAAAAATATATCAATAAATTGAATATAATAAATTCAGCCAATATATTGCAACGGCAATAAATGCAAAATGTAATAGATCATAATCTATAAGATGTAATACCAAAGTATGGCAACGGCAATAAATGCAAAAATACAGATCTATGTCTGAATAAAATACTTCAAATGTAATGCTAAAATAAGACAATGGCAATAAATGCAAAAATTGAATTATGTCTGAATAAAATAGTTTATAAGATATAATGCCAAAATATGGCAACAGCAATAAATGCAAAATTACAAAAATAATATCAAACCATGACAACAATGCACGAATGCAAAACAGAACTCCGTCTGAGGAAGTAAGGCCAATGTGGCTATGGCACGAATGCAAAATTACAAAAACAATGTCAAACCATGACAACAATGCATGAATGCAAAACAGAACTCCATCTGAGTAAGTAAGGCCATGTATGGCTACGGCACGAATGCAAAATTACAAAAACAATGTCAAACTATGACAACAATGCACGAATGCAAAACAGAACTCCGTCTGAGGAAGTAAGGCCAATGTGGCTACGGCACGAATGCAAAATTACAAAAACAATGTCAAACTATGACAACAATGCACGAATGGAAAACAGATCGAAATCTGAATGAAATACACAAAATAATAATTCTAAAGCCTGGGCTCATTTGTAGCAGCTTTTATGAATATTTGAGAATAAAATAATTCTTGAAAATAGCCAGGGCTTGGCAGCGTCATGGGCTTACAAAAATTATGGAAATTAGCCAGGGCTTGGCAGCATTGTAGGCTTACATAAATAATGTAATTAGCCAGGGCTTGGCAGCATTGTAGGCTTACATAAATAATTGAAAATAGCCTGGGCTTGGCAGCATTGTAGGCTTACATAAATAATTAAAATTAACCAGGGCTTGGCAGCATCATAGGCTTAAATAGATAATTGAACTATGTCAAATATGAAATTAATTAAATATCAGTTTACAAGAAATAATAAAGATTGAAATAAAATTGATAGCATAACTTATCATCTCAAAGTCTTGGTCCATCCAGGAGGTCAGATATGGAAGAGCAACCGGGAGGGTGCTACCGGAATACAGCAAGCAGCATAAAGCAATTGTACCAAATTGCTAAGACAAATAAGAATCAATGCTATTTCGATCCTTCAAAATATTGTAGTGAGAATTGAGAGAAAGAAGTGGTTCTCGGTGTTATCTGCTATGTAAATAATTACTTCTAAGCAATTCATTACTCTGCTTTTGACACTTTTATGGTGTTTACTTGGACCTTTGTAGAATGTTCTAGTTGTTTGATTAGAAATTAATGGAGTCTTATCGAAAATTGTGGAAGGCGTGAAGGTCTTTCATTGTTTATTTTAGAAATTGGTAGAAGTTGATAGAAAAATCGAGAGATATTTGAATTATGAAAAATTATATAAATAGAGGGAGACTTTTGTAAATTTGTTCAGTCTTGTTTGAAATTCATTGTGATCATGGTATATAGAAGAAGACGGTATGGGTCATGTGCATAGCGCTTCAAACAAGACTGAACAAATTTACAAAAGTCTCACTCTATTTATATAATTTTTCATAATTCAGATATCTCTCGATTCCTGGATTTCTTGTTCCATGACGAACTGCGTTGTTAATATTAACTTTTCATGTGAAATTTAACGACTTGCAGTGCACATGAAAAGTTGCAGTAGCAACTTGCACATGAAAAGTTAATCTCTCGATTTTTCTATCAACTTCTACCAATTTCTAAAATAAACAATGAAAGACCTTCACGCCTTCAACAATTTTCGATAAGACTCCATTAATTTCTAATCAAACAACTAGAACATTCTACAAAGGTCCAAGTAAACACCATAAAAGTGTCAAAAGCAGAGTAATGAATTGCTTAGAAGTAATTATTTACATAGCAGATAACACCGAGAACCACTTCTTTCTCTCAATTCTCACTAAAATATTTTGAAGGATCGATTTTGCTGGTCCACCTTCCGTCTGAGTGGTTCAGTTTGACGCTGCGCGTAAACGACAAACTGGATCATCGATATATCCTAAATATCGATTGTTGAAAGTTGCCTTCAATACATAGTTATTCCATCATCCAAGATCGACATTTCGATATATCGACCATATTTAATTATATCGATATTTTTTAATTTCGTAACAAGTCATCATTTTCAAGCAAGGTTCAAACCATATTAGTTTTGCCTTGACCAAAAAGAATACGAAAAAACTACACTTTCAGACCCGTTTGTGCATCCTCTATTGTTAGATCATTGTAACAAAGAGACATACAATATACAGGCAGGTTGTCAAGGGTCTTATCATAACACATAACATCTATAAT
Source organism: Conomelus anceps (assembly GCA_948455865.1). NCBI lineage: Eukaryota > Metazoa > Arthropoda > Insecta > Hemiptera > Delphacidae > Conomelus > Conomelus anceps. The sequence goes on from OX418217.1 coordinate 40,684,066, forward strand.
GATAATAAGATGATACATAACATCTGTAATGATGATATTTTGATTCGGGCTACTGCACCAGCATAAGTTAATGTCAATGCATAATGTTAATGCTTATTTAAAAATAGTGGATTATGCAATCAAGAGAAACTTAGGCTAATTATGATACAATTTGTTTAGGACTACCTATTGTTAGTTTTATTTGTCTAAAATGCAGCAAGGGGCCCTAAAAAGGCTATGACCCTATGATAGACTACAAGCAACAGATCAGTTTTACAGCTGTTTCTTCCATAGACCAATGTTAATGCAATTTAAATTTCGAAACACTATTCCATTAATATCAAACTGTCATTATACATTAACAAGCTATAATTTTTATTGTAATAGGTTTGATACATCGATACTAATGCATACCGCACCAATATCATCTAAAAAAGTTCAGTTTTCAGCTGCTAGATCGCATTCTAGCGTTGCTCTTCTATAAAGAAATTTAGCACTCAATTCAAAGTATATTTGTTTCGATATTTTGGAATGCAATTATAAATATTTCCGAATAGTTAGCTGCCATCACTAAAGTATTGTAGGCTATAGTATTTAAGTTAGTTTACAATGAATTGGGAATTGGGTGGTTCCAATGAAACTCCCCTTATTATTGAGTATAGGCGATCTGGAGATCGACCGACAGCGCTCAGAGCGGAGGATCTTGCACTAACTTAGTGAGTCAAAATCTGATCGCCATTAATTCGTGCGCTAAATTGTCTCACTTCAAATACGTTTTTTCAAAAAAATATTTCTTTAGACAAACATACTAAAAACGTCCAAGAGCCGTATTATGTGTTGTGTATATGGGTGCAGTAATACCTATGAGAATACAGAAGGAAAAGGTGTTTCATTCTATTCATTTTATCAATGTTTGAAAGAACTTAGTGCGTTATATTATATTTACAAATTATTTTATGTGTGAAAGATTGCTGATTAATGAAAATTTGACTTTTTCTATGCACTTGTGTGATTGATATTTGTAATAAAAGAAATCAATCCTAATAACAGCTTTGAGGTTATGTTTTTGTTATTGTAGCGAAATATTAATTTATTGTAAGCAGAGGCGGATTTAGGCAATTGCCACCTCTAGGCAGTTGACTTTTGATATACAAAGTGGAAATTTTTTGACAAAAGATTGTAAAACAGAATTGACGCTAGTTTGTCTCATCACTTTTCCACGTATAATACCATTGATCAGGGATAGTAGGGTGATGATTCGTCTTATGATAATACCTTCACACTCCTCCACATCAAAAACATGATTACTCTCTACATGGTTCTTCCCTTTTGCTAGATTAGATTTCCTTAAAAAATCGCAATTGACTTCTTTAAATTCTGTTTTTATGATAAGCTTCCCAATGTTAGCCATTATAAACAATGCAACTAACTCACTACACTGCTGCCGATTTATGCCGCCCAGAGTTCGCGACTATCGATCTTTCAGCCAACTTCTGATCGCCTATACAGAGTTACAGACTATTATTGAGTAGGGTAGACCTAATACAGCGTCTACCTTTGGGAGTCATGGCTCATGGCCATTGCTATTTGTCCAAGTAGTCTACTATGTTGAAAATAGTTAACATTGATCAAAAATAGTAATAGCGAAGTTAACCCAAAAAGGGGTAAAATGCTAGTACCGGTATACAATAAGACTGTATAAAAATGAAGCTAGTATTCGATGATCCATGATAAACTACGATATAAATAATCACTTTTTCTTTTATTACTGACTAGCAGCTACCCGTCCTTCGTACGGATTATGTTTAGAAATACGACTAAATATGTTTCGGCTTTTTTGATAGCAACGATCATGAAGTTGTTAGCAGCTTAGTTAACAACTTAGGACGTAAACAATTCAGTGACAGTTATCAGAGAGAATATTTGAGAACAGCTGATTGATAAATCATCATAAATTACGTGATTTGTTGTTGTTCTCATGTGGTAATAATAGTGCTACCTGGCGAATTCCCAAGAGCCTAGCACAAACCGCACCTTCCTAAAATGTTAATTTTTGTTTTGATAAATTGAAATTAGAAAATTTTGTTTTTTTTAACAAAGAAATAATTGATAAAACATAAGATGAGCTTTAATTCGCCAGACATATGTTTCCTAAAAGACTGCAATGCTCCGACTACACAAGTCTGCAGACAGCGTAAATAACGCCGCGAAGGACCCACCATTTATATTTGAGAACAGCTGATTGATATATCAAGATAAATTACGTGATTTGTTCTTATTCTTATGTGGTAATAAAACTTGGAAGAAATGTATCCAAAATCACCCAATACTTGGTTTTTAAACGTTTATTATTCTGTTGAAAAAAAAGTTAATTTAGTTTTTTATAGCTAAAGACATTGTCAATAATGTTTTCAATACTGTTCAATATCTAAAATCCCGATCGATGCTCTCGTTTTTGAGGAGAAGGTCGCGTAAAATGTATCCAAAATCGCACAGTACTTGGTTTTTAAACGTTTATTAATCTATTAAAAAAAAAGTTAATTTAGTTTTTTATAGCTAAAGACATTGTCAATAATGTTTTCAATACTGTTCAATAACTAAAATCCCGATCGATGCTCTCGTTTTTGAGGAGAAGGCCGCGAAAAATACCTTTGCGGCCGTGACAGACAGAAAGTGAGATAAGACTATTTTCGGCTTATTTAATGTATAAAACGTAAAAATAACCAAAAAATATACAATTCTGATAAATGTACAGACAAAACTCTAATTTTATTTATATAGACATGCAGTTTAAAAAATGTATCACTATACATGCCAGTAGGCTAATATGTGGAAAAGTGAAGAAAAATTAAGTACCATATTATAATATCGTTAGTATTTTTTTGTTAATTTATGAAGAATTTCGATTATTTTATGGAACTTGCATATTGTGTAGAACACTATGTGAAATACAAAATAAGTTAGTTCGAAGTTACTGACAATTGAACAAACTGACAAATTTACTTAAACAGAATTCATTAATTTCGAATTCCTTTAATTGCTATCAGTTTATATACTGAAGACTTCCGCAATGGCGGATATTGACAACAGTATTTAATAGCTGATGGAAATCGATGAATGCTACTGTGCAAAAATATCAGTCACCACCGGGAATCGAATCAGTATAAACTGATAGCAATTAAAGGAATTCGAAATTAATGAATTCTGTTTAACAAAATAAGTGTTGGAGAAAAGCCCCAAAAACTTGTTTGACTGCAGATTTTCATCATATCAGAGTGAAGAGTTATTGAAAAATATATTTGATATTGACGCAAACACTATTTTTTTAGAACACTTTGGTATTTGCAACACTCTTGCATTTTTCATAATGTTCTATACAATTTTTCTCAGTATTAGAACGTCTTCTAATTAAAGTATGTAGGCCTACAATAAACTTTATAGGAAAAAATCTAAGTCTAAAGCATATCTTCCCAATTTAGAAATATATTTTAAATGAAGGCTTATGTCCAAATCCACAATTCATTTCAGTTTTCCAATCCAAAAACTGAAAAAAGCTATGAATTAAGGACGTAGCCTACTGACTTTTCCAGTTCACTATTAATTTCAATATTCCAGTTAGTAGCCAAAAATACCATATTAGTTATCTTGTGTTGACTAATGCTAGCAATAAAGAATTGTATTGAAGGTCAGAATTGGCATGTTTCCATAACTATATATAGTTTTAACAGTGATATAGCGATGTAAAATACAGAATATACTCATTGTATTAGCAATGTAATAGTATCCAGGAGAAGAAAACTATAGGTATCATAATATATTATTGAAATGTGAAAGATGAGATGATAGTAATAAAGGGCATTCTTGATCATTTGATCCGAATGTACTTCAATCACCAACTGTAAAGGGAAAAGGAGGGGTGATGATGTTAATAATAATAGTATATAATATACATTTAATAAAACATAAATATACATTTCAATAATAAAATTTTCAAAAAGTAGTTTTACTGAGTATTTTTAATAGCAAAATCGAAAGCTCCTTGCTGCCGCATAGTATGTGTTGAGATGAAATATTACAGGTGTTAAATCACTGTGATCTTTTAGTATGTAACTAAATTTTTTGTTCACTATTATTGAATAAAATAGAAATGTTTCATAAAATATTGCGAGCTAAAAAGTAAATAAATAGAAGATTAGACCTATCTATGATCCTAATTCTCTGAACCTATAAGTGATCGTATAACAGCGGCCTTAGAGCGAGCATACGAGTAGTTTTGAATTACAAAAAATGATGTTTGAGAATGTTTTAGCTTTTACGAGTTTCTTATTGACTGCAAGAAAATTTACAGTCAGATTTGTGATGTGTATGGTGAAAATGTCATGTCTGATTGTCTGTAGCCTACAAATGGTTGATCTTTGGCGAGTAATTTTTTTGGAAGGAAGGGATAATGTGCACGATGATGAGCGAAGTGGCCGACCTCGGCGACCTACTGCATTGCTGCTGTGCAAGCCATTGTTGATTCCGACAAGCGCATCACAGTATCACATTCGAAATCATGCATCAATATTGCCACCAAACATTGAATTAAGCCGTACATCTGTGTACAGCATTATGAAGAGCTTCAGCTGTCAAAGGTTTGTGCGAGGTAGATGCCTCGCTTACTGAATGACGTGCATAAGGAGCAGCGAAAAGCGTCAACACTAGGCTACTTGGTTTAAACCAATGGCGGCAAAATGGTATGCAGCTGGGCTAAAAATGCTACCGAATAGATATGATGAGTGCTTGAAAAGGGATGGTAACTATGTTGAAAAATGATTTACAGAATTGTAATCAATAGTTTTGAAGGTGTTCAGATTTACTTAAGTTTTTTATTGGATAGGGAAACTTATTTTATGAATACTCCTTGTAATATCGATTTCCCCAATACATCAATTATTGAAGAATCGATATCTCCAACATACCGATTACTAAAGAATAGGTAGTTCGATATGTTGGTATATCGATAGTTTGGCCGGATAAATATATTATATTGAACATTTCTTCAGTGAACGACTAATTGGTCCACATTCCAGAGTGGTGTAGTTTGACGCTGCATGCAAACGACATCAGTTTCTGTCAACAAACGACAACGTGTCCCAACGACAATCTGGTCCAAATTCCAGAGTGGTACAGGTTGACGCTGCGCGTAGACGACAAACTTGTCCAAATCAGTTTTGGTCAACGAACGACAAACTTTCCCACCGACAAGCTGGTCCACTTTCCAGAGTGGTACAGGTTGACGGTGCGTGCACACGACAACCTGGTCCTGAAAATCTGGACCAGGTTGTCGTTGGGATGGTTTGTCGCGTTCCCAAACAAGCCTGTAATGTCCCGTTTTGACCAATCACGTGAACTTAATTTGAATCGAGAATAAGAAGAATATAATATTTCTGTCCATATTATGTTCATATGAAAATTGTAAATAATTTAGTTGATGTTATTGAGTCATAGGAAAAAGTTTATGTTTTTTATATTTTAGACAAAGTTAGTATCACCAAAGACAATGTACTTAGACTGTCAACTAGCGGTGCGCTTTTTTTAGTTCCTGCGCTGTCCGCTTTGCAGCGCTCTATAGTTACCACGCACACCGCTCACAAGTCTAGCGCCACTGGCGAATTTCATGACACCGCTGCCACTTTGTGCGCGCAGGGGGTGAGAGAGAAAGGAGAGTGAAGGCTAGAGAAAATTCTATGAGAGAGAATCGGTCTGCGCTTCAACATTGAGTGAGGAAGTCAGCCTTCCATTCCTGAAGCGTAAATTTGTATACATTACTTCCTTGGTGTAATTATCGCTGAATCCGAATTTAAAAGTTTGCTCCCAGGCCGGTTTTCTCGGGTCATTTGCCATTTCATGGTAGTAAATCATCAGTCAGTAATATTTAAGATTGAGTTATTTTTCTATGGGTATGGAGTCGGGGGTTGTGTGCCTTTTATGCGCTTGAATATTATTCAGGTGGCCGGAAGCTGCAGTCGGACAAATTCTTAAAGAATTTGTTAGGACACACCACTTCAGCTCAAACCCACACAAGAAAATATCTATCTTTGCGAAATGAATATTATTTAAAGAATATTACTGAAATAACATATCCCTCTCGGCTATACCGCTTGTTGGTTTGCTGAAATAATTCATAAATATAACATGCAGCCTGGGTCGAGCAAGGATTAGAAATCAGAACTATAGGTTTAAAATTAAAATGGATTTTTAATGAGTGTAAATTTGAAAATATTAAATTTATCGATAAAAGATAGAAATTCATGAGCGGAGATGCAACTCCCGCTAACAGATTTTATTATCAAGATATTGCGATCAATAAATATAGTGACTATTAAACTTTTCATAATTACTTATGATTATGATTATGATTGATAGCGTATTTAAAAATTAGAATCTGTATTATCCATGAGCCATATGAAGTTAAAATGTATGATAAGTTCATTGGTTCAACCATTCAATTTATTCATCCACCTGTTTATGCATTTAATTCCTTTTGTTAAAAAATAAAAATTTTTAGAGATAATTCAAATTAAAGTAGAAGAATTATCAATAAACAATACTTAACAAAAAAATGAGAGTGCTATTAATTATCAATTCAGCCATATGAAGCCAAAACGTATAAATATAAATGAAATTATTTATATTAAAATTAATAATTAAATTGATCAATTTGCAAGTTTATTGATTTCAGTATGTAAAAATGAATTCAATCAATTCATCCACCTGCTTAGACTTGTGCGTGAGTGATGAGGTGAATGATCACACAAGATAAAAAATTATAAAATGTTTCAAATAACTTGTAGGTGAGTTCAATTGCCCCCAAAACCCGAAAAATTTCAACTTTGAACTCCCATATTCCATAAAATATTTGATGAAAGAAATAATTTCTCGTGGCAATAGCTAGCATTTCAATACCTTAATAACATCCAATACAAAAAACTTCGAAAAATAATTATGACTAAAAACCATGCGCACAGCCTTAAACGACAGCAAGCTGAAGTTGTGGCGCCCCAACCGACTGCGCTAAGCGGCCCGCCGATTCTGAGTGGTAATATTAAATTCTCAAACCGCCATTATTCAAATACAAGAGCAATAATGTACCTCAGTTCATAAACACCTCAAATTGCAATCTATACAACTTGAAAATTATTTTTCGAGGAATAAATATTCCATGGCACTGTTTTTGAACTGCATATATGATTATATTGAGCTATTACCTTCTCTTTCAATTTCTAGAAGCTTTGAGAAGATTTTTACATGATTGATATTGATAAATGATACCTATAGCCTGCAATAAATTTATTTCACTTCAACAGTGAAAAAATCTTTCTGTTGAATTTAGGAAGCTGAAGTCACATTTGTTCAAATAGGACTCATTTTTTCTGGGAATTGATGTACCATGAATGTGACTTGAATTGTGTTGCAATGCACAATTATGTTAGTTTCTTCTCTAAATTCTCACTCCAGTTTCAATACAGTTTTTCTTATCATAATCAATTTTTTGATGATTAATTCTCTATTTAATTCTGCTAGTATCTTGTTTTGAACAAAATTATGAGAAATTTTTATTTATTCGTCTTATCCCAAACAGTGAGGCAATTGTATATAAAAGAACTAATCAAATATATAGGACAAAAGAGTAGCAAGTTGAATTACATCAGTGATAAATTAATAAACATGTTTCCAGAGGAATATCTGGACCAAACTTTGAACTTGGTACGTATACTGACCACCAGTATGAAACACTCTTTATCTCCTGTCCCGTAAAATATCAATCATCACGGTGTTGCATGGATCCAATGGCAATTAAATATTTACACATGCCCAGTAAGTGATCAAACATCCCCAGTGGGTGGGGGTAGTAGAATTGCACCCACAGTATCCCTGCTTGTCGTAAGAGGCGACTAAAAGGGCAACTGTCCGTTGACCTCATTATCCTGGAAACCTATCCTTTATCCTGCTCTTCATCCCAGCCCCTTCCTCCACCCTTTCCTCTTTCTCTGTTATAGGCCAACCCAAGGTGTGATGTGAACCGTGCTGATGGGTGGATGACACTGGGCCTTTTGTACAGTGTCTCAAACGGTGCCTGCAGGACACCAGGCGCCCTCCTGCAGTATGTAGCCTTGCCCGGGCATGCGGGGCTCTGTCTGGGTTGACTCCACTTCCCTAGCTGCTCGTGGGAACCACATGAATCTCCAAAATTCAAAACAACCAGAACCAAACCCCAAGGTAACTCCAGAAGTTGCCTTGCCCTCAAACCCATCAGGATCCGCCCCATCAGGGCAGGTTCCTCAATCTGAAATGGGTGCATCAGGAACACAGGAGGTTCCGTTGCATTCTCATGTAGAGGCTATCAACATTGAGAAGGCTTCTATGGATATCAACATGGACGACATGAGCTCAATCGCATCAGCCCCACTGGAGGGGGAGGATGAGCTTCTCAGAAGTCCAGAAACACCAAAATCCGCCGGTATGCTTGAAGATGCCATAGAGCAACTGAGCAGCTTGCGGGTAAAGAAACCAAACCTCACCACTGCCCAAAGAAGGGCGGCCATTCAGGCAAAACTTCTTGAGAGAGGTGAAGCTTTTGACCCAGCAAAGTTTCGGAGGGGTAAAAAGAAAAAACCTAAGAGACCAGAGATGGGTGAAACTCCAGGCACAAATGTGGGTCTAGAGGCTGGGTCAAGGGTGGCCAAGCGCCCTAGAGGCAACATGGCCACCCCTCCCTCAGCGGAAGGACCTACAAAAAAGGCCAGGAGTGGAACTCATAGAGGTCATGATGTCCAACCCCTTAATCTAGGGACTTCTAGTAAAGGAGTCTCTTACAGGGACATTTCTGCCACCAAAATGGCCATTGTCTTGGAAAGCTATCCTGAGGCTAAGCTTTCAGCAGAGCAAGGAGAAGTCATTGAAGACGCCATTATGGATGAGCTCCTGGAGGACGGCTGCACTCTATCATTTGCAGGCACCTACATGGAAAAAGGTGTCTTGATTATATCCTGCATTAACGATGCTACTAAGCATTGGCTGGAGGTACTCATCCCCAGACTCAAACCACTTGGGGAGAAGAAACTCATTGTTGGTCTGAGGAAAGACATTATGAAGTCAATGAGGGTATTCTTTAGAGCTCATCCAAAGCTTCTGAAAAAGACTCCAGAAAAGGTCCTTGAGATGCTTGACAAGCAAAACCCCACCTTGAAGGTGAAGGAGTGGAAGGTCCTGCCAGCCAAGCCAGACCCAAAAGGTTATGGATTTGTCTGTTTCCTGGATGAGGCCTGCTTCAATGCTGTTAGGTCGGCCAACTCTAGAGCCAACCTAGGACTCTGGCAAGTCTCAATTGTCTCAACAACAGTCAAGGACAATGCCCAGGGTCCTCCAGATCAATCTACATCACAGTAAAGCAGCCTCAGCTGCTTTCTGCCAGTTCTTCCTCAGAGAGGGATTTGACCTGGCACTGATCCAGGAACCATGGCTTCACCAAGGAAGGGTTGCAGGCCTGGGTGATACCAAGGGTAGGTTAATTTACTGTACCTCTCTCAAAAATGTCAGAACCTGCATACTTGTGAAGAGAGGTATGGACTGCCTAACACTCACTGAATTCTGTTCTAGAGATCTCACTGCGGTGTCTATAACCTGGAGCAATGAAGGCAAGGAATGGAGCACAATTGCAGGCTCGGTTTACTTGCCTTACGACTCCGGGGACCTTCCTCCATCAAGAGAACTTGAACTTCTGGTGGAGTCATCTTGCGCTGGCGGACAACAACTCCTTTTAGGTTGTGATGCCAATGCTCATCACACAATTGGATGGGGAAGCTCTGACACTAATCCAAGAGGTGAGGCTCTCCTTCAGTTTCTCATATCTAATAATCTTTATGTCTGTAATGCTGGAAACCGTCCGACGTTCGTTACACGAAATCGAAGTGAGGTTATTGACATTACACTTTGCTCAGAAGGACTCCTTAGTGCCATCAACAATTGGCACGTAAGTCATGAGGCCTCTTTGTCTGACCACAGGTTCATCTGTTTTAACCTGCAAAGTGAAGGCAGCTCATCCTGCTATCAAGATCCAAGGAGAACAGAATGGTCACTCTATAAGTCTGACCTCCTGTCTCAACTTGGATCTTCAGAATGCAATCATAAGCTGCTTTCAGGACAATTGTCCATTGCGGCGGGGAAAGAGTCGTACTAATACTAAATGGTGGACTGCTGACCTTGACCGCAGAAGGGCGGTTGTCAGGAAGCTTCATAACCATTGCAAACGGAGCCGTAACTGGGAACCATACCACAGGGCACTCACAGAATACAGCCTTGCAATCAAGAAAGCCAAAGAGAACTCTTGGAGACTGTTTACACAGGAGGTAAATAGTCTTAGGGCAGCAGCAAGACTGCAGCGTGTCTTAGCTTCAAGCCCAATTGGCCTCCTGGGAACTCTGAGGTTACCAGGGGGACAATATACCACTGGAACTGGTGGAAGTCTCAAACTACTCCTTGAGACTCACTTTCCAGACTGTGTTTTTGAGGGTGCTTGCTCAGGCATGTCCGGCAACAGCGAAATGGGCTCACGGCCAAGAGCTGATCGTGGAAGCTGGACTTTAGCCAGACGTATTGTCACACTTTCCAAAGTTAAATGGGCCATCTCCAAGTTTGGCCCATTCAAATCTCCTGGGGGGGACGGTATCATACCGGCTATGTTGCAGCAAGGACCAGAAGCTCTCTTGGTCCTCCTGTGCGAACTCTTCAGAGCAAGTCTGGCTTATGGGTACATCCCTCAAGCTTGGCGCCTCAGTAGGGTGGTCTTCATTCCCAAGAGAGGAAGAGCAGACTACTCAACTGCAAAATCATTTCGCCCCATCAATCTTACATCGTTTCTCTTGAAGACACTGGAGAGACTGGTGGAGAGACATCTAAGAAAGGGAGTGCTTTCAGGTACTCCTCTTCATCGGAATCAGCATGCCTATCAGCCTGGTAAGTCCTGTGAAACAGCCCTGCATCAACTTGTGAGCAGGGTGGAGGACAGCCTTGCTGCCAAGGAGATTGCTCTATGCACCTTCATGGACATTGAGGGTGCTTTTGACAATGTTACTTACACGGCCATGGTCCGGGCAGTGCATGGGCGTGGTCTTGAGTCTGCTATATGTAGGTGGATTGAGGCCATGCTCCACTCCAGGCGGATCAGGGCTGATCTTCAAGACAAATCGATGGTGATCATACCTGCAAAAGGTTGTCCGCAGGGAGGTGTGCTTTCTCCTCTTCTGTGGAACCTTGTGGTGGATGGTCTCCTCTGTGAACTCACTAGTAGAGGTGTCTTTGTCCAGGGCTATGCAGATGACATAGTCCTCATGGTACAGGGAAGGTTCACAAATATTGTTGCTGATGTCATGAACGTCAACCTTCAATTTGTTAATGACTGGTGTCTTGGAGAGGGACTAAGTATAAATCCCTCAAAGACTGTAGTTGTTCCATTTACAAGGAAAAAGAACCTGGAGTCTCTCTCCCGGTTGAAACTTGGACCAACACAGCTCAAAGTATCAGGTATAGTCAAATACCTAGGGCTGACTATCGACTCCAAGCTGACTTGGAACAATCATTTGAATAATATACTGCACAAAGCAAAATGGGTGCTTATGACGTCCAGGAGATTTGCAGGCTCCATGTGGGGGATCAAGCCTCACATAGCGCTGTGGCTGTACAAGGCAGTAATAAGGCCTCAAGTCACATATGGATCACTAGTCTGGTGGACAAAGGTGAACCAGATTACAGCTACAGCCAAACTCACAAGTTTACAAAGGATGGGCACACTCCTAGTCACTGGAGCTTTCAGGAGCAGCCCATCAGCAACTCTTGAAGTTGCTCTTGGCTTGCTGCCCTTGGATATTTTTATCAAGGCAGAAGCACGAAAATCAGCCTATCGATTGAAAGTCACAGGCCAATGGAGGGAAGGCCTGTCTGGAACAGGCCATTGCACAATCACCAAAGCTGTTGCTCATAGCCCTGTGCTTGAAATGACTTCAGATGTCATGAGTATGGAGATGGTTTTCACTAAACCTTTTTCTGTTAAATTCTGCTCTAGAGAGGAGTGGAGGTCTGAGGAAGGGCCCTATATCAGGAGAGGTAGCCTTGTCTGGTACACAGACGGCTCTCTTATTGAAGGGAAATCTGGCTATGGGGTGTACAGTGAATCACCCAGAACAGAAATCTGTGCAAGTCTGGGACAATACTGTACTATCTTTCAAGCAGAAATTTGGGGCATCATGGCTTGTGCCAATATAGGCATTGCCAGACGCTATTGCGACAAGCATATAGTAATCTTGTCAGATTGTCAGGCAGCCCTCAAGGCTCTAATGAAATCAAATCAAAATTGGTGTGGGAGTGTCACAAAACACTCAGCAAGCTCGCAACACACAACTCTGTGCATCTTGGTTGGGTACCTGGCCATGTAGGCATAGGTGGCAACGAGTGTGCAGATGGGCTTGCTAAGCAAGGTTCTAGTAGGTCATTCTTTGGCCCAGAGCCAAGCTGTGGCATAAGCAAAACTACTGCCTTCCACACAATAAACAAATGGTCCAGGGACTTACATCACCAGCAATGGCAAGGTCACTCAGGCCAAGCACTTGGCAAAAGGCTGCTAGCAGACACAAGCTCCTACTTCACCAACTGGCTGGTGAGGCTGGGTAGAGGTCAGGTTAAGCAGCTAATTGCTCTGATAACTGGACATGGCCACTTCAGGAAACATCTCCACACAATCGGACTCAGAAATGAAAATCAGATGTGTAGGCTTTGCAATCAGTCTGAAGAGACTGCCAAGCATATCATACTGGATTGCGAGAGACTCGGGGCAAGGAGAATGGCTCTGTTTGGCTTTAAGCAACCAGGTGATGAATGGGACGTTAGCATAGGGAAGAAACTCCTGGATCTTGTAAAGGGCACAGGTATTGGTTTGCCTAACTAACGTACTAGGGACACACAATAAGCTTCAGTTGACGTGTGAGGATCTTTGAATCTTCTGGATCTTTGAATCCGTCCCTTCAAAACATAACATAACATAACAAGTGATCAAACACAGGTACAAATGAAATAGTATTTGATGAAATACTAATAGTATGGTTTTTTATACAAGATGAGTAGAAGATTGAACAGTCAATCATGGAAATCATAGAATAATTAATTAATAAATAAATTTGAAATTGACCACTCTTGTCTGAATAAGAAATTTTGAATAAGTTCATGAATGAGCTTCCTTCAAGGATAGATTCTACGATAAAATCTCTACTTGAAGGGGGAAAGAAGTAATATAAATAGACTACTTTCTATTTGCGGATGAATTATTATGGTTTTGAAGTCTATAGGGAACATACATACATACATACATACATACATACAGACAGACATTCATTTTTATATATATAGATGGGCGAACATGTGTTTTTGTAAACAGATCTTCTCCGTTTCTCAACCGATTTTGTTTGTTCACGTCTCATTTGAAAGATCTCATTGAGTAGATGTCATATAAGATCTCACTTTTTGAAAAAGTCATCGTGGTTATGAGAAATGAACGGTCAAAGCTTCAATTTTAGCATAGGGATAGGTGAAGGAGAGAAATAGGGAGGAAGAGACAGAGAGGGAAGGAGAGTGAGTAAGAGAGGAAATTGAGAGAGACGGAGGAAGAGACAGAGTGACTGTGACAGAAATCGGACCTACACTACTCGTTGGTAATGCTCACACAAGAATGAAAAACAATAGAACCTACCGCTACTATTTTCCAGGAATTTGGGTGTCGGAACTGCTGCTACACAATATTGTTGCAGAGTAGGAAAAGGAGAGAGAGGGAAGATTGTATGAAGAGAGAGAAGAAAGATAGAGTGAGCGAGCAAGTGAGAGAGATTGTGTGAGGGAGAATGTATGAAGAGTGAGAGAAACAGCAATTGTTTTGTTTTTCGCAATAGATTGAATTGAATCACTTGTTTGGACTGGCGAATAATTAGCCAATTATTGTGAAGCTATAAAAGCGTGATGATTCTAAAAATAGCAACCTAAAATATGCTATGGTTATTATGCGAATCAGTGGCGTAACGTACACCCCCGAAACCCCGCGGTCAATGTTTATTGTTTACTTTATCAATTCGCAGATAGCTTTAGTGAAGGAATTCAGAAGCAGGATGTTGTGACTTCAGGAATGGAGACATACCGAGGACAAAACACTCTTCAAATAAACTTATCTAGATTGTTATAAATCATGTCTCCAAAGTGCAAATATTAGAGGAAATTAATATTATTTTCGCATCGTATTCCTCAATGTATATTAGCATATACGAAGTATATGGGGGGTTGTGTAGAGATCAAAGTCAATTTTTTTTTCATATAGTATTTTGAATTCAGTATCTTTTGAATCGTCCAGTTACATGCATGTAGGTCTACACTTGTCCGGTAAATTGGCCTAGAGTAAACCGTATGTATATCAATTGAGTTCGTGATCGTGAGTTTTATTACTTTGAGTGCCATCTTTTTTTCATTGCTATTCTATTTTTCAACATGCTGCGTTTATGGTATTGTGATGTTGTACGGTCATGTTTTAGTTATTTCTTTTTTTATCGACTAGTACATTTTTAAACGATGTTGAGAAGGAATATTTATACCCTTGATTTATCGGATAAATTACGTGATTATTGTATAAGTATATAAATAATAGGTTTGTTATTGTGTCAGTTCTCCCAACGCAGTTGAATCTTTTTCTTATAATAGGATCAAGTTCTGTATGAGTAGTTTACGTATTCTCTCTTCTACCTCCTAACAATAAATTTTTTCGTCTTTCGACGAGCTTTCCATTCTTCAATAACTGACAACTGACAGTAAGAACAAGAGACAGAACATGGAAATTTGTTGGGTGAGAGGATGTGTTGTCAGTCCAAAGCCGAAGAGCGGGGAAGAGTTTGGATAGTGTAGTAGAGGGGGTAGCAGTGAAGCAGCAGCGCGCCTACCGAGAGACCGGGCCAACTATCAAATTCAAAAGATAGCCGTTGGTCTTGCATTTTTAGCATGACATCACAAATTGTTTCGCAACAGTTTTACATGAAACTATACGCATTTTTTCAAAACAATTGATGAATTCAGATTCGTGTTATTATTTTAAACAGGTTTACCTTTTGAACTGTGCTGATTGATGCTCAACTACCAAATTGGCACAATTTTGTTTAAATCAAATTTGAGAAAAAAATAATAGAATAAATTAAGATTTTCAAAGCAACAACTGTTTTAAATTGTGTAAAGAATGTGTACAGGAAATTTCAAAGTGATATGTGGTTTCATACTTGAGATATGAGCAGAGAAAGTTAAAAGAAATATGCGTTTTTCTACCTTGTATTTCTAGAGTACAATTGACCCTTAAGAAATTTCTCATGTTTTCAAAATTTGAAAATTCAACTAAAAAGCTTAAAATAAAACAAATTTTAAAACAAAAAAAGAAACCGACTTCAATGAAATGATACTCAAACTTTAAATAATACTCATGTAGGCTACTAAAAAGATTAAAATAAAGTAAGTTATTTACTTTAAACTGAGAAAATTTTAAATTTCATAAAAGTAATCTTTTGAAGTCGGTGCCAAATATTTTATGAAGTTGATAAGAAATTCTATCTTATATCAAAACTAACTCTGTATTTTTTTGGAGGATGAAGCCCACATAGGTCTGAGACCTTTGCGTGGGTAATGAATTGGATGATGGTGATTGATGAGTTGGACCTACAGTTTTAGGTGGGTTCCGAACCACCAGATTTACACTCACTTTTACTGAAATACAGTGTCAGTTTTGAAATAAGATTGTTCAAGTATTTTGTCATGGAAAACATCTCAGAGTAATTATGTTATATTTTAGAAG
Organism: Conomelus anceps; assembly: GCA_948455865.1. Lineage (NCBI taxonomy): Eukaryota > Metazoa > Arthropoda > Insecta > Hemiptera > Delphacidae > Conomelus > Conomelus anceps. Next base: position 40,699,949 of record OX418217.1, read on the forward strand.
TTTATAGGAAATTTGGCGCCGACTTCAAAAGATTACTTTTATGAAATTTAAAATTTTCTCAGTTTAAAGTAAATAACTTACTTTATTTTAACCTTTTTAGTACATGAGTATTATTTAAAGTTTCAGTATCATTTCATTGAAGTCGGTTTCTTTTTTGTTTTAAATTTTATTTTATTCCATAACGATCTCCGTTGTTAATATTAACCTATCATTTTAAAATTAACGACTTGCAGTCAAGGCCTTGAAGGTGAGTTTCCACGACTCGAAAACGTTCGGCCAAGAGTGAGTAGGATACTATTCATTCACAATTAAAACTGACTGCAAGTCGTTAAATCAAATCAAATTCATTTCCCAGTCAACACAATTTGGAATTACAAAATGATCTCACTACTAATAAATTGGTTCACTGATAACTGTTTAATAAGAGTCCAAAGACCCAAGCTTTAGTATCTAATCTAGTCAAAAGAAATAGGATACACTTTATCATTAAAATAACATGAAACAGGTTGTGCTACAGAAAATAATTGTGGTTGCCAAGATCTAAAAATTGTAGATAATATTAAATATTTGGGGCTATTTGTAGATAGCAGATTCAGCTGCAAGACCCATGTCAATTGCATAAATAAAATCTTCAGGTATAATAGGATTTTCTATCGGATCAGATCGTTTTGTGATGCTGATTTACTAAGAAAATTATATTTTGCGTTTATCAACTCTAAGATAGAATATGCTTTGACTTTATGGAGAGGAACGTATAATTTTACACTGAATACAATTGTTGTACAAAAACATTTTGTGCAAATAAGCAATAGTCGGAGGACTGATCATTCTCTACCTTTATTCAGAAAGCTCAACGTATTGCCTTTCAAGAATTTGTATGTTTATAAAGTATTGAAGGTATATTTATTTATTTATTACAAAACACAATCAAGCAAAGATACAACAGTATAATTACTTTATTATAAGTAATAAACAGCGAAATGATATAAGGAATACTAGTATGTCTGAGAAGTGGATTGAACGCTTATGTTCAAAGACTCAAGCTTACTCTTTTCAAAAAATTATTCACATATCTTGCACCCAAATTTTATAATATCCTTCGTAATAACATAAGTCATACAGACAGAAACCACTTTGTTGAAAACGTTATCATACAGACAGAAACCACTTTGTTGAAAACGTTAAAATTATAACTCCTTTCACTTGACATTGTCAATGTATTTTATGATTCTCTTGTTTAATTATGTTGAGAATTATAATCTGTACCCGTGAACCATTTAGCAGAGGATCTATTGTAAATATCTTGTTGTTTTTGAAACAGTGTTTTTATGCTAGTTTATATTATCTATCTCTTTCTTATAGACTTATTATTTCCTGCTGACAGGACCGGCCTTCAGCCCTTCTAGAGCTTATACTCTTTTATTATAATATCTTCATGTGTACCACCACACACAGGCTCTACGTAGCCTCGGGATGCAAACCTTTTTATTAGTTGTAAGAGATTTTTTAACATGTAAGAAATGTTTTGTATTTTTGACTAATAAACATTAATCATTCATTCATTAGAGCAGGTGTTCCCAACCGATGGTACGCGAGTTTCACGTGGCCTAAAAAAATAGTGACACAAAATACTTTTACTGTGATGAATAATTGTTGTCAAGATTGGCCTATCTAGCTGACATTTTTTATACTAAACACGCTGAGTTTATACTCTACACTCACATGAGTCTTCAGGGAGGAAATACAAAACCCTTCACAGCCAATGACAAAATAAACTCTTTCAAGAAAAAGTTGGCTCTTTTATGTTTGCAAATGCAAGAGAAGAACGTCTCAGCATTTCCTACACTGTCATCATTTTTGGAAGAAAATGATATATCTCCAAAGCCAGATGTGTTTGTTGATATAATTCTGCACTTGGAAGCTCTTCAAGAAAGTTTTAATAAATATTTCTTCAAAAATTATTCCAAACTTGACTGGATTAGAAATCTTTTTGCAGGAAGATCACCAAATGAGTTGGAACTTCAGAAAAATGTATAGATTTAACAGAAGACAGTTCCATGAGGGATGTTTTTAAAGAGAAATCATTAATGGACTTCTGGATCGGTTATAAATCCGAGTATACGATGCTCTTGATGTTTCGCAAAGTTTTTGATGCTATTTGTCACTAGTTACTTGTGTGAAAGTGGTTTTTCTGAACGGTTGTATATCCAAAATAAATATAGGAACAAACTAACAAGTGTTGGAGAGGACTTACAATTAAGTTTAATTACTCCTGCCATTAACTCTTTACTCACAGGCAAACAGCAAGGTACACATTGACCTTCGATGATTTGTACGTTTTTGTTTTGCTGTTTGTACCAATCGTATAACATGTTTATGAGCATTAAATAAAACTGCAATGTGCATAGTTGTTTCATTTTTCTTTCATGTTCTAATATTAGTGCTAACTGATGGAAAAGTGAATGAATAATTAAATATTAATTTTTATTACTTATTCTATAAAAATAAAATGAATAATGAACATGTTTCTGATAGAAAATGCTGTTCTAAAAAAATTAGTTTCAGGGGGGCTTTCTTTAAATCTACACCCCCCATACCGGTGATGGTGGTACGCCAAAATCTTCAAAAACCTTCAGGTGGTACGCAGTTGTTAGAACGTTGGGAACCCCTGCATTAGAGCCAATTTCCTAGAGCCCAGATCCTTCTTGTGGATTTTATCAGCAATTATATATCTCCCTCATTTCCACTCTGTCTTACACCATTCCACAGCATGTGCTCGATGTAACAGCTATGCTCTAGTATTGAAGCTTCAATGTGCAAGCACCTCAAGTGGAGAGTAGGCTTTTTTCATGAGTGAATTTTACAACTGCATTCAATAACACAGTTAAACATATAAAAAATATATAATAGGAAAATAAATAGTTATATCAAGATTCATTAAGTAGGGAATCCATTGTTTGTATTCTTGAATCAGTTCAAGAAATTAATCTAATATTTAAATGAAAAGTAATTCACAATGAATACGGTATGTGAAGAAATCACGAAATCACAAGAACTTTCAATAGCAACAGAAAATAATTATTTATTAAACAATCCTTATTACAAAATTGTGTCTAATGGTTATTATTTAATTAATATAATACTCAGAGATATTATTATGAAGTACTGTCAGAAACGCAACAAATAAAGTACATTTTACCTTTCATTTTTCATTATCAATGCTAGTAACTCTTTTCTTATGGCGATCAATTGCCTCTTGGTGTCTCTTGATTTGCTCTTCATGGAAAGTTATTTCATCTCCTAAGTCTTCCTTCAGTCTTTTCAGTTGCTCACGTTGCTGTGGATCAAAATGATTAATTTTATTATGCCATTTCAAAGCAAAAAAAAACGAGTTTGAGTAAGCATAGCAACCAGTAATAAGCAAACACAAAATCACTTGGTTCCTGGATGTCCATAGACCTCTACTATACATAACACTTCCTATTCTACCTACCTTGATAGTATATCTTGAAAATATTTATATTCTTCAATTAATAATATGTGGCATTGCTTTATTGCTGCTCGCTCAATGTGGCTTCAACACAGAAAGGCTAAAATAGGTAAAAAGGTAAAATAGTACCCTATTTACACTCATCAATGAAAGCAGCCCTGTAGTGAAAGGAGGCAGTTAAGTAACAAGCTTCAGCCTTTGTTCAGTGAGCTAGGCATAGTGATATAATTCAGCCAGTTTTGTGAGGAAAACTACCCTGCGAGGCAAACTTCCTGTCAAGATCTGCATGAATCATCCAATAAATTCTGAAGGAGCTATACGAAAAGAAGACTTCTCAACTGAGTGGTTTGAATTAATATAATCAAGAATGGAATTTTTGAACGAAAGAATCATTGCGGAAGTTGCAATAACATACTTGCTTGTAGAAGAATTCATCTTCACGTGCTGCTTCCATTTCGCCGAAAGCGCCACCTGCCTCTCTGATGGAGCCACCACCACCACCTCCTTTTCCAGCCCCACTTCCCAGGTTACCCACCTGGCTGTAGGCACGAAAGTTTCTGCAAAAAATATTATTGATTTTAATGCATGATCACTATAATGCTTAGTTAGTTTCAACTTATTCACATAGATCAAATGAATGGTAAGCCTAGTCTCAAGGATTAATTTCTGGTTGGATATTGAATTAAAATATTGCAGTAGGCTGGGGGCCAGATGTTAGATATAGAATCACATGAGTAGGGATAAGAAAATAGCAGTTATGATAAAAAATGTTGATAGATATTCAATAGTGCAGTTGTTGAAAAGTTGAGTTCGGAAGTAGTAGCCTATTGTAAGTGTAATTGGATATTTGTAATTTAAAGAGTTTAATAAAACGTTTTCCAGAATTTTATCTTTAGTTTATTGATTCCTACAACAATATTAACTTCATTGTGTCCACTCATAGGAGCTTTCCCGCTTACCGGTGAGCCGGAAACTTAGGCGTCTCAATGGTCAAATAAGGTTGTGAATTTGAATAGACCATCATTATAACTACCTTTGCTGTGCTGCTTTATCCTTGATGTGAATTTGGTGGTTTGAAAATTAGAGTATGACAACGTTAAGGTGTATAGGCTGATACGAGTTGGTTGGTGGTATGTGTGTGTTTTGTTTCAATGCAATCAGTATTCACAAATTAAAAATAAGCACAAAAATCCTTTACCTTTGTTATGAACAAACTATATCTTCGAGATAAATGACACTGGATGTTGTCAAATTCTACTGTAGCTACTTAATTTTTACAAAAAATTTAAATTTTCAATGCTCATTGAAACTCATGTTTTGTTTCTAAAAATAAAGTACAGTAGAATTTGACATCTAGTTTCATTCATCACATACCAACTTTCATTATGTGATTCTGATGACAGGCAAAACTATATTTTCTCTTCTCCTACCACTAAGGTGGTGGAATTTGGCTTAATTTGTTATATGATGGCTGGATCAAATTTTCCCAATTTGGACCAAAATTTTACATTTTCATGTCTGCTTTCTTTCTTCTATCCTACTCTAAATTTTTAATGTGGCCTTAATACTAGTCCATGATTGCTAATGAATTTCAAGGTATTCTCCTTATTGGGATGATTAATTCCAATAATTCTATGAAAAGCGTGATTATTCTTAGTTTTGACTAGAGGCTCACGGCGTTGTCCTTTTGTCTGTGAGTATATATGTAAGTTCGTCGAAAACCTGACCAATCAATTTAAAATTTTGAACACGTTCTTCCAAACTTTATACAGACTTAAAATTTTGAACACATGTTCTTCCAAACATTATACAGACTGATTTCTGTCTGTCTGTTCTTCCATCCTTTAAATGTTCGTTTGTCTGTGAATATGCTCGTTGCCAATACAATTGGCTTTCTCTTTCATCTTTTATGAGGCGAAATAAAAAGAGGTTCATCAACACTATAGGAAAGGTTATGCCAGGAGAAAGGATTTTTCATCAAATCGATATAGCATTAGATTTCAAAATCGTATTTCGAGTTATCAGCTGTAAGTGAATAAATGTTTGTGTTTTAATTTCAAAACTGACACTCTCTTCTATTTAAATTATAAATTTTACTCACTTATACTGGAGAGCATTTCGCTTCTAAAGAGAAGCTTGTCAGCCTGTCACCTGGGGTCGTGTTTTGTTGAAGTTAGGAAGTGGTCATTATGTAATTGAGGAGTTGAATTGAATAGGGGCGAAACCCAAAAATCGGAGTTTTGAGAAAACAGGCCTTGAAGTTTTCAATTAGCTTCATAATAGAGGCTAGTGTATTTTTTTCAAATACTTTGAAATTTGGCAGATTTTAATTTGGGATTTCAAGATTGGAGTGTAATTGAAAGTTTCAAGCATACATCAACAGTTAATTTATAATTGAATGATTATAATATACTTGTAACCGCCCTTATTCCATTCAACTGGTCAACTTGGCCCTTTTTCCATTCAAGCGATAATGAATAGAAAATGGCAGTCTCAGTTCTATAAGAATTTCTATTGAATGAACAAGCTGTAAAGTGATATTAATAACCGGAAGGGTGGTGATTGGTCATGCGGTGAGCGTGGTGTTCAAGTGATCGTGATGTTTAGTCAAGACCGCTCAAGACTGCGCTTGGATGGGTGACCGTGCTTCAATGACTTGATGTTACAAGCTTTATTATCACTTACCCGGTGGTTCGGAACCCACCTAAAATAGTAGGTCCACCATGTTCCCCGTAACATGGCACAAACGGCGAGGTGGAACTACCCGTAAGGGTCTCCCCACCATTAAAAGCCATACGCTTATTATTATTAATAACTGGAATAAGATGTTGTCACTATCTTCAAAATCACTGGTCATTTTAAATAAAAAGAAAATTTTTAAATGTTCTGTTATTCACTATGTTTGAAGTATCTTATCATTTTAAATGAAAAAATACAGCGACGTGACAAAACATAACCTTTAACATTCAACTATTAACGATTTGTGCACAAATGATGTGACTTGGAAACAGTTGAAAACACATGACATGACCTCCTAAAATTGAATGTCACCAGCTGAAGAAAGAAGATATTATAGCAATGAAATTTCGCAGCCATATCAACTAAACTATGGAGATGCCAAAAAAGCGTTAACGAAAAAAGGGCAGAACATGGGTAACGCCTGTATTCCATAGAACTCCTCAATTGGAATTTGCATTAGATTTGAATTGTGTTTGGTCGATGAGTAAGTTGGTTCTGTCTTATATATGTATATATAATTTATATACTTGTTACTGTATTTAGTTTTGAGAGAGTGAGGTCTCATAAGTTTCATATTCTGCTTTGAATTGTAAGTTTCTATGGGTTTTGTTTAGTAGTATTAAAAGTTGTTCACATTGCCATTGGTTTCCTTGACCTCAAACATTAACTTCAACAAAAATTTCTTAAAACAAATGCTAACAGCCACGTATACAAATAAAGCTACCAAGATTACGCAGATAAAAGCACAAATAATATACAAGAATCAGTAAGACAGCTATATCACGAAAAAGATAACATTATTGAAGAACTCTACAGACTACATTTAAAAATTACTTGCAACCACAACAATAAAATCATCATGAACCTAATTCAAAATACAAATTCTTGGGTGGACTACATTTAAAAATTGCTTGCAACCACAACAATAAAATCATCATGAACCTAATTCAAAATACAAATTCTTGGGTGGACTACATTTAAAAATTGCTTGCAACCACAACAATAAAATCATCATGAACATAATTCAAAATACAAATTCTTGGGTGGACTACATTTAAAAATTGCTTGCAACCACAACAATAAAATCATCATGAACCTAATTCAAAATACAAATTCTTGGGTGGACTACATTTAAAAATTGCTTGCAACCACAGCAATAAAATCATCATGAACCTAATTCAAAATACAAATTCTTTGGTGGACTACATTTAAAAATTGCTTGCAACCACAACAATAAAATCATCATGAACCTAATTCAAAATACAAATTCTTGGGTGGACTACATTTAAAAATTGCTTGCAACCACAACAATAAAATCATCATGAACCTAATTCAAAATACAAATTCTTTGGTGGACTACATTTAAAAATTGCTTGCAACCACAACAATAAAATCATCATGAACCTAATTCAAAATACAAATTCTTGGGTGGACTACATTTAAAAATTGCTTGCAACCACAACAATAAAATCATCATGAACCTAATTCAAAATACAAATTCTTGGGTGGACTACATTTAAAATTTAAAAATTGCTTGCAACCACAACAATAAAATCATCATGAACCTAATTCAAAATACAAATTCTTGGGTGGACTACATTTAAAAATTGCTTGCAACCACAACAATAAAATCATCATGAACCTAATTCAAAATACAAATTCTTGGGTGGACTACATTTAAAAATTGCTTGCAACCACAACAATAAAATCATCATGAACCTAATTCAAAATACAAATTCTTGGGTGGAGCAAAAACTCAGAAAAATTCATGTAAAACATAACATAAAAAACCCCAAAACCTCCAACCAAAAGAGAAACCAACAGTAACCTCACACAAATTCCACGAAATGGCAGAAAACGGAAGCCCGGCTTCAACCCAGTAAACCTAACACAGGCACAATTTACTAATGAAGAAAAGAACCTCCTCAAAGTAGGAACTAAAATACAACCTACCTTCCTCACAATTCGACACCATATGAAACAAGAAATTGACTCAGAAAACAATATTCAATAAACAACAAATGAAGAACAAGGACACCTGAGACATGAAGTATTAAAAATCATCAAAACACCGACATACATACATTAAAATTACACCTGAAATCAAGACAGCTCACTCACGAAAATAAAAAGCAGAACTACACAACCAAACCTTCACCAAATCAGACAAAGGGTAATAGCACAGTAATAATCCACACTGATGTTCTGAATTGGAAAGTAGATGAATTCATACAGAACAACATTCAACAGATTCAAAGGGACCCAACACCCAAATTCCATAACAAGATACACAATAAATAAGTAGGCCTACATCAAAACACCTGAAACAGAAAAAAATATACATTAAACAAATTTATTCTTCTGCACCCACTCTTCAAGCCCTACCTAAAATACACAAAGAAAGCTCACCAATCAGACCCATCATAAATAATTACAGGAAAGCACCAGCATACAAAATATCCAAACAGATAGATTGACTCATCAATATCAATCATCCAACTCACTCGAGAAATCAATATTTAATTAGGATAACTTAGTTACTTTCAAAGAGAATATTGAATTCGTGAAAATATTACCGTACCCTTGTATTAAATCAGATTGTCTTATCAGTAAGAAAATATTCCATCGTGAAATTAAAAATAGGAAATTGTCTACGGATGTAGACTGGAAAGAAACTAAACATCGTATGTTTGCATTGGACAAACATTAGGTTTTAGTTTGGTATTTATTGAGTATCCGAACTTTTCGAATTTTTCAACAATTTTTTCCCCACACACTCAAAACACACTAGTAAGTAATAATACACTGATATTTTGCGGGGGCAACGCTTATTTGATGATGGAACTATTTTTCTTCCGCGTATGAATACTTCCATCACACTGTAACACTGCCAGACTAGGCAAGGTTAGGTTAGGTTTGGTCAGGTGGAATTCTAGAGCTGAATTCAAGTAACCAATCAATCTAAAAATATAATAGTTTGAAAACATATGTTTTCAAATTTTTATTTCGGCAATAGCTGATTGTTTTAATTTATTCATTACGTGATATGTGTAATACAGAGTGCAGCATCAAATTTTTAGAATCTGTACTCCTTAGCGAAAAGGAGGATCGAATTTTTATTCAGGCATGGTATTTTTAAATAGATTACAGTGTGTTTGAAGTGTGGTGCTGAATTAGTTGTCAGTAAGTGAAATCTTAAATTTCGCTCTCAAATTTCGACAACAACAGTGGTTGACTGGTATTCATTTTGCTTTGTGGACCCAGAAACCCAAGCTCACACGAATACGGTTGAGAGGAGTTGGCACGAAGTGCGCTGTACGATTCCAAGGTTTGGAGTCAAAAAAGCGCATTTCTCCGGCTACCTTGCTGAGTTTCAGTTTAAGCGCCGATAACAGCGGGAGGAGCGTGTACATTATTTTTTTAAAGCGGCTGCGGAGTTGTATCCTCGAAGTATTGAAAGGTTAGTAAGCTTAGTTTTCTTCAGATATGTGATTATTAATTTGATTTATATCGTTTTATGGTTTGGAGTTCATAATATGTTTGCAAATTATGAATTTTTTCAATGAAAAATAAAATTTTCATCAAAAAATTTTTTTTCGAAAATTTAAATTTTTGTGTGAAAAAGACGCGACCCCCAAAAAATTTCAACGGATTATTGCTTCATGGGGTGTGTAGATGTCACAAAAAAAAAATTGTTGGAAAAATCGAAAAGTTCGGATACTCAATAATTACCTTTAGTTTTGGTACAGATCATTATAAAAATGTTCATCCGATTGTTTCGAGGGGAAGAAACAAAACTGTAACCTGGACATAGGCCTATTCTATAACGCAATTCAATAATGTATTTCCATTTCAAATTTAGAAGGAAAGGAAAGTAGAAGTTTCATAAATGCTGTCATATTAACTTTATCAGATTTCAAGCGTTTCCTTGTACAAGTGAGGATATTGGGGCATTATGATTAAAGACTAATTAGCTCTAAAATGATCATAATACATGAAAGGGAGAAAAGAAATCGGTTCAAACGGTTTATGTGACATTAGAAAGAAACCAAAAAAGCTATGTCACTCAATAAATTTCCAACGAGTAAAATTATTAAAAATAATTAGGTAGCTAATGATCCTACTTACTCCATTTGGAATAATTGTTTGCGAACCAAACCGGCAATATTGCGTAGCATCTTTCTTTCTACACTTTGAAGATCAACAGTAATCAAAACAGATTTATTTTAACACAAAGCCGTCATTCAAGTGATACACTCTTGCACGTAACCATAGACGGGAGGACACCACTAGCTCGACTGTCCTTTACAGCGAACTAGTAAACAAATGTCGTTTTCTTATTCGTCTTCTTCTTGTTCGTCTTCTTTGGAAATTGAAGGCATTGGAAATTAGTAATGGTCGTTGTGCCCAATAAACGTTTTGCGCGCGAATAATGAATGTTTTAAAATTATTAAATGTTATACATCTGTCACGAGCAATCCTTTAAATGTTTCTTTTTATTGAGTAATGTTGCTCTCCATTACAAACTGCGATAATTAATTAAACTTTTGTATGAAATAACGACTAGCAGTCAATTTTTGAACAAGATCTTTCGGCTGTTATGCCATCTTCACGGTTGTGATCATTTTCTGTGGAAAATGAGAGAAAATGTCTGAGAATAGAATGTATGGTATGTGAATAGAATAGAATAGAATGGTATGTGTATGAGAATAGAATATAATGTATGTAAAATGAGAGAAAATGTCTGAGAATAGAATGTATGAAAAAATGTATGGGGGCTGATAATTGGTATGTTTACCTAGTGGATTATTAGAGTTGAAAGTGTAAGGTGCCAATAATTATCTGGTAGGGAACCAATAATTGGTATATTTACCTTGGAGCCTTATTATATACAGCCACTGCAGTCATGGTCGCAGACCACAATCAAGGCTGAATTACACCAGCTGAGTGGTTGACCAGGCTAAACAATGTCAAAAATCAGGGACACTTACAAATTAATGTTTAGAGCCCTCAGCTGTTAATTGGTTATTTTTTAATCAAATTTATCTGCCTCATGTAATCTAGTGTTAATTGTGGTATGCGACTGCAGTGACTCTGTCCTGTGTAGGGTTCTTAGGAGAAACTGCATACTTCAGTAGATCAGTACCAAGGTATTAATCTTGGATCAGTACAACATTTGTCAGTGTAACCGTTACTTTGTAATCAGTATTTTTATGCAGTACAAGAAAGTAACAGTAACCGTTGTAACAGTTACTTGGAAATACTGTTTAAGCCCACCTCTAAATTAAACTAAGAATAAAACTAGTACGAATTGTGGGCTGCAGGCTGCGCTAGCAGTAGGTCAATCTCTGGGTTAGGTCTGTCTAGAGGTTACCACCCACCATAGACGAACCATCACTTACATCCCTGATCAATGACGTAACTGACTGTGACTGATCACTGATGTCTGTCTAGTATCTTCTGTCTTGTCTAGCAGATTGCGGTTGCAGTTGCAATAACCGTTGCAGTTGTAACTTGAAGTTAAGGGTCGATTACATTGGGATAAAGAGATGATAATGGGTTGATTACATTGGGATAGTTACTCGCTAAGCGAGTAGCGAGTAGGACGTTACTGACCGACCGTGCTACAGCAACTCGGCATACCAAGCCGAATTATATTAAAAATTTATCTTCCAGAATCATCCCCATACTATGGAATTTGTAAGACAATAAATAATATTGCAACACAAAATTAAAATATGAAGTTTACCAACAATTATTCAATGAAATTTCATCAAAACATTACACAATATATCTTATTTGAAGTAGACAGGCTCTCAACTTTGAATATGGTCACATTTATACACGCTGGCAGAGTAGCCAACACCAAAATACAATATTATTATGGCCAAAGCCTACACTTAATCAAGCAGGCTGCCAGCATAACACTTCAGATGAGATATATTATATAATGTTTTGATGAAATTTCATTGAATAGTTGTTGGTAAACTTCATATTTTAATTTTGTGTTGCAATATTATTTATTGTCTTAGAAATTCCATAGTATGGGGGTGATTCTAGAAATAATTTTTTTAATAATATAATTTGGCTTGGTATGCTGAGCTGCTGTAGCACGGTCGGTTACTAACGTCCTACTCGCTACTCGCTTAGCGAGTAACTATCCCAATGTAATCAACCCTTTACATTGGGATAGTTACTCGCTAATTGGTTGATTACATTGGGATAATTACTCGCTGAGCGAGTAGCGAGTAGGACGTTACTAACCGACCGTGCTACAGCAGCTCAGCATACCAAGCCAAATTATATTGAAAAAATTATTTCTAGAATCACCCCCATACTATGGAATTTCTAAGACAATAAATAATATTTCAACACAAAATTAAAATATGAAGTTTACCAACAATTATTCAATAAAATTTCATCAAAACAATATACAATATATCTCATCTGAAGTGTTATGCTGGCAGCCTGCGTGATAAAGTGTAGGCTTTGGCCACAATAATATTGTATTTTGGTGTTGGCTACTCTGCCACTGAGTATAAATGTGACCAAATTCAAAGTAGACAGGCTCTCAACTATGAATTTGGTCACATTCATACATGCTGGCAGAGTAGCCAACACCAAAATACAATATTATTGTGGCCAAAGCCTACACTTAATCACGCAGGCTGCCAGCAAAACACTTCAGATGAGATATATTGTATAATGTTTTGATGAAATTTCATTGAATAATTGTTGGTAAACTTCATATTTTAATTTTGGGTTGCAATATTATTTATTGTCTTAGAAATTCCATAGTATGGGGGTGATTCTAGAAATAATTTTTCAAATATAATTTGGCTTGGTATGCTGAGCTGCTGTAGCATGGTCGGTCAGTAACGTCCTACTCGCTTAGCGAGTAACTATGCAATCAACCCTTAATTACTCACTAAGCAAGTAGCGAGTAGGAACGTCTATTGTGTCGAATGATCGTCTAATGATCATCGATCGAGGTAGCAGTGTACTGTGCATACGTTTTCAGAACAGGCTCTGCAAATTTTGAAGAACAGAATATTAATTCGAATGGATACGTAGTATTTTTGTTCATTATTATTAGTATTTATAATATCTTAATAATCTCCATTATTAATTTGTCTATTATAATTTAAAGTATCTTAAAAAAAAAGTCAAATTATATTTTCGAGGTTAGGTGTACCGATGTTGATAAATTATCTTGTAATTAAATAGTCTCAAGTTGACAATTGTAATAAATTAAGTAATATTTCATTAAACATTTAACTAAAATCAATTTAAAACAATTTTCAGCTAGGAAAATGAGTCCAAACAAGGCATCTAAATCTAATTGTTTAACTAAAACTCAGGTAGCTACGCGATCTAAGCAATTATTAACAAAAAAATCTCCAACAGCTCTTAAAGCTACTGTAGATGTAGAAGAAAAGGTTGCTAAACTATTGAGTGATCACACCGAATTGAAAACAAAATTAGAAACATCACTAAAAAATTCTGAGGAAGAACGGATAGGGTTGGTGGATCACATAAAATCTCTGGAAGTTATTATAAAATTGCAGCAGGAAGACCATAAAACTGAAATACTAAATCTCACGAGTCAATGTAGGTCTCTGTCAGAGGAAATCGAAATATTAAAATCAAAAATAAACTTGGCTAATGTAAGATCTGAACCTCTGATCAATACAAAAAAAGTAGAACCTAAATCAAATGGGGAAAAAATTAATAGAAATGGTCAAACAAAAACGTATAGTCAGGTTTTGCAAACAGCAACCAAAACTAAAGTAAGGGCAAATAACGATAGGAAAGGTAGAGTACTGCTCTTGACATCCAGTCATGGACGAGACTGTAGTGACCTACTAAATAAAAGATTAAAAAATAAGTATGAAGTTCAGAGCTTTTTCAAACCAAGTGCCCCTATAAACGCAATCGTAGAGTCAGCACAGGAACAAACTGAAGATTTTGGTAAAAACGATTTTCTAATAGTACTGGGTGGCTCAAACAATATAAATTAACCTAATCTAAAACATCTTCCTGAAATAAATGAAAAAATTGAAGAGATTGTGCCACTCAGCCAAAAAACTAATGTAATATAATAAGTACAATTCCGTATAGGTTTGATAGGCCAGAGCTAAATGAAGCCATTAAGTCAACAAATAAATCAATTCATAATACAATCAACAGCCTAAAAAATAAGAATTCTAAGCAGTTGGGGATTTGTTTTCTAAATGAAAGGCTGAAAAAACAAAACTTCACTAATCATGGTCTACATCTAAATCAATCTGGCAAAGTAATATTTTGTAATAGGCTGGCAGAGCTGATTGAAAGTCGTTTGCAATCTACTGTCAATAATTCTCCTAAACAATCATCTAACGAACCTTTTTTAGTAAAGTGGCTCAAAACCGGGAAGGGAAACTAGTTTCAAATGATAAATTCATATCTTCAATTGTATTGAAAGACGTTAATCGATCAAAGAATCAGGATAGCAATCTGATAGGCTCTCAAGATTCTAAGAGATTAAGTAAATCTACTTCAATATGCAAAAGCAACGATAAAGTAATAAGGGATGATAGGGAAGTACCGGTACTCACTGTGTTCCATCAGAATATTCAATACATTCGTAACAAAATAGATAGAATCGAAGTATTTTTTAAAGAAGAGGCTCCTGATATAGCTATTTTCACAGAGCATGGTTTAAAAGAAGATGAATTGTCACAACTTAATATTCCAAACTATTCATTGAAAACATTGTATTGCAGGACATCTCATCGAAGTGGGGGAGTAGCTATCTTTACTAAAAATGCTAAGAATATGCAAACATTTAATTTAGAATATGTAGAGAAATTTGCTGTGGAAATGGATTTAGAAGTTTCTGGGTTAAGGGTAAAAATCGACAATAATTTCAAAGTAGCGGTGTTAGGTATTTATAGGTCACCAAATGGGGAATGGAACAATTTTTGTGAACTATTCAATAGGATTTTAGAGATTACTACTACTCGTTTTACAAACGTTATTGTAGCGGGAGATTTCAATACAGACTTTGCAACACAGAATAAAATGACAGAAGATTTAAGGGATATTATATACATGAATAACTTGCAAATAAAAGTTCATGAATATACCAGAGTCACAAGAACATCACAAACAATAATTGATAACATCCTTACTAATATAGATTACTCTAAAACAAGATTAGGCGGCTCGGAACTATCTGATCATGACTATCAAATCTTAGAGGTGGGGTTGCAAGGTCATGAGGAATACTGAGGGGATTCAGAACGAATTAAAATTCCACCCAGTATGCCAAGACGAGTTGTCAAATATCATTGATAGTTTAAATAATAAAAAAACTGTAGGAATGGATGGGGTATCCAGTAAAATTCTGAAAGAATGTAAAGATCAATTGTTAGACCCTTTGATTCATCTGATCAATCATTCATTAGAACAAGGTGTTTTTCCAGATAATTTAAAAGAGGGGAAGATCTTGCCAATCTTCAAAAGTGGCGATAGAGAAAAGGTAGAAAACTATAGGCCCATTAGTATTTTAAATGTAATAAGTAAAATTTTTGAAAGAGTAGTTCTAAATAGGTTACTTCTGCACCTTCAAGAAGCTAACTTTATCTGTGATGAACAGCATGGCTTCCAGAAAGGGAGATCAACAAAAACAGCCATAGTTTCTCTAGTTGAAAAACTAATAGATATATTAGATTCAGGTGATAAAGCTACTGCAATCTTCTTAGATCTGTCAAAGGCATTTGATTGTGTTAATCATAGAACTTTATTGGAAATACTGCAAAATGTAGGTGTAAATGGGGTTGAACTGAAATGGTTTGAATCATATCTTATTGGGAGAAAACAATGTGTAGAACTAACTACAGTAGTTGGTAATAGTATAGTAAAGAATAAATCTAATAAATTAGAGGTGCAAGCTGGAGTGCCTCAGGGGTCAATACTAGGTCCATTGCTTTTTTTGTTATATGTCAACCGTTTACCTAAAGAATTAATTAGTGGTAGAGCCCTCTTATTTGCTGATGATACATCACTCATTTTCAGCAATTCCATTCTAGATAATTTAGAAATAAGTGCCCATATAGGTGTGCAGTCCATTGTCCAATTTTTAAACCAGTTGAAATTAACTATAAATAGTAAAAAATGCCAATACCTTCAATTCAAAAACAAACATAATTTAAATGAAGATAGGGCTATAAACGTGTTTGTAAACGATAATCAATTAGACCAGGAAGAAAAAATTGCATTTCTAGGAGTTATGTTGGATAGACGATTGACCTGGACTCCATACATTGAGAAAATATGTAGTAAAATTTCATCTGGGGTATTTGTCCTGCGACAGCTCGCTAGATTGAATGACAAAAAGTTACTTTTTACAGCTTACCATGGGCTCTTACTGTCACATATTAGGTATGCTATCTTAGTATGGGGTAATTCATCAAAACAAAATCTTGATAGGGTGTTTAAGATCCAAAAGAAAGCGGTTAGGTGTATAGAAAGAGTAAATAGATTAGATTCATGTAGGCCGTTGTTCAAGAGACTTGGTCTCCTAACTGTACCCTGCTTATATGTGTATGAAGCTACTTTATATGTAAAAACGAATGATATTAACCAAAATCTTGATGTACATGATTATAATACAAGAAGCCGAGGAGATTATCACTTGGTGAGTCACAATAGTAGCCTATTCAAACAAAAACCTAGTTATATTGGTAGGAAATTCTACAACAAGCTACCGCAGTTTTTGAAGAGTCTTGAAAATATAGAAATATTTAAAAATCAATTGAAGAAATATTTAGTTGATAAAGCTTTTTATAGTGTACAAGAGTTCCTTTCACATCAAAATTAAGCCTCACCTCAACTAATTGAAGTAATTATGGTATCTAGTGTATAATATTGTTGATCTGACTTGTCTTATACTCCTTAACTGGAGTCTCCAAGACGTAATCTACAAAAAAAAAAAAAAAAAAAAAAATAAATCAATTAAAAAGAGTAGAGTAATGAAAGAAATTCAACAATGTGAACAGGGGAATATCGATTGTTTGAAGCAGAATCTGCTACAAGAAAACTGGAGTAGGGTTTACAATAGCAATAGTTTGAATAACAAATATGATAGTTTCATTAATATTTTAAGGTTTTATATTACTATGAGTTGTCCAGTTATAAAAGTCCCTGTAAAAAACAAATTAGACAAAATTGAAGAGTGGATAACTGATGATATCCTTGCAGAAAGAAATAGGGTTAAAGATGCATATGATGAATTCAAACTATCTAGAAATATGTTAAGTGAAGATAATTACAAAGCTCTAAAGAAAAACTATACAAAAGAATTGAAAAGAGCGAAATGCAAGAAAACAGCTGAAATTTTGAATAATAGTGTGTACTTTAACACAGCAGTGTGGGATGTAATAAACAAAAATAGGCAAGTAGCTCATGTAGATGCTTATACTAGTGTCCCCAGGATAATTAACGAAAATAACAAATATATTGATGATAGTGTAGACATTTGTAATTTCTTTAACAGATATTATCAACTGGTTGCTAAGGATCTTCAAGAATCTCTCAATACAGGTATTAGAGATGCAAACATGAGGAATACTGAGGGGATTCAGAACGAATTAAAATTCCACCCAGTATGCCAAGATGAGTTGTCAAATATCATTGATAGTTTAAATAATAAAAAAACAGTAGGAATGGATGGGGTATCCAGTAAAATTCTGAAAGAATGTAAAGATCAATTGTTAGACCCTTTGATTCATCTGATCAATCATTCATTAGAACAAGGTGTTTTTCCAGATAACTTAAAAGAGGGGAAGATCTTGCCAATCTTCAAAAGTGGTGATAGAGAAAAGGTAGAAAACTATAGGCCCATTAGTATTTTAAATGTAATAAGTAAAATTTTTGAAAGAGTAGTTCTAAATAGGTTACTTCTGCACCTTCAAGAAGCTAACTTTATCTGTGATGAACAGCATGGCTTCCAGAAAGGGAGATCAACAAAGACAGCCATAGTTTCTCTAGTTGAAAAACTAATAGATATAATAGATTCAGGTGATAAAGCTACTGCAATCTTCTTAGATCTGTCAAAGGCATTTGATTGTGTTAATCATAGAACTCTATTGGAAATACTGCAAAATGTAGGTGTAAATGGGGTTGAACTGAAATGGTTTGAATCATATCTTATTGGGAGAAAACAATGTGTAGAACTAACTACAGTAGTTGGTAATAGTATAGTAAAGAATAAATCTAATAAATTAGAGGTGCAAGCTGGTGTGCCTCAGGGGTCAATACTAGATCCATTGCTTTTTTTGTTATATGTCAACCGTTTACCTAAAGAATTAATTAGTGGTAGAGCCCTCTTATTTGCTGACGATACATCACTCATTTTCAGCAATTCCATTCTAGATAATTTAGAAATAAGTGCCCATATAGGTGTGTAGTCCATTGTCCAATTTTTAAATCAGTTGAAATTAACTATAAATAGTAAAAAATGCCAATACCTTCAATTCAAAAACAAACATAATTTAAATGAAAATAGGGCTATAAACGTGTTTATAAACGATAATCAACGACCGGGAAGAAAAAATTGCATTTCTAGGAGTTATGTTGGATAGACGATTGACCTGGACTCCATACATTGAGAAAATATGTAGTAAAATTTCATCTGGGGTATTTGTCCTGCGACAGCTCGCTAGATTGAATGACAAAAAGTTACTTTTTACAGCTTACCATGGGCTCTTACTGTCACATATTAGGTATGCTATCCTAGTATGGGGTACCGTAATTCATCAAAACAAAATCTTGATAGGGTGTTTAAGATCCAAAAGAAAGTGGTTAGGTGTATAGCCCATTATAAGTACAATTCCGTATAGGTTTGATAGGCCAGAGCTAAATGAAGCCATTAAGTCAACAAATAAATCAATTCATAATACAATCAACAGCCTAAAAAATAAGAATTCTAAGCAGTTGGGGATTTGTTTTCTAAATGAAAGGCTGAAAAAACAAAACTTCACTAATCATGGTCTACATCTAAATCAATCTGGCAAAGTAATATTTTGTAATAGGCTGGCAGAGCTGATTGAAAGTCGTTTGCAATCTACTGTCAATAATTTATTCTCCTAAACAATCATCTAACGAACCTTTTTTAGTAAAGTGGCTCAAAACCGGGAAGGGAAACTAGTTTCAGATGATAAATTCATATCTTCAATTGTATTAAAAGACGTTAATCAATCAAAAAATCAGGATAGCATTAGTGGAAGGAACTCTTGTAGCAATCTGATAGGCTCTCAAGATTCTAAGAGATTAAGTAAATCTACTTCAATATGCAAAAGCAACGATAAAGTAATAAGGGATGATAGGGAAGTACCGGTACTCACTGTGTTCCATCAGAATATTCAATACATTCGTAACAAAATAGATAGAATCGAAGTATTTTTTAAAGAAGAGGCTCCTGATATAGCTATTTTCACAGAGCATGGTTTAAAAGAAGATGAATTGTCACAACTTAATATTCCAAACTATTCATTGAAAACGTCGTATTGCAGGACATCTCATCGAAGTGGGGGAGTAGCTATCTTCACTAAAAATGCTAAGAATATGCAAACATTTAATTTAGAATATGTAGAGAAATTTGCTGTGGAAATGGATTTAGAAGTTACTGGTTTGAGAGTAAAAATCGACAATAATTTCGAAGTAGCGGTGTTAGGTATTTACAGGTCACCAAATGGGGAATGGAACAATTTTTGTGAACTATTCAATAGGCTTTTAGAGATTACTACTACTCGTTTTACAAACGTTATTGTAGCGGGAGATTTCAATACAGACTTTGCAACACAGAATAAAATGACAGAAGATTTAAAGGATATTATATGCATGAATAACTTGGAAATAAAAGTTCATGAATATACCAGAGTCACAAGAACATCACAAACAATAATTGATAACATCCTTACTAATATAGATTACTCTAAAACAAGATTAGGCGGCTCGGAACTATCTGATCATGACTATCAAATCTTAGAGGTGGGGTTGCAAGGTCATAAATCAATTAAAAAGAGTAGAGTAATGAAAGAAATTCAACAATGTGAACAGGGGAATATCGATTGTTTGAAGCAGAATCTGCTACAAGAAAACTGGAGTAGGGTTTACAATAGCAATAGTTTAAATGACAAATATGATAGTTTCATTAATATTTTAAGGTTTCATATTACTATGAGTTGTCCAGTTAAAAAAGTCCCTGTAAAGAACAAATTAGACAAGATTGAAGAGTGGATAACTGATGATATCCTTGCAGAAAGAAATAGGGTTAAAGATGCATATGATGAATTCAAACTATCTAGAAATATGTTAAGTGAAGATAATTACAAAGCTCTAAAGAAAAACTATATGAAAAAAGTGAAAAGAGCGAAATGTAAGAAAACAGCTGAAATTTTGAATAATAGTGTGTACTTTAACACAGCAGTGTGGGATGTAATAAACAAAAATAGGCAAGTAGCTCATGTAGATGCTTATACTAGTGTCCCCAGAATAATTAACGAAAATAAAAAATATATTGATGATAGTGTAGACATTTGTAATTTCTTTAACAGATATTATCAACTGGTTGCTAAGGATCTTCAAAAATCTCTTAATACAGGTATTAGTGATGCAAACATGAGGAATACTGAGGGGATTCAGAACGAATTAAAATTCCACCCAGTATGCCAAGACGAGTTGTCAAATATCATTGATAGTTTAAATAATAAAAAAACTGTAGGAATGGATGGGGTATCCAGTAAAATTCTGAAAGAATGTAAAGATCAATTGTTAGACCCTTTGATTCATCTGATCAATCATTCATTAGAACAAGGTGTTTTTCCAGATAATTTAAAAGAGGGGAAGATCTTGCCAATCTTCAAAAGTGGCGATAGAGAAAAGGTAGAAAACTATAGGCCCATTAGTATTTTAAATGTAATAAGTAAAATTTTTGAAAGAGTAGTTCTAAATAGGTTACTTCTGCACCTTCAAGAAGCTAACTTTATCTGTGATGAACAGCATGGCTTCCAGAAAGGGAGATCAACAAAAACAGCCATAGTTTCTCTAGTTGAAAAACTAATAGATATAATAGATTCAGGTGATAAAGCTACTGCAATCTTCTTAGATCTGTCAAAGGCATTTGATTGTGTTAATCATAGAACTTTATTGGAAATACTGCAAAATTTAGGTGTAAATGGGGTTGAACTGAAATGGTTTGAATCATATCTTATTGGGAGAAAACAATGTGTAGAACTAACTACAGTAGTTGGTAATAGTATAGTAAAGAATAAATCTAATAAATTAGAGGTGCAAGCTGGAGTGCCTCAGGGGTCAATACTAGGTCCATTGCTTTTTTTGTTATATGTCAACCGTTTACCTAAAGAATTACTTAGTGGTAGAGCCCTCTTATTTGCTGATGATACATCACTCATTTTCAGCAATTCCATTCTAGATAATTTAGAAATAAGTGCCCATATAGGTGTGCAGTCCATTGTCCAATTTTTAAACCAGTTGAAATTAACTATAAATAGTAAAAAATGCCAATACCTTCAATTCAAAAACAAACATAATTTAAATGAAGATAGGGCTATAAACGTGTTTGTAAATGATAATCAATTAGACCAGGAAGAAAAAATTGCATTTCTAGGAGTTACGTTGGATAGACGATTGACCTGGACTCCATACATTGAGAAAATATGTAGTAAAATTTCATCTGGGGTATTTGTCCTGCGACAGCTCGCTAGATTGAATGACAAAAAGTTACTTTTTACAGCTTACCATGGGCTCTTACTGTCACATATTAGGTATGCTATCTTAGTATGGGGTAATTCATCAAAACAAAATCTTGATAGGGTGTTTAAGATCCAAAAGAAAGCGGTTAGGTGTATAGAAAGAGTAAATAGATTAGATTCATGTAGGCCGTTGTTCAAGAGACTTGGTCTCCTAACTGTACCCTGCTTATATGTGTATGAAGCTACTTTATATGTAAAAACGAATGATATTAACCAAAATCTTGATGTACATGATTATAATACAAGAAGCCGAGGAGATTATCACTTGGTGAGTCACAATAGTAGCCTATTCAAACAAAAACCTAGTTATATTGGTAGGAAATTCTACAACAAGCTACCGCAGTTTTTGAAGAGTCTTGAAAATATAGAAATATTTAAAAATCAATTGAAGAAATATTTAGTTGATAAAGCTTTTTATAGTGTACAAGAGTTCCTTTCACATCAAAATTAAGCCTCACCTCAACTAATTGAAGTAATTATGGTATCTAGTGTGTAATATTGTTGATCTGACTTGTCTTATACTCCTTAACTGGAGTCTCCAAGACGTAATCTACAAAAAAAAAAAAAAAAAAAAAAAAAAAAAAAAAAAAAAAAAAAAAAAAAAAAAAAAAAAAATAGAAAGAGTAAATAGATTAGATTCATGTAGGCCGTTGTTCAAGAGACTTGGTCTCCTAACTGTACCCTGCTTATATGTGTATGTAGCTACTCTATATGTAAAAACGAATGATATTAACCAAAATCTTGATGTACATGATTATAATACAAGAAGCCGAGGAGATTATCACTTGGTGAGTCACAATAGTAGCATATTCAAACAAAAACCTAGTTATATTGGTAGGAAATTCTACAAGTTACCGCAGTTTTTGAAGAGTCTTGAAAATATAGAAATATTTAAAAAACAATTGAAGAAATATTTAGTTGATAAAGCTTTCTATAGTATACAAGAGTTCCTTTCACATCTAAATTAAGCCTCACCTCAACTAATTGAAGTAATTATGATATCTAGTGTATAATATATTGTTGATCTGACTTGTCTTATACTCCTTAACTGGAGTCTCCAAGACGTAATCTACAAAGAAAAAAAAAAACGTTGCAGACCGACCGTGCTACAGCAGCTCAGTATACCAAGCCGAATTATATAAACAATTAAACTACCAGAATTACCCCATACTATGGAATTTCATAGACAATAAATAATATTGCAACAAAAAATTAAAATATGAAGTTTGCCAACAATTATACAATAAAATTTTATAAAAATAGTTCACAGAAAATACAATATATCTCATCGGAAGTGTTATGTTGGCAGCCTGAGCGGTTGAATGTCAGCTTTGGCCACAATAATATTGTATTTTGGTGTTGGCTACTCTGCCAGCTAGTACCAAATGTCACTAAATTCAAAGTAGACAGGCTCTCAACTTTTGATTTGGTATTCACTTGCAGTGTAGCCAACACCAAAATACAATATCATTGTGGCCAAAGCCAACATTAAATTTAACCACTTAGTTGAGAGACTGTCTACTTCAACTGATTACGGTCTACCATGGTATTGTCACCAATTATTTTTCTCTTATATATAAACTATCTTTTCAAGTTGGAATTGAAAAATTGTGTGACAATCGCTTCTGCAGATGACACTTCATTGATATTCACTGGAACCACATGGGAGGAGGCCAAGAAAATAGCAGTATCCGGGCTTAAAATAGTAAAATCTTGGCTAGATGAGCATATTTTAACACAAGGAAAAGTAACTTCATGACTTTCCCACCGAATGCTGCTGGTCAGCAAATAAATCACATTATTATCCATAATTATTATTTAAACTGTACGAATTTGGGTTTGACTGATTGTACATGCTCTTAGTAGAAAAGAGAAAAGCATGTTAAATATCTGGGCATAATGGTTGATCAACATTTAAGATGGGATGTCCACATAGACAGTACTTGTAATTAATAAACTCAAACATTGGATAAATAATAAATTTCCTAATATAAACCAATTGAGTGACAAGGAGATCTCAAGACTTATATATTTTGCCTATATCCAATCCTTTCTACAATATGGAATTAAAATTTGGGGTGGAACTTATTTCTAACCACATGAAAAATATCTTTGTCATTCAAAAACACCTAATTAGAGCTATTTTGGGAAAACCTATATGCTGCCCAAGTGAAAATCTATTTTGTGAACTGAATGTTTCAACTGTCAGACAGCTGCATGTTAAACATTTAATCATCTACATAAACAAACATAAGAATCTATTTAACTTGTGTGAATAAGTGTATAACCTTTGTTCTTCATCCATCACTTTTCACGTTGCAGATACCATAATTTATCTATTTGTAGAAGACAATTTTGATACATTGTATCTAAACTCATAAATATATTCCAAATCATTTTATTTCATGTAAGTTTGGTAAAAGGCTGGTTACAGATATGCATGTATGGATAGTTTCAAACAATTATATTTTATTATAAGTATTGACTTTGGGCAAAATTCCTCTTAGTTTTGTGAAGAAGCTTTTCATTGATTGGCCATCATTTTTAACTGTTCATTCTATCTCTCTTTCTTGCAGTCTCTTTCCATTTTACCTCGCCTTTAGGTTCTCCATTTCTTTCTGTACTCCCTTCCCCTTCCATATTTCCTTAGTTTTGTATTTTTCCTTCAGGTAATTTATTTCTTGAAATATTCTAAAAGAAATAAACTGTCATAGCTTGGTTTTAAGGATATGTAGAACCATACCATAAGTTTAAGCTTATCCTTATTATTTTTATAAAATCTTTCATTTTTATTAACTTATTAGATAAAACTTGGCCTCTGCACACAGGTTTTGAACCTTTTGCAGGGTCCCTCCTTATTATTATTATACAGTATATATATATTCGTTGATTTAGTGCTATTTTATATTATATTATTCAGATGTATTTTTTATATTTTTATGTTTCTATTTCTGTTGAAGAGGATAAATAAATTATTTGATTTGATTTATGCCGGCTCCACACATGCGGCATTTGGCGAGAGCCAAATATTCGCCAAGTGGCAAACTGCTCGTGCTGGTATTCGCCGATTAACGAGCAGCTATCTACACACATGCGAGTTTATCAGAGCACAGTGCTCGGTGCGGGACTAGCCCGAATCGTAGAATAGCGAACAAACATGGATGACGATGATGTTATTATTTCTTGTGCTGCCTTCGGTGTTATCGCTGGAGGCCATTCTTATTGTTGAAGAGAACAAGAAATCCAAGGATAAGGAGGTCGTGGGCGATATCATTAAATTAACTTTTCAAGTGAATTCAACGACTTGCAGTCAAATTTTTATTAAAAATAAGTAGTATTTCATCAACTTTGTAAGCCAAACGTTTTCAAGTTGTTGAAAGTAAGTGAAATACTACTTATTTTTAATAAAAATTTGACTGCAAGTCGTTGAATTCACTTGAAAAGTTAATATTAACAACGCAGTTCGTCATGGAACAAGAAATCCAGGAACTAAAATAACATTTCTCAGACCAATTGTTTAATTAGTAGTCCTTGAATTTGATCTTTGTTTTAACTACATTATAGCAATACGCCTGTTAAAAAATTTATTTTTATCCTACTATATGCATTAAAAATCTGTTCATTATCCCCTTAAACTCAATACAACAAAATTTGAAAACAACATGGATAACGGGGCTCTAATTATAAATTTTGTTTAAGACAGCCTCATTAACTTATTTTCTAAAATGCTTAAAAATATGCAAGAAAATGTGCTAACAGTGTAAAAAAGAAGATAATAATAAGAAAAATACGCCAAAGGACCCTAAAAAATGATAATAGATTATAATAACAATAGATAAATAAACAGAATTAATTAATCAACAAATATAACATGTAGGATTATAATTTTTTAAAAACAAGGTTTTACACAAGTTTTAAATGAAATCTAATGTGGATTTGAAAGTATTAACAGGTAGCACTTCGCAAGTTGACAGCCGAATGTGTGTAGGTAGATTGGTGCTCGGCTTTTGTCAAATATTCGTCAACTTTGAAGTGTGTCAAAGACCGACACTAGTCGGGAAACGACGAGCACGAATACACGAACTCCCATCCACACTACTCGCGATTCGACGCGCGGCTACTCGGGATTCGCCGAATGCGTGGAGCCGGCATTAGGCCGGGTTCACACACGCTAGAATCGCGCGATTGTATACAGAGCAATTTATTATCGAGTGTTGTGCAGCACTGGATTAGATCATGCCGCAGTTCCCATGAGCTAGACTTCGCTGCCTTGTAGCCAATTCTACTAGAATCGCGAGTTTGTAGCCAAGGTCATCTCCATTTTTAATTCAGCTAGCAACAAAAAAACGTAAAACTTCATTTTTGAAAAAAAATCCCATCATACTTTGCTATGATACTCTGCTAATACGTAGGAACTTGAGATTTTTTTCTAGCATGAAAATTAACATTTTTATAGAATATTATTGTTTGAACTGCATAAGTTGCTGTTATACCAAGTGATCCATGAAGGTCGAAAACCTTCAATA
Source organism: Conomelus anceps (assembly GCA_948455865.1). NCBI lineage: Eukaryota > Metazoa > Arthropoda > Insecta > Hemiptera > Delphacidae > Conomelus > Conomelus anceps. The sequence continues at coordinate 40,726,522 of OX418217.1, forward strand.
AATACAATTCTGTCAGAGATGAAATTTTCCAAATTCCAGGATTTGTCAACTCATCTGACGCACAAATAAATTTTATCCACTTCTTAGGGATCTAAAGAAGTTGTTTCTCAAAAGATTTTAATGAAACAGAATTTATTAATTTCGAATTTCTCAAAGTGCTATTAATTTATACTGAATACTTCAACGTAATATAAAAGGCGCAAGAATTTTTTCTGTACTCTTTCCATCATATCTATCCACACAACACATGCAAATTCAAGTCTAGAGCGAATTAAAGAATTATATAATATCAAAAAATCTATATTTTTAAACACTACCTATTCTGGAAATAAACCCTAATAAACTAAAAGATTTTTTTACAATTTTAATTATATGATTGGTAAATGATAGATCATCACTAATGAGAACACCTAAATCAGAAAATTCATTAACATGATTCAATTCATTTTATCTTTATTTGTAAGGATAACAAAATGGGAGAGAAATTCCAATGAATTGTCATGACACAGCATTTCTTAATATTTTAATCAAGTTTATTGATAATACACCACTCCTCCAACGAATGCAAGTCCTGCTGGATAATTAAAAAGTTTAAAAATATATAATAATAATAAAATATTTAAAAAAATTTCAAATCATCAGCATACATAAATGATTTTGATTTAATTGAAAATGTAATATCATTAATGTATATATTAAATTCCTGGATTTCTTGTTCCATGACGAACTGCGTTGTTAATATTAACTTTTCATGTGAAATTTAACGACTTGCAGTCAAATATTTGTTAAGAATAAGTATAATAACTCACTTAATCTGGCCGAGCGCTTTCGAATCTATGAGATCCATCTTCAGATGCGTGGGTTCCTAGATCATCATGTCAGATCACCATCTCATTCAGAACAAAAAACAAAATAAAAAATGCACTTACACTCAACCACACTGAACACAAACAAATACGATCTCCCAGGGATCTACAAACTGAACTGCTCTGATTGTAACAAATTCTACATAGGAAAAACAGGCCGCACATTCAAACAACGTTACAAGGAACATTTTCAAGCCCTGACATCAAAAGCTGAATCGAATTTCGCCGACCATATCATTCAAACTGGACACACTTTTACTGACATCAGTACCAACCTACACATTCTACATATAAAATCTAAAGGACACGAACTCAACACCTTGGAACAATTTGAAATATACAAACACACCACACACAATAAACAAAACATTCTCAATGAACAACTAAATTTTAAATCTCACAAACTTTTTGATCATATTTTACAAAAACCACAACACTTCTAACCAAAAAACTGACATGATGATCTAGGAACCCACGCCTCTGAAGATGGATCTCATAGATTCGAAAGCGCTCGGCCAGATTAAGTGAGTTATTATACTTATTCTTAACAAATATTTGACTGCAAGTCGTTAAATTTCACATGAAAAGCTGGTATATATTAAAAAGAAGAGGACCTAAATTACTTCCTTGTGGTATACCAGAGCTTGCTGTGAACTCACCAGAATTATAGCCCTGAAATGACACATATATTGCTGTCTACCAAGCAGATTAGAAGAGAAAATTTTTATTAATGTATCAGAAAAACCATAATAATTCAATTTAGATAGCAGCACTTGATGATTAACTTTATTGAACGCCTTACTAAAATCAGTAAAAGTAACATCAACCTGACTCCTCTCATCTAGGACAGTTTATGCATAATCAACAAAATTTACAAGATCTGTTGAAATTGAATGAGATGGAAAGAGACCATGCTGCATGTCTGACAAATAGGAACACATATACGAAAAATATTCTTGAATAATATTATTTCAAAAACCTTTGCAGTTGATAAAAAGAGCTACAGGCCAATAGTTAGAAATTTCAGCCTTCACACCTTTTTTAAAAACTGGAATAATTTTTGTAAGTTTCCAAAATGTAGAAAGTGTTTGTTCTTAGACTCAAATTGAAAATATGACACAGTGGCTTCAATAGAAACTCAGAACAACCCTTAAAAATATAATTTGGGATATAATCAGGGCCAAATGACTGTTTATTGGGAAGTTTACAAATAGCATCTTCAACATCTTTCAAAGTGATTGATGGAATATTCAAACACTGAACACCACTCATAATATGTGACTTGAGTGCTTCATCCACATCCAACGGCTTTTCTGTATCAAATCAGGACAGAATAGTAAAGGGTGAGGACATTCCTTTGTAAAGAGGCTCGTGCCGACCATCTTCAAAAAGTGGGGATGAGAGGGAGCTTTGATGTCACCAATGGAATAGAATCAAAAATCTAGCTTGCAGCATGGTAAAATCCATGTTATTTTCGAATTATTCTCCAAATTTTTACATTTTCTGACAACTATGATATTGTTGTAATTGTATGCTAAAGCTTGAAGGCATGGTGTCAGGCTAAGGCTAGTACCACACTGGATCCGCTCAGTTCAGTTGCTTCCACCAAAATTCGGAAACCATGTATTCAAACATAGAGCAGCAAACCAGATCCATTCTATCATCACAGTTCAGTCCACCCCATCCATCTCAGCCACTTTTTGGTAAGTGAGCGATTTTTGATGGAGTGAATGGAAGGACAGACGCCACGCATGTGCAGAGTAGGCCAACAGATGCCCTGCGTGCGCAGAGTGGGCCTACAGATAGAAGTGTTGCAACTGAATCACCAGCAAACGGTTGGTGCTCAAAATTAAAGACTGAATGGAGTGGTCCAAACTGACCCAGTGTGTGAGAAAACTGCCAGAACTGAGCTGAATGGACTGAACTAAGGGGATCCAGTGTGAGACAAGCCTAATCAGTTCGTTTTTGACTTGGAATAATCATTGATCAGACAGAGTTCATTCACAAGCATTCGTTCTAAACCAATTATCACACTCACTCACTCATTGGCTCTATGTCCCTTATAGAGCCTTGGCCTCCTCCTCAAGCCTTCTCCAGCTATCTCTATCCTGTGCTCGCTGTCTCCATCTTCTTACTCCTAAGGATCATAGGTCTTCTTCTACATCATCCAGCCATCGTTTGCATGGTTGGCCTCGTTTTCTCTGCCCACCTGGTTGCTGATATAGAGCCATATGTGCTGTTTGGTTTTCTGGCATCTGCTCTACATGACCTAGCCAACGGATCCTGGCTCTTTTGATTTCTGTCATGCTTGGTTGCCCATAAAGTTCATACAGCTAGTCATTTCTTCTCAGGCGCCACATATCAGCATCTTGCACTGGTCCATAAATTCTTCTTAGTATCTTCCTCTCCCACCTGTTTAACAGCATCTTGTCAATACCCATGTTTCACAAGCATACATTACTACTAGACACAGCACTGTTCTGTAGATTGTTACCTTACTGCTCCAGCTTAATAGCCTTGATCTCAGAACCTTTTGTAGGCTGAAATATGCTCTAATGCCAGCTTTCAATCTTTCTTTTATTTCCATGCTATTTTCATTCTTGCTTGTAATCAGGGATCCAAGATACTTGAAGCATTCTACTGCTTTAAACTTATGTCTTCCTAGTGCAATCTCTTCAGGCATTCTTCTCTGGTCTCTAGACATCTTCATATACACTGTCTTCCCTTCATTGACCAAAAGACCCGCTTTCCTAGACTCCTCCAGTTTTCTAAAGCTTTCAATTAGATCCTCCTCCCTCTGGGCTAAAATGTCTACATCATTGGCATATGCTAAACATTGCACCATTCTAGTCAGCAGTGTGCCTCCAGCGTTCAGACCTATTTTCCTGACTGCTCTTTCCAATGTAAGGTTGAATAAAATGCACGACAGAGAATCCCCTTGCCTCAGACCAATCTCTATGTAAAATTCTCTAGAGCTTTGCCCAGCAACACTAACTTTGCTTTTGGTTCCTGTCAATGTCATTTTCACAAGACACACCAGCTTCTCTGGTATCCCCAGCTCTCTAAGTGTTTCTATCAGATATGACCGATCCAAAATTATGGTTTGTATTATTACCATCAGTTCTGTAATCTGTACAGTAGAACCTCGGTTATCCGGACCCCATCCATCCAGATCTTTGGATCAACTGCTGGACGAAAAATTAACGATATTGCCATAAGTTTAGGGTATTAATGTAAATACTGCACAGTAAAGATAATTTAAATAGTTTGTTTTAAAATGGTATATTTTGTTTTCTATTCAGTGTTTGTGAAGATCAATACAATAATGGGTTAGTTTAATTTGCTTTTTATTACAATCAATTCTGTTAATTTCTTAAATACTCTCCATATAACCAAGTATCTCATCCACTCAAGTTTCACTGCCTGGTTATACCCTATTCCATGTGGGGGTGTTGCAGTATATGTTCAGAATGGAATACAGACTAAAATATTAGCCACATCAGAACAAGAATATTCTGCCAGACCCAAGTTTATGTTACTAGAATTAGCTCTATCCAGTTCAGATAAATTACTTGTTGGCATTTGTTATTGCCCTCTAAAAATAGGTTATTTCACAGATTTTGAGAACACTTTACTTTCTTTTATGCCTAATTATAGCCGTATTCTAGTAATGGGAGACATGAATACCGACATTAACATGAGAAACCATCATAATTTTGACAATCACCAACTTACTACAATCTTTGAATGCCTTAACCTGACTATTGTGCCACTCGAACCACTTACCATACAAATGAATCTGACACATTAATAGACCTTCTAATAGTTAGCAATCCCGATGAGGTAGTATACTCAGGTCAGACCTCAGTCCCAGCTATTTCTGCACATTACTTGATCTACTGTGTACTTTCATACAAACCACCAAAACCAGCTCAAAAATTTATTGCATTCAGGGACTTTAAACAATTTGATGAAGCTGCTTTTATCACTGATGTAGCTCAGACTCCATGGCATGCATGAGATTGAGGATTTATCCTCAGTTGATGAAATGGTGGATCGAGACTCTTGAAGACTGGATTCTGAAGATCTATGATAAGCATGCACCCACTGTGATAAGAATTAGTAGTAAACGACATGTACCTTGGATGATATATTACAGTTAATGGGAAAAAGGGATTCAGCTCACAGAAAAGTTAAGAGAACAGGTGACCTGGGTACTTTAAATGAATACCAATGTCTAAGAAATAAGGTTAAACAAGAGTTAAGTAACTCGAAAATCAGGTACTTGAACTCATTCATGACAGACAATAGACAAAACTCTGCATCACTATGGTGTGGAATTAAAGAATTTGGTTTTGGTAAAACCAAACAATTTGGTAAACAGAAATCAAACACCCCAATTGACCTACCACTAGATGACATAAATAAACATTTGTTTCACATTCGGCTCAATGTGATGAGACAGCCATTCAAAATCACATCCATGACCTGAAAAATCAGTTCATCAACTCAAATATTCCTCAAGCTTCTCAATTTCATTTTCATCCAATCTCTGAATATGATGCTCTTAAATCATTCCAACATATACATAGTAATGCAACTGGGATGGACAAAATTTCTATGAAATTAATCAAGACAATTTTATTTGCAGTTTTACCTACAGTACCATCATTTCCATTTTTAATGCATCTCTCCAAAGTGGAAGTTTCCCCAAAAATTGGAAGTGTGCTTTGGTTCATCCATTAAACAAAATTGCCTCTCCAAGTAAAGTTGAAGACTTCAGGCCTATTAGCATTCTACCAGCACTATCTAAAGTTCTTGTAAGACTTGTCCATTCTCAGATAGTTGAGTTCCTTGAGAACAACAGTAAGCTATATAACTTTCAGTCAGGGTTAAGAAAATCTCACTCAACTGAGACAGCACTACTGCGTGTCACTGAAGATATCAGGTTGGCTATAGATCAACGAAACTGTACTATTTTGAGTCTATTTGATTTCTCTAAAGCATTTGAGACTGTTGATTTAACTCAATAAATTAGCTCTGCTTGGCTTCAGTTATAAAGCCCTAATATGGTTCCAATCTTATCTCATAGGTAGAAAACAATGTGTCACTGATGGTAATAACAGATCCCAATGGAAAAATGTAATACATGGTGTCCCACAAGGTTCTATCCTTGGTCCCCTTCCTTCCACCCTGTATGCTGATGACCTTTCCTCCATTATCAAGTTTTCCAGTTTCCATACTTATGCAGACGACCTACAAATTTACTCCAGCTGTCCAAAATAAAAAAATCAATGAAACTGTTGATAAGATGAATGAAAATATTGATCATATTATTAAATGGACTAGGGAAAATGGTCTTAAACTCAATCCTGTAAAAACGCAGTCTGTAATCATTGGTTATTCATGCTTGATAAATAGTATTGACTTGAACCTAACTCACAAAATCACTGTTGATGGCAATGTAATAGCATACTGTAGTTCAGTTAAAAACTTGGGTATAACCATGAACTCAACTCTTGACTGGTCAGACAAGTTATTAGAACATGTAAGAAGGTTTTTTCAGCAATTCATCCCTTAAAGAAAATGCAAGATATTCTTCCTAGAAGTGTCCGATTGTTACTGGTCAAATCTCTCATCTTTCCACATTTCCTATACTGTAATTCTGTAATGAATGACATGACAGTCATTCTGAATGATAGACTGCAGCGCAGTCAGAACTACTGTCTTCGGTACGTCTACTCTCTTCAATGACATGAACGAATTACTCATTCCCACATTGCAAGTTCAACTCTCAAACTCCCGGATCAGAGACTATTCAGAATAAACAAACTTGTCAAAGAAATTCTCAAATATGGCAAACCGAATTACTTTAAAAACAATTTCAAATTTGTTTCTGAAGGCAGACAGAATAATGTTTCTCATAATAGAGCCGGGGATAATACGCTTACGATACCGAATCACCGTACTACAATCTATACCAAATCATTTGTTGTAAGTGCTTGTTGGGCTTGGAACGCACTTCCTAATTTCATTAGGTGCATTGAGAGTCGAGCAGGCTTCAACCGTTGCCTATTCCTCGAAGGCAACTCTTCAACTCGTCATTGAAGAGGTATCTTCTGGAGAGAATGACTGCATCTTTTCAACCATAGAGCACATGTAAATATTATCCCATCTGTATTGTTCAGAAAATATTTTTTTTAAACACAATTTTATAATTATGTTTAATCACTTCTAACTTTTTCAATTTGTTTATAAATTTTATTCTAGTACTACTAATTATATAGTCTCGCAGTTCCAAGTTATCAAGGCTAAGTTTGAATGAATTTAATGGTTAAAATTTTTGTCCAGACTTCGCCCTTATTACGTAAATGCTTCACATGAAATCTCATTGTTAATATCCAGAATCTTTCTCATATACAATCTATTGTGTTGTTAATAATATGCTCTTTAATCAGTCACAATTATATTCTGTAAATTTACATAAAGTAATTTATCTTATTATCCACATTTTCAATCATCCGGATTGCTTGTGGTCCCAGTTATTCCAGATAAACGAGGTTCTACTGTATGTAGTTAATGAATAGTCTTAGCACTAGATACTTGTATAATAGTTTTGTGCGGTATTTAGAGTTACTTAAAGGTTCTTGAAAACTTAATATTTACAGGCAGCCTACTACTTATAATTAGTGCTGTGCTAGTAGGCCAATCATTCATGTTGTTGGTGAAATTAAATCATTCACAACACACACAGTATTTGCAATATTTTTCACCAGAAGCTATGGGATTATATTCTACTCAACTAAGAATTAATTTTAGTTATATTAATGGAATTGTTAAATGCAAGAAGAATGCTTCAAGTGGCAACAGGTGGATGATGGAGTAAATAAGAATAGGTTTGATTTTAAGAAAAAGAATGGTACATTATTAATATAGCTGAAATGTATACGTTAATATTAGAGAGTAATTATTGCAACTTCCATTGGTGTTCGTAAGTTTCATTTTGCATAATACAAAGACTACAAACAATATCTCTTGCCAATACACCTTTAAAATTAAGTCATATTAAAATTGGCCCAAAAAATAGGTAACACTTGAAATAAGTCATTTTTAATTCATTCGTTTACAGTGAATTTTGCGTAAAAATGATTTCCATGATTATGCATGCAAAAAAGTGCATTACATGACTTGAGAGATACTCTAAAAGTGAACGAAAAAGCACTGTTTAGCATGGGAGCTGAGTGGTTTGTCTCGTTGGTGACGTCACAGCATGCAGAGCATACAACGGCCAAAGAAGGTCCAATGTCCTCGCCCTTAACTATACCGTACTAGTATCAAATACTGAACTAAGATATTCGGCAAATGCAGAAGTAATGGATGATCCATTATTATGCACCTCATTATTTAGTGTAAATTCAGCAATATTATAGGCTATAATACATAGATGGACCTATTATATAATAGGTGGACCTATTTATACTGTAAATATAATGTGTTATTTACATTAAAGCCATTAATTAGAAATTACGCCAGATGATCGCTGATCGTGTTTCTAACAAGCCTCATGAACATATTGATATTTTCCCTTGATTTTGAACGAAATAACATTGATTCAAACTTGCAAAAACTGAAGTGATTTTATTTAAAACAACAAGGTTTCAACAATATTAAAAAAATCAAATCTCCATTTGAGAAAACAGCATAGTGCTTTATTCATAACACAAGATATCAGCCATTTTGATGAATGTTCTAAAATATCAGATTATCACTATAGTCTTATTGGTGCTATCACTATACTTTTAACTGATAAAAACATAAATTTATCCTCCGACGCCCCTGGAGGAGAGATTTCTTTTTATATCATATAAATAATGACATTTCTGGCAACATTTCTACACAATGCGATAAACGTCCAGAATCAAAACACTTTTGAAACCCATTATAAAGAATTCGGTTATTGCTACTTATTGCTTCGGTTATTCAGTATGTCTGTATCCAAAGTGATTTCTCCAAAAACACCTCTTCGAAAAGCATTCACAAAATCGTAAGCTACTTTATCAGTATCTGGTGTAACTGTGAAACCACCATACCCTGAGATTTGCTTAGTCTTTCTGAACACGTTATTAGCTACTGCAGATAGAATTAAAGCTTCATCAATGTTATCCAAAGGCTCTTTTAGGTTCAAATAATTAACATAGCAGAAATTGTCATGTCTATTAAACCAATATAACAAATAATCAGCCATGTAGTGAAAGCCAATTTCAGTGTCTTTAAAAATAGAACAAAGAGCTAACTTCATACCAACCTCTACATTTGGAATAGAGGGTTGAAGAATTCCTGGTGTATCATAAATATAGATTGGGGGTGATTCCAGAATTTTCACTCTTTCACCAACAGCCTTAGTGAGTCCTGCGACAGCTCCTACACGAACAGCGTTAGGTTTTCTCATGTATTTATTTCGTAATGTGTTAATTAAAGATGATTTTCCTACATTCGGTACACCAATGACCATAACTGTAAATTCCTTTTCTTCCGAGCGATTGAAGCGATCAGAAGATGAGATGACTTTCTCCATTTCACATATCAATCCTTTAACACCCTTATTCTGATGATCTTTAGAGTTCGTATAAATTATTTTCGATGTGCCCTGAGATTTTAAAGCTTCGACTGCGACATCGTACCACTTAGGATCAGCTAGATCCATTTTATTTAGAACTAGAATGTGTGGTCTGACTGAACAAATTTGCTCTGCAAATTTCGGATTTCTTCCAGATAAGGGAATTCTAGCATCGTGAACCTCAATTATGCAATCTATGTTCCTTAATTTTCGCTGCATATCTCTGAAACCGGTGAACATGTGTCCTGGGAACCAATTAAGAATGGACTTATTTGCCAACTGGAAGGATGTCCGAAACGATTTTTGACACCTGAGAGCCAAACTATAGTTTACCATTGTATCTTGCGTCACATAGGTACACAGATAGTAAGTGATAAAAGAGAGCATAAAATTCTCGGATAAACTTTATTTCCGGTAAGTAAAAACATAACTAATTGACTTCAGACTATCCAATCACTAATAAAAACAAAAACAACTGAAGAGTGAAGACTGCACTGAATTGGTTGGCCAATTGAGGTTATGGTTTTACTTTTTTCACCAGAACTGTAATGTACTACAATCTAGTGGTGGAAAATAATCGATAGTACTATCGATAATTATGGCTATCGGTAAAAATCGATAGTTTGCAGGGCACAATCGATAGTTTTCGATAATGTTTTTTATAATGTTCAGCACCAATTGTTCTTAGGTTATGTTATGATTATGTAGCTTCTTAGTCGTTTTTATTTGCATGGAAAAGAATACAAAATATAAAATCACAAAAATTCAGCATATACCATAAAATGAAATAAATCATGAATTTATAATGCAATTATTATATTGCATGCAACTTGCACAAAGGCCTAAGCGTCAAGCCTGTGTGTGGAAGGGAGTCTGCAGCCTGGATTATATTTTCTGCAGGTTTTTACAATTTGATGAAGCTTTTTAGATTTATGTCACTTAAAAGCTGTGAATATTGGTTTGCTAACAGAAAATTATAAATAAAATACAGTATTTTTTGCATTTTGTTGTATAAAGGTAAACTATCGATAACTATCGATAGTGAAGGTGTTGACTATCGATAACTATCGATTGTGCTGACTATCGATTATTCTCCACCACTGCTATAATCGTATAATCAAGAGTTATAATAATCGCAGTGGCTACAGTCACGGCAGCCGGGTCTCCATTGGGTAGCCGGCAGATAGATGACTCATTTACTTTGAACATTTGCGCCTGCACCAATTCTCCTTCTCTTTCTCAACCGATGGGTGTATACTCACTCCCGTAAAGCCAACCTCGGGAAAGTGGTTTCCTAACTTTATTGTGCCGAACCTGTTTCCCGATAAACATATAAATACTGAAATTAGTTTGCATTTGCACTGTGTTCGGAGGCGGTAGTATTTTGGAAATGTTATATTCACTTGACTTATATTGTCTTATGGTTTAGAGCTCCTCATATGTTTGCAAATTATGAATTTTTCAAATAAAAATAGAAATTTTATAGAAATTTTTTATAAATTTTAATTTTCTTTATGAATTTTTCAAATAAAAATATAAATTTTTTAAATTTAAATTTTCTTAATTATAAATTTTTTAAATAAAAATATAAATTTAAATTTTCTTGTGAGAATATTGCGACCCCCAAAAATGTCAGTTTATTGCTTCTTAGGGTGTGAAGATGTCACAAAAAGATTGTTGGAAAATTCGAATTAGTCCAGTGCGCTGTTGAGAAAAAAGTTTTAGCAATTGAAAAATACAATAATGTGAATTACGAGTTATCTATCATTCACTAACAGACTGTTAGACATAAATTTTTAGTACGGTAAAGCATAAAAGCCTTGAAAAGAAGACGTTATTCTCTCTTAGGGGTTTCAAATGTTGAATTTAAAAAAAAAAGAGTGTTCAATATGGTTCTTTTCCAATGATGCATGAGGCTTCATAGAAATAATGATCTCTAGATTCTAGGAAAGCGCGAATGAATGTAATAAGCGGTATACTGTGATAATCAGAAAGTATATATTATTGCACTGGCATTAAATCTGCCATTCTAATATACGTAGTATTCAGATACCGGTACTCTACGTCAATATATTAATTTATCCCACTCTAATATAATTATGCTATATTTATGCAAGCTACGCTGGGGTACTGAGCCGTAACCATCGTACAGAGCACTGACATTATAAATAGCAGCGCATGCGCAAATGTTCAAAGTAAATGAGTCATCTATCTGCCGGCTACCCAATGGAGACCCGGCTGCCGTGACTGTAGCCACAGCGTATAATAATATTCTCATACTCTCATTGGTCGAGTTCTAGGGAAATTTTCGGGTCGATTACATTGGGATAGTTACTCGCTAAGCAAGTAGCGAGTAGGACGTTACTGACAGACCGTGCTACAGCAGCTCAGCAGGGACGACGACAGCGTTTGTCGATTTCTATCTAACGCTGACGACAGAGAGGTCCACATTCCTGAGTAGTCCCCGTCTGACGGGTGCATGCAGCGACAGACTGGGTCTATTCTTATTACTCCTCCTCTCGACAGAGTGGACCTTTATGGTTCGTAATATCGATACATACAAAATATCGACAGTTAAATTTCAGTTAATCGACCTCAACAGCATCAAAAACTCGATTATGAGATTGGCAGCTCTGTCCTCTCCCCCGTGAGTAGGTTTGAGGCTCTATAATAAACACTGGAATAAAGTATAATTTGATGAATGAAGTCTTCTAGGAGCCTCAAGTTTGTGCCATTATTGAGGTGTACAAGACAAGTCACATCAACAATTATACAATCTTCTACAATAGTTACCATAAATTACTGTATCAATTAGTTGTGGCGAGGCTCAATTTTTATGTGAAAGGAACTCTTGTACACTATAAAACGTTTCAACTAAATATATTATTTCTATTGTTTTTATGATTCCTAAATGCTATTAAATAATTTTCAGATCTTACATTAGCTTCGTTTATGTTTTAGTTTAATATTTCAATTTCCTCTGACCTACATTAACCTGTGAGAAATAGAATTTCAATTATATGGTCTTCCTGCTGCATTTTTACAATAACCTGCAGAGATTTTATGAAATTCACAAACCCTATCCGTTCTTCCTCAGATTTTTTTAGTGATGATTTATTTATTTATTTATTTAAAGTTACATTCATGTGGGAGCAACAGATACATCGATCCATTTTGCTCCCATGACACACAGATAAATGAAAATAAGACATGATTATGAGAATTATTGTATAAAAAATAAAAGTAAGCAAGTGATAAACAATAGGTACTTAGCAAAATAATAAAAGCAAAAATATTTCCTAGAACAAAATAATTAATATGATAAGCTTACTCTCAGTAAAATTACAATAGTAAAAAAAAGTTATGAAAAATGGTTTATATAGGTAATAAAAATGAAATGATGATAAACATGATGAAATCTACCCTAAAAGCTCTTTAGGATGAAGACTAAGAAAGTGCAATAATGATGAAATGATAATGATCACGATGAGAGAAAAAAAAAATCCTTGAAAACCAGTAGGGCATGAAACCATTGGATAGAAGGCTATCTGATATTTCGCCCATCAGAGCAAAATACAATATTATAATTATTAAATACAGATAACGTATTTCCTGTTTGACTCATCCATCAGCCAAATCAAGGTTCATACTTATTTAATAGTTCTTGGTTGCATTTATTAAAGAACTGTTTTTTTCGAGAAATGGAATATATCTACCTCATTTGCAATAGTATTGAATAGTCTGGGCAACCTGTTCATAGGGGGAAAAAAATGATTCAGTGATCTACAATGATCAACCCGAAATGAAAAAAAAACAGATCGACGTGATATGGGTGAAATATAGACATTTATTAGTGATAATAGTTCTGGTGCATCGATATCACCATTGAACAACTTGAAAACAAACATTAAATCAATCACAGACCGTCTCACACTCAGAGGCTCTATATTAAATAACTTATAAAGCTCTTTACTTGGAAATCCCAGAGGGCATATAGCATTGAATCTCTTGAGAAACAAATATCTGAGGAATCTTTTTTGAATTTTCTCCAAGTCAAGTATAAGACCACTTGAATATGGGTTCCAGATTTGGGCTCCATATTCGACTACACTCCTGACAAGTGTCTTATAAAGATAAATAAGAGTTGCCTCACCTTTGAAATCCCTACAAGTCCTCATAACGAATCCCAAATTTTGATTGGCTTTGTTGATAATTTTTTCAATATGATAATTAAACTTCAATTTACTGTCAAAATATACTCCAAGATCCTTCACCTGATAAAGACGGGGCAATTGATTATTGTCTATCACATAAGTGAAATTCAATAAATCTCTTTTACGAGTAAAGGAAACCACATTACACTTATTAGCATTTAAAAGCAATTCATGTTTTGTACACCATTCATGCAACCTGTCAATATCTTCTTGCAACAATGTGCAGTCATGGATGGACTTGATAACTTTGAATCTAATTTATTACGATTATCATACATTATAATTTATTATGATTCTAATTTTGCTTTTAATTAGGTGTGATCATGTAATAGTTTAGCAACTGTTCATGTCTATCATTACTACATTTTAAGCCAGAGTTTGTTAAGTAGCTCAGTAATTCTTTATTGGCTTACAATACATTGTAAGGTGCAATTCTTTTGATGATAGTTTTATTTTGGACAATTGATAGTTTAAAAATATGTCAGAAATAATATTTTAATAGGTTTTCTGTAATAACAATAATAAATAACACAACCAATTACAGAAATTGCTATTGCTACTATAAAAAATACCACATTTATGTTTAATTCGAAAATAGGTAGACAAGAACCTATTGTCTGTGTTCATGGTTGTGAAAAAAGAATTGATGTTTAAACGACTTTTAATAAAATTATGTAAATAATATTTTTATGATAATCGTAATAAAGTATATTTGTTAAGTTGTGCATGAATTGAAATTACTCTCCTCTTGACTGCTAACTACTGTTTCTGGCTGGATACCATTTAATCTTATTATTTATCTACATATGTAATTCTTCTCATTTTTTCATATATATTTTTATTTTGAAACCGATTTTACATTATAATACATCAGTAAGTAATCTATGCTCTTTAAATTTCAAGAGTTCAATGTTGTATTTGATATGCTCACTCCGCAGTGGCATATTATCCAAAATTCGAAGAGCAAATTAAGAATAAGAATCTTTATTTGCACATTAAAAAATAAAACATTGCAATAGGCTTTGTCAATATAATCATAACATAGTTTATGAAAACAAATGAATAATAGTGTCATTTTCCCTAAAACTGAAATATTTTATACACCAAGTTTGAACAAAAATTAAAATCATATTTTCAAGTCACTAATATCACAATACATGTATTCATCTGTGATGTTTTCCATGACGAAATACTTAATGAACAATCTAATATTAAAACTGACACTGTAGCCTATTTCACTTTTAAATAATGTTTTATTCACATATATTGGAGATGCTTGAGGAATGCATTTCACTCCTGAAAAGAAGCTTCGTCAGCCTCCATGTATTCATTCAAATTATAAAATGGCTTTTTTCTTAACCATTTGTTGATTACCGGTACTGATTTAAAGCTTTTTTCTGGGAACATTCTTATTTCAAGAGGAAGCTTTTTTCTGGTAACATTCTTATTTCAAGAGGAAGTTTATTAAAAATTGTATATGGCATTAAACATGGTATACATGGCTTTTATGAGTCTTTAACAATCTTATATAAGGAGTAATATCAGATTTCGTTCTAGTATTATAATTATGATTATTATTATTTTGATCAAAATTGTTTAAATTATTTTTAACTGTTATCAATTTATAATAAAATGTAGGTATAACCATTGATCAGGGATAGTAAGATGATTCGTCTATGGTATAACATAATATTAGGATTAACTTTTCATGTGAATTTAACGACTTGCAGTCAAATATTCATTAAGAATAAGTATAACTTACTTAATCTGTAGGCCAAGCGCTTTCGAATCTTTGAGATCCATCTTCAGAGACGTGGGTTCCTAGATCATCATGTCAGTTTTTTGGTTAGAAGAATTGTGGTTTTTGTAAAATGTGATCAAAAAGTTTTTGTGATTTAAAATTTAGTTGTTCATTGAGAATGTTTTGTTTATTGTGTGTGGTGTGTTTGTATATTTCAAATTGTTCCAAGGTGTTGAGTTCGTGTCCTTTAGATTTTATATGTAGAATGTTTAGGTTGGTACTGATGTCAATAAAAGTGTGTCCAGTTTGAATGATATGGTCGGCGAAATTCGATTCAGCTTTTGATGTCACGGCTTGAAAATGTTCCTTGTAACGTTGTTTGAATGTGTTTGTCCTATGTAGAATTTGTTACAATCAGAGCAGTTCAGTTTGTAGATCCCTGGGAGATCGTATTTGTTTGTGTTCAGTGTGGTTTTGAGTGTAAGTGCATTTTTTATTTTGTTTTTTGTTCTGAATGAGATGGTGTGGCCGGCATTTGGTTCAAACTTGTTGATCATATTTTACAAAAACCACAACTCCTCTAACCAAAAAACTGACATGATGATCTAGGAACCCACGCCTCTGAAGATGTATCTCAAAGATTCGAAAGCGCTCGGCCTACAGATTAAGTAAGTTGTACTTATTCTTAATGAATATTTGACTGCAAGTCGTTAAATTCACATGAAAAGTTAATATTAACAACGCAGTTCGTCATGGAACAAGAAATCCAGGAATTTAATATTAGGAATAACACTGCAATAAAAATCATTTATGAATGACACAAAGAAGGTAAAAACTGGAACAACCAAACTAATATGTGGAAATTCACAAAGAATTTTAACCTATGAGAGATATAACATCCACAAAGAAGTTGTATAAGGGCTCTGTCAGCCGAGGCTTCCTAGGTGGCGCGACCCGGGTCGCGCCACCTAATTTCATCGCCACTCGATGCACGACCTGGGAAGCGCTACCGGTATTCCAAAAACAAAAACTAAACAACTATGAGATCACTACTAACAATGGGATCAGTCTTCACAGTTGAAATATGGAAGTTGACGAGTTAGCAGCAATAGCGTACATTCATTTTATGAGACGGAAAAAAGAAAAGAAAAGACGGTTTTGGTTCCATCCTTTATTAAGAGATAAAGTGAAAACTAGTTTGTTTTATACATTGTATCCACAACTCCGAGAAGATCCTGATAAATTTTTCAATTTTCATTTTTTCAATTTTCCAATTATTTGATATTCAGAGCTCTCCTGGCAGTATGACATGATTTAGTACAAGTATACATTAGAAACAGTTCAAAGAATTTTCATGTAGCCTTTCTCATTGAACAATATGATCTTATAAAATACAGTTGTGGTCACGGAAAGAAGGATTTACAGCGTTATCTGCTGTGTCAATATCAACTTCTAAACAATTGTAGCAACCTCTTCGCCTTGTAGTATTTTTGACACTTTTATGATATTTATATGAAACTTCGTACATTATTCTAGGTGTTTAATTAGAATTTAATGGAATCTTTTCGAATATTGTGGAAAATGCAAGAGTCCTTATCTGTTTATTTAGAATTCGATAAAGAAATCTCCCATTTTTTTTAGTTCAAATAAAAACCTATATAAAGCGAGCGCTTGAGTAAACGTTTAGTTCAGTCTTCTTTGAAATTTGTCGAGATAAACAAGTAGTGACAGTTCTGTTCTGTAGTGATAATTAATTACCGTATATCGTGCCTTAGTGAGAATTCTTTTCAAATTTATACGAGTGGACTATATTCATAGCACATAGCTATATTATTGTATTACGGACTTGTGCTACATAAGTTTAATTGTTCTTTTTCGACGTTCTTCTTGAATTATTGGACAGTTTATTGAACAGTTATTATTTATATTAATATTAGATCGGCCTTTTAACATTTAGTGATTGATTTTTGAACAGTAATATTGAAAACTCTTTATCAGTTGAACAATATCGATTTATCTGTTTTTTATTTCTTATTTTGTGTAAGACATTACTGATCTGGATTATTTGTGTGTTGTAGATTATTTGTGTAAATAAAGTGCGAGTGATAAATTAAAGTGTTGCCAGCGTTATTTTAGATATAGAACCCGTAACAATACTTTGCAGTAGACTATGTGTAGTATCTTAGTTTTTCATTCAGATATTTAAGAAATGTAGTAAGTTATTTTACATAGACCACATAGGTGGTTCATATATTTCAATAAACAAAATTATATTTTTAATTACGAAATATCCTTTTTTCTTTAACTGTTGAATCTTCTTTACTAATAAAAATATTGACAATTTCTTCCCAAGCATGATTTTTCTTCTCCCGATTCGAGTAATCACTGAAATTTATATCCGTCGCTTGAATTTCAATGAAGAATGCTTCCACATCTAGCGAATCCATGTTTGATGTCCGCGCTTCTCGTTGCAGCGTGTGACAGACTGACAAACATTCTCATAACGTTACCACTACCGACTGGGTGGCACCACTCACAGGTGGTCGGCTGAGTCGCCGATGTTCGAC
Organism: Conomelus anceps; assembly: GCA_948455865.1. NCBI lineage: Eukaryota > Metazoa > Arthropoda > Insecta > Hemiptera > Delphacidae > Conomelus > Conomelus anceps. Next base: position 40,744,527 of record OX418217.1, read on the forward strand.
CGGGTGGGACGACCTGAGAAATCGCGCCACGCCGTGTGAACTCTCAATCAGAAAATACTTGATGACTGGGAGGCGCGTCCTGGGTAGCGCCACCCGGGTCGCCTCGTCTGACACCGGCCTAAAAGAAACACATTTTTAACACCATGAACAATACGATTCAAATTTCGAGGCAAAGCCAGGTTAAATAAATAAATGATTTATTTTCCAAAAAACTAATACTACTACAAATTTACAAACATCCAAAGCTATTAATACAAAAATGTGTTAGTAAAAGATCAAAATTTATGTTATAATACAAACGTTTTTGTGTGGAAAATTGACCTACTCCACTATGGCAAGCCATGTTCTAGAGTAGGTTTGGATTTTTGTGAGCGAATAAGTAAGATTAGTAAGTGTTAAGTAAATCAGTAAATGTCTTGTGGGTATGTGTTCTATGTTAGATGATACTATGAATTGTTTGAAATTACTGTTTCTATTTTCTGTCTTCCTTTGCTTGTTAACCAATTTTGTACTGTTGCTTTGAACGTTTTGAAGTGAGTTATGTGTTTAATGTTATCAGGAAGTAGATTATATAATTTTGGTGCTAGATGATTGAAATGTCTTTGGTATAGTGCCTTCTTAGCAACATTAGTGATAAGAAGGTTCCTGTATCTGGTGTTGTGGCTATGGCTTCTGGTTTGGAAGCTGGCTGGATTTCTGTGTATTCTGCATAGTATTTCCTTGGAGTACAGCTGTTATTGGGGATTTCTCAGTTGAAATAGCAGTGGACAATTATAATAGATTAATAAATTTGACTCCTGAGATATCATTCATGGAATCACAACATAACTTCTGAGAACTTCCCAATATATCGTCTCAAGTAGCTAGTTATAGGAGAATCATAATTATTACATATAATGAAATGAAGTACAAAGAATGATTAATACTTGTTTATTGATATAATGAAATCAATTCAAATGTTAGATTCAAAAATACATTTCAGATTATACAAGTTTTTATTTAATATTAATTTTGGGATCTGAGTCAGTCCATTGAATGTGATTGTTTGGTTGATTATTATAACTATTTCATACAGTTCACTTTATGATAGATACATGAGTTAATTCCAATATACGAGACAAATTAACAGAGATAGAATATGGAGTTGCTGTCGGGCAGCCATAGCGAACGGTCGTGTTTTGTGGAGCTCCGCAGATTAGATAACCTACAAGGCAGATGCACTCTAAGGATAGGAGTTTGCCTGTCGGCCGTGACGAGCAAGCAAATAGCTAAGGAACAAAAATTTTATTCTGTAGATTCTCACTAACCTGGACTAAAAATAAAAAGTATGTAGCCTAATATATGTGTCATTTGGTGTTGTTTTGTCTCAGATAAGCGTACGGTATATGAATCTGTTGAAGTTAGTCTGTTTTTGAAGTCGGTCGAGTCAGATGTGCCTGTTATTTAACAGACTATTTAAGTAGGTACTAATATGTAAGGGGTAATAATTTATAAAGGAAAGGTAATTATTGTTTTATTCTGAATTACGACGGATAAAATACATAGGTTTTACAAATTAAATATAGTAGAGACATAGCAGAGTTCACGTGCGTATATGCAAGCTAAGAATTAATTGAAAGAAATATTATTGAATAAAAATTATAAGACAGCATTTTGAGGTTGCTTCAAAATATAGTTTGTGGTTTTTGAAGCAATATAGTGTAATATTCCAAACTGTCAGGTTTCTTTGATTATTCTTGAAATAGAATCTTTGGGCTAAATTTTTGCTGTTGTAATTTGTGAACTGAATTGTGGAGGTGAAAGCAATATTATTGCTGAATCTCTATATGCTATCCTTGCAAGGGTTGTGTAGTGGTAAAATTTGTAAACCTTACACAACTTTTGCTCTGGACTTTAAGTCGCGCTTGTTCTGCTGGTGGACAGGATACGAGCGACAATTTGAAGCAGGATTCAAACACTGTTGAAGTGAGCCATAATAGCATATAAGTTAAATAGTTTAAGTTTGGGTGAAAAGAGATCTGACACTCTACAGCTCTACAAGAAATTACAAACAGATAATACTTCTTGTTAGTAGCAGAATATTTTTACCCTCCGTTTCACAGCTTATCGATAAGTTATAGGACCGATGGGTTGACTAGTATCTTATCTCCAAAACTGTTTTCTATTTCCTTTCAACAAGATTATCATCTAAGCTCTTCACTTTAAAACAATAAAATTGTTTCGAAATAGAATATTAACATATTATAAATAACAGTGGTTGAAAGAAAAACTATTTTATTATAAGGTAACGGCGGTAGTTTGTTCAGTGCTAAAAAAAAGAGAGAAATAGGAAATATCTGAACTAATCACATACTAATAAGTAGATACGTATAGAGAGTCTAATATAACGAGTCATATAATTTTGCATAGATTATATGTTTTTGAAATCATACGTTTATGGTTGTTGTGTAATATATCGACACGTAGTTTTAAAATAGAAACCTATAACGCATTTTAAAGATGAATAAAATTGAAAAGTTCATGACTTTACATAAAAAACCAGGAATGTTGGTCGATGGATTTAGGTATAGGCGAGACGTTCGGCGCGCTGATGGACGCGTGGTGTGGCGATGTTTGCAACGTTCGTGTTCGGATTCAATCAAGACTGACTCTACTGAGTCACAGGTTTTGGTAGTGGAGGGCTCCCACAATCATTCTCCAGTGCGACCGGCTTCGAGCCTGTCACCTCTGTCAATTGATATATCTCCTACTGCAACTGATAACGATTGTTCAACACTTTCCTTGTTACCCTTAAATTGCTCTCCATCAATCGCATTAAACAATAATAACCATTCAATAGGCTTCTTAGATGACATGGATGAGATTGATGTAGATCGACATGTACTGTTGAACTCCAGTACCTCGGATGCACCTGTTGCGAGATCTATCGCAACCGAAACAAGAAGTGTATCAATAAATACACCTACTCGTAGGCTCGCCTCCTAACTTATACGAAACCCTGAGAGAGGTTGAGCTGCAGCAGCAAAGGGACGATGTCATCAAGCACGCCATGGATCTGGAGTTTGAATTAGAGGCATGTAAAAATGATAAAGAAAGCCAAATGAAATCATATAAATTGCAGATTGAGGAACTAAAGAAGCAAATGAGAGAGAAAATGGACTGGAGTGAGGAAAATCAAACTCTCAAACAAAATACAAACAAGATGAAAACAACAATCGAAGTTTTAGAGTCAGACAATAACTATCTCCGGGCTAAAAATAAGTCTTTAGAAATAGAAATAGAAGAACTAAGAAATTTTTATTCACCAGGGGAAACATTAATCAATGATTCGTTAAACTCTAGCACCCTGTCAATTAAAAACTCATTTAGTATTTTAAATAGAATAAAAGATCACAGTGAGCCTACCAATTGTCGAGTAGTAAACAGAAATAAAGAAATTCGCCACAATGATCGAAAATATATGAAACAAAAGAGAATAAATAATAAGAAGAGAGTATTAGTGATGGCGGATAGTCACGGGAGAGATATTGGATGGGACTTGAACAATCAAATGGTAGGTGATGGTTATGAGGTAACAGTGCTTACTAGACCCGGATGCTCCTTCGACACAGTAACTCACGACATTAAGGACTTTACCAAGGATTTTACTATGGATGATACGGTAATAATTTTAGCGGGGACCAATGATGTAGTTGACAAAGCAGAACAGCCTGCTAAATTCAATTTTGACTCAATTAAAGAAGCGGCTAAGAGTACAAAAATAGCTATTTCGAAAGTTCCATTCAGGTATGACAGACCTTTAATGAATATAAATGTTAGTAAACTAAACACATGGATATCAAGAGAGATTGAGGGAATAAATAACATTGACGTACTAGATTTAAATGAACTTGAAATTACTGACTATACACGCCATGGCCTGCATTTCAGCAAACATAAAGGCAAACCTAAACTTATAAAACTCATAAAAAATTATATAATAGGCAATAAGAATCCAAGCAGTAAAGAGGTAACAGGTGGTGGATTGAATAATTCAACAAAAAACTGTTCAAGTATTCCGGTTCTAAATAGTAATGATTTTTTATAGGTTGCAATATTTTCCATATAAATTGCCAGGGACTCTCAAATGCAAAACTAGACTTAGAACTGTTCTTGTCAAATGAAGGATTAGATTTCGATTTCGTTTGTGTCACAGAGCATTGGCTAAAAGAGGATGAATTGGATGTTTTTTCACTGCCTGGCTATGTAGTAAAATCTCAATACAACAGGAAATTGAGGAATTGCGGTGGTTCTTGCATCTTTGTTAAAGAGAAATCCATCTCTAGTAGCCATAGTAGGAAGCAGGCGCGGCTGGTACTATGTGTTCAATTGTTCAATGAACCCAAAGTAAAATCTAGTTGTCAGTAATTATTTGGATATTGAATAGTTTAAGATTTCCATTGTTTAATTACCCTATATTACACGCTGTCTGTTTGATCTATGCGGCTTGAAACAGCGCTGCCATACAGAACTCATAGCATTCACGGGTAGGCATCGTAACGGAGACAAGTCTCCAATTGGTATGGATTGGGTAGTGGTGGAGGTAAGTTATGGAGGAGGTTGAGGAGGCTTCTCAATGGGTGTATTTCGGACCGTCTAGTGTCGCAGAGCGTCTAGTATGTCACAGCGTCCAGTTTGCAAACCATCTAGTTCTCTGTGTCAGGTGGTCTAGATTGCAGACCCTCTAGTTTCTTGCGGTACGCTGTCGCATCTAGTTTTCAAACCGTCCAGTTCTCACTTCGTCTAGTATGCTCGGTTCCAATTAAAGTGGACTCCTCTCGCTACGCCCAGCACAGTGGCGTTCAATTTCGCCATAAGATATGATTCAGTATTTCCCATCACTTTTGTCTCAATTAGCATAAAACAAGCTGATATATTGATTTGAATTGAATTGAATTTATTGCCACATAAAAAAAACAGAAACATTACAAATGTCATTGTACAAAATAATTATTTGTCAATGATTTGATTACAACTCTAATGATAAGGTCCAATATAATAAGTGTCCCAATCTCAATTAATTAATACAAGGTAGAAGATTGATTTCTTAATGAATTGTTAACAACTCTGATGATAGGGTCCAATAACATGAATTCTCTATTGAAGTACTTGAAATTTCTTGTATAAATTAGCTTAGTAATACACAAAATTTTATTCCAAGACCATCCTTCTGACAGAATACTCATGGCAGTTCTTTTAAAAATATAACTACAGCATATCAATAAATTGCTCAATTGATCAAACTGAACAAAATAGATTATTTTTGTAAAAATTATGAGAAACAAACTGTTTGAAAATAACTACTGTGTAGTTATTTCAATATCTGCTATTCCTTTTAACTTTGTTTCAATAAATCACAAGTATACTGAATTGTTTCTTCTATTTATTCCTAATCAATCCAATTCACATCATCATCATCATCATCATTTCAATGTAGCCTAAATCACAAATCATGAGTTACAACCTACTTATTTGGAATTTTTAAAAGTTCATTGCATAAATCGAGCTTGAAACAATGAAAAATGTTAAATTAAATGATCAATATGACTAAAACATTCATGAAATATGAATAGGTTTATCAGTGTTAAAGCTTCTACAATCTTATTTCCATCAAATGAAAGAGTTAAAACGTATTGTCAAATTGCTTTATAGAGTCCTTCAAATTTCTTTAAATGCTGTTCAAAATACTTAGGCATCCAGAAAGTAATACCCGTTTTGAAATTTGAAAAAACCAAGTCTTTTTGACAAACATGCTTCACATATAAACTGAAGGACTTTTTGGCAGGATATATTTTGAAAGTGACAAAGAACTGGAAGCAGCTATCACTACACTACCTCAACACTTGAGATGAGTGACTTCTTATCTTGTACAAGGGTGGTCCCAGCTCTAAATTTGAGGGGGGGGGGGGTCATGAATGAGTTTTTGCTGACCTTTTTTGCGAAAATTCCCCTCCACCCTCTCTTTCCCACCGCCCGTAAGCGTGACCAGAAATTTCTAGTGAGGGGGGTACAAACTAGCCCTCCCCCCTCACTAACAACAATGATAATGTACTACCTCAATCAGATATTATCTTTGACTTCATTCCAAGACTCGCCACTTAAATTCATTCTAAAAATATGTTTCTTGTTGAATTACAATGCTTTTATCAAAGTAATAAATTATCATATGAATGTATGTCACAAAAGATAAAAGAAGTGAATTCGAACACAATAATATAACTTGGTGAAAGGTTCCGATAAGCCTGCCCTTAATTGTGACAGACAAACTCTATAGTCTACCTTCACAGTAGGCCCATATCTCAAAGCTGTCTTTTCACAATTATGATGAAAAATATGTGGCTCTCATGCTCAAAAGGGGGTCCAGGGGCCCTCCCTCCGAAAAAGTAACCTATCTACAGCCACATTTTGATCGTTTCTTGACTTAAAATCCTCCTATTTTAACTCATTTCACGGGTTAAAGTTAATAGTGCTTGATAACTGTGAAAACTGTGCTTGAGTCATCGCCAAGGGGGTAGGGATCGGGACCGTGGAGGGATAGTGAAATGAGAGACGCTCATATTTACTAATCTATAAAATAGAATGGGGTGAAAAATGTAGTCATAGGCTTTACTGAGGTCAACTAGAACGATCAGATTCAACTCTTACCCATCCAATGCCCTACGAATATCATCAGTGACTCTCAGAAGGGTACTAAGTCCCTCTCTAAAACCAGACTGAAAGTCACTGATCAAACCTTATCTAGCAATGAACTTACTCATCTGGTCATGAACAAGAATTTCTAAAACTTTGGTAAGCACTAGGAGATACTAATAGACCTATAATCAGAAAGAGAAATAGGATTAGGAACTTCGTTCAAGGGGATAACAATTGAGAATTTCCAATCATCAGGGAAAACAGTCGTGAGCAGGGAAGTGTTGACTTTTTAAAATCGATAACCAATTTGAAATAAATTTCAACTGGTTTTAATCGGTTTTAAACTCGATTTGATAACTTGGAAACTGTCCATCGCCAAGGGGAAAGGGATCGGGATCTGGGGAGACCAGCTTCGCCCTTATGTCTCTTCCAGTAGATAAACGCAATTTTATCCCCCCCCCCCATCCTGGGACCTTTCTTGCTCAAATTGGTTAGGGCTACCCTTGAATTGATATGAAACATTCTTATACTTACATAAAGATTCAAAATAAATTACAATAGCCCATTTCGACATTTCTTGGATTGGTGGGGAAAATATTTTTGTCAATAATTTACAGTACATCGAATATTATCCAGCTGATTGCACTAGGCTATCAGTATTATGGTTCATATATGGGAATTCGCCCATCAAATTCTGAATCTAAATAAAGCAGCTGATTCGATAATTGTCTTGAATACTTTTGAATGTCTCGCATAATTATTATCCAGCTGATTGTATCATGCCTTTCTATCAAGTGTAACAAAAACTATCGTACATTACACGGCTGTAAAATATTGCCGATTCTCGCATATTCACATTTCTGCACTCGGCTGCGCCTCGTGCATAAACTTTCATATGCTCGACCGGCAAAACGTTACTTTCCAGCCTAGTGACGTAATATAATAATTTGAAACTGAAGTGAGAAGATTCAGAAGTACTCATAACTTCATAAAATGTGTATCACGACACAATTCAAGTCACTGTGATGATAGACTTTACTTCCTGGAAAAACTGAGTCTCAGCTCAGAAAATTGAAGTGACTTCAACCTCCTGACTGCACACAGTAAAACTCTAGACAGTTGAATAGGAGGCTATTAGATTAGTCTGTTTGGAATGGATTTTAATAATAGAAGGCACTCCAAGTCTCAAGTTATCTTGGTAGTGTAAGCTGTACATGTATGGGAATTTTGCAATTTCCTATTCGATTTCGATTCAATTTCCTATTCGAATTCGATTTCAAAATCGTTCATAATAAACTATGAGCATACTTACTATTATAAAAATTAAACTAGGCAGGAAAGTGATTTTATTTATTCCAGTTGATTTTTTTTTTTTTTTGTTGATTGGAGTCTCCAAGACGTAATCTGCAAAAAAGTACACGAATCACACAAATAGATGCGAATCTCCGATGAATGATTTTTCGCCAGGCCAGATTCTGCTTTTATCAATTTCCAAACAGCTTGTTTTGGATTTTTTCACTTTTCTATAAATTTATTTACAGTTATTTTTCTAGCATTTTGCAAGTTATTCCCATAGACATTTTCTTATATTTTGGAAATAGGATTCAAAAGTAAAGTATTTCACTCCTATTCTTGTTAATATAAAAACCATTGAACTTGTTGTGGATTTATTTTTCCAGAATAAATTCAGTCTTCATTGAATTACTTGAAATTGCTATATCTTTTGTCACCCAATTTAAATTGTTTTGGCTTCACTATCTTTTCTTGCTCCTTTTTGTCTATTTTCTACTTTTGACTCAACCGTTTTGCATTCTGTCTGTTTTTACGCATTTATGGCTGAACGCGTGAACCGATTTCTTTTAAATTTGACATGAATGTTCCTTTTAGTAATGCGCAGCGTAAATACATACGTTTTTTTTCAATTCTAACCTTTTGGCCTTCATTATAGTAATACATTTTTTGTAAGTAAAAGGCAATTTTCTCTCAAGAACGGTGCGCCCCTCAGAGCCTTGCGCCCTGGAGCGACTGCTCCACTCGCTCCATTATCTGTACGCCACTGAAGTAAGTGCTAGCAAAGCATGCTCTGTGAACTTGCCAATCTCAGTAACTTACTTTCTGTTATCCATTTTAACGAGATTCAGTAATGAACCTGTCTTACTCGCAAAGAAATGATGATAGAAGTGTTGGCTAGATGGAAGATGGCGAGCCGGCGTAGCCTAGTGGACTGGAGCGTCGCAACTTCAGTCTGCTATCGCTGCTCCGGTCATGGGTTCGATTCCCATTCCATCTAGCATTTATTGTATCATCCTTCACCTCATTACCCACGCAAAAGTCATAGACTTATCATCAACAGAAAAAAAGATGTGGATTCAGGGTTTATTTGATATAAAACCATTGAATACTCAACTATTATATTAATATTACTATTAAACGTATTATTTATTGTAAATGCACAGCCAAAAACTTACAAAAAGACATAAATACAATAATTATTGGCTACAATATTTCCAGAACAATTAATTATATACCGGTATCCTAATCCTAAATATAGGCCTACATAAACACATGTTTATATAGAAACAATTCCAATTTTGCTAGGAAGAAAGATGTAGGCTATTTTCTGCGCTGTGTCAATAATAACTTCCAGAAGCGATAAGCAAGCATTTTTGTTTTGTTTTTCATTTTCATTTTTGAAAATTTATTTTTGTTGCATAGCCAGGATTGGATTTTTTTAAATTTAGTAGTGTAGATGCTAATCTAGACCACTTGTTTTGAATCAATTCCAAATTTGATTGAATTGGGGCTTACACTTTGATTCAATACTAATTGAGAGAATCAACTCTCGCATGATTAGTTAGACCAATAATTTGTTGAATCAAGCTGATTTTCTTTGAATTAACCTGCAATTTTTCAAACTGCTAAATTTCAAACATCATAATTAATAAATACTTATTATTGTCTATCTGATCATTTATTTCAATGTAGGCTATTTGGACAATAAAATCATAATAGATAGGAATAATATGAAATGAAAAGTCGATGATTTGATTAGCCTGCTTGGATTCCAGTGCTGCTACCATTTTATTTGTTGAATATTAGATAGAATCCGGATTCAGTAGGATATTATGCAGTCATGTTTAGAGATAGGTGATCATCTTAGTTATTTTATTATATTTACTCAATCTTCTTGTAATGCAATGTCTTTAAGTTTTAAATTGAAATGTAGGTCCACAAATTGCATACACTGTTCCAGTAATCATGTTTTATGTGAAACCTATCATTTTAATTCAGGATCCTGATTGAACTCATTGTAATATATTGTTTAGCCTATCACTTGTCATGGTTAATCTTGCTTTATTAAAATTCTATCTGATAGCAGGGTACTTTTAATTTTATTCATTTATTTATTCATTCACAAAAACCGTTATCTCCCGTTATCTCAGTGATGCCTTCCATCTTGGTATATATACACTCACAACTTGCGAAAGTTCCAGACTCACAATTGCCCACACAGCCTTATTGCTGTACTAGCAGCAGTAACTGATGCTAAATTTTGGTATGAGATTGAAAAACAGTATTTGAGAAATAGAGAGGGGATGAACTAGATGGGAAATAAGCAATTACCGGCGCGACAGCCCGGCGACACTAAACAAATATTGCCGTATCAAGACTAGCCATTTTTATATAAATAATTCTACAAACTTTATGTATGACTCATCCTTTCCACCCGAACCTAAATCGCGCAAAAAAGGAAGAAATTCAGATTCCAGATTCGTGGCCACACACTAGCCCATTTATCTAAAATACTCGAAATTGAGGAAGTTCTCTTTATTAGCTGTGAAATGTATGTGTTTCAACCTTTCACCCAATAAAAAAGACATTCTAGAGTGGCAGAAAAATATTTCTAGTACTGTATTATTATAACTTAATCACATTATATATGGAAAATTTCCACCATAGAATAACATCATTATTAAATGGAAGAAATGAACCGAGCTCCGCTCAGGGAGGCTGTGTTTCAAGTGTTTCATAGAAAAACATTGGACAAAACCAATTTCATTTTGCATTTGAAATCATTTCTGACTCACAAATGTTGTGCTAATCTTAAATTTTGGATAGAAATACGGTATACAGATACAGAAATTGCTCACTTAATGTAATAGGATTTTACTCTTGCTACCTAGGTTTTTGATTCACTTGAATAAAACTACATCCTTCATTTTTTCTATCATTGAGATCCACTGAAATACTGTATCACAAACTCATAAAAAAGTTATCAAAACAGTTTGTTCCTTTTTACTTGTTCGTTACCTTTGCGCAACGGGGTCGGTGGGGGCCTTATCAACTGTCAATTTTCCATGGTCTCAATATTCAGTTCAATGAAAGTTATATAGAGCTCACTGTGATTCCGTAAAACAAATACTGTACAGTATGACTTAGTTATAACATCATTTATTGTCAATATTATTGACGCTGTATCAGAGTGAAACTGTAGAAGGGCTACCAATTCATCAATAACACAGGAGAAATAAAAAGTTACGATTTTTCATTAAATACATACTTTATTCAAATACCTACTCAATATGTTGAACTCGATTTGAGGGTTTTCATTTCGAGTCTTCCTTCATGAACACAATCTAGCAGAAACAGGATTCTACAAACATTTCATTTATTAAAAAATTCACCAAAACTCTTGGTAAAAAATCATACTGGCTTAAATTCAGACATAATAATTATGAGCTAATTATAGGCTATTGTGCTTCTATAATAATTTTTCATCATTGCACATCGCTGTACAATCCAGAAAAACATGTAGCCTACAATAGGTTTTGGATTTAGACAAAGAAGATAGAGAACTTGTGCTTGCTTGTACAGAATGATTCATCATGAATCCTTGTCCTACTTGTCTAGTCTGTGTACCGAGACTTCTCCATTCCGGGGGTCCGGTCCACTCAAAATTCCTTGAATGGTAAATTAAATAAATTCACTTGAAAACACTACCGACTCATATCAAGAACTTATTTTGATCAACGAAACTGGTTGAGTTCATATCTCGCAATCTGGGTCTGGCTGTAAAATGGCGGACGCAAGCCTTGAAAAAATACGTCATCGCTGTTAAAATCGAGAGCGATTGGGCCTTCTGTAGATCTAGGAGGTATTGGTAGTATCCACCAACTAATTAGCCCAGGCAATGAATGTTTTGTGTCGTAACAAATTAGGGGAAAGCTGAATTTTTACAGGATGTTAGTATACATAGTACTTACTCAAAAAAACCAAAGTCCCGACCCCCACCCCGCTTGCTTCCCCCACCACCCCCTATCAACATTGCAAGAGCAGTACTTCAGTTAAAGGCTTATAACTCGGAAACTAATTAAGGTATCATTGTGATTCTAATCTCATTTAATACTCAAAACTATTTTCTAAAAAATATGTCATATACATTTTCTATGTAGATAGCCTAGTTTTTCAGTAAAAATATAGTTTATAGAAAAAATGTCACCACGAACCACGAAAATCAACTTCAACTGATCATATCTTTTTTAATATCGCGTTATTGGTTGTGCCGTCCCTTACAAAACTTATAGATAATTTAATAAGCTTTAAAATGTTGTGTCTGTTGATTACTATAGTTCGGGTTATGGCGTCATAGTGAGTGATGAAATAGTAGCGGACACCGCGTCGCCGAACCCTACAGCACTGTGTATTGCATGGGGCTTGGCTATCCAGCCCAATCCAATAAATAATTATTGTCAGACAAGCAAGACTATATATGCCAATCAATAGTACACGTTTGAAAGTACATTTTCCGAAAAGTCCCCAAAAATCCCCCCCTCAACTTTTCCCCCAAGCCCCCTCAAAGTTGAAAATGTTTCTAATTATTGGAAATTTGATATCTCTGTAACTAACTATCGAACAGAGTTGATTCTTCTTCCATAATATCAGTCATATAATGTTCTGCAATAATTGTGCTGTTCACTTTGCCGGTAAACCTGATATTTTCTTTTATAAAAATTGAAATATCTTCAAAAGAGAATTCTATCAACTAGATTTTTCATTATTTAGGGGGACATTTTTGTATGTCATTTTACAGAGAATAGCGTTAAATAGAAGTTATGGAACTTATTTTTATGAATCCAAAGATGTGTATAACAGCATACTGACGATTAGAGATGACGATTTGATAGGATGAGTGGTGTAGTGGGTGGGGGGGTGCCCCTTTGCTAACATCTGTTGCACTCCACCTTTATGTTCTCAGCTCTTCGAGGCTATTTCAATTCATTTATGCAATTCATTTGACACCGATAATTGGGAATTCTACTTGAAAGGGCAGTATAGGCTCCCCTTATACTACATTATTTTGTAAAATGATGATTTGTCATAAGAAATAGTTTTAACTTGTAAACTACTGAAGAATAAATCGCAAAATTTGTCTCAAACTGTAGGTATCATCTTTTTCTTTCATACTCTCTGTAAGAGAACTGCTGAAAACACGTTTTCAATCAAGCTAAACAATTTTATATGTAGCAAAAATTTTGGTAATTTTCCAGGTTTTCCGATATGAACAGCCACACCATGTGTCGAACATGAAATAAACAGGATACCTTTCTTGTGGCCAATACAATTACCCAAAACTGGGTATCAACGGCAGGCTTGTAGCATGAATAGAAAGTTATAATCATTCATAAAGTTGAAATTTAAATTTTTTCATAATCTTTCAACATTTTGAATTACAATAAATCAAAATTCATGCATGATACAAAGATGCCACTGTTTCAGGGAATTGTATTGTCTAAAATAGCTGTGTCCTATACATTTTTTGACCAACACATTGTATGACTTTACTATTGGGAAAACCTACATATAGAATTGTTTAGTTTGATTTAAAATGTGTTTTCAGTGGTTCTCTTACTGAGGATATGACAGAAAGAGGTGTTACCTACAATTTGAGACGAATTTTGCAATTCGTTCTTCAGTAGTTTACGAGTTATAAACTATTTATAATGAAAATCGTCATTTTCCAAGTACACTTTAGGGCGGTAATGGGCAAACTACGGCCCGTGAGCTAGCCCGGAGCATGATTTTGAGTGAAGACTAAAATCACACATGCAAATTAAGTTATAAGAAATATATGAAATATAATGTAAAAAATATATTTTTCTTTGCTAAATTAGGATAACGGTTATTTATTCATTTATCTTTTCGATTTCGCAGTACAATATATTATCGCATCTCAGTTTGCTCTCAGTGTTTAGATATGAGTTAACTTACTAAAGATGTGAGCTACCGCTTACAACGTAAAATCGACAGGGAAGGAAGAAAGACTCAAATTGCAATTACTGTATTATGACGATATAGGCCTAATTCTTGTTCATTGTTTCAAGAGGTTTCCTGCCTCTGTAGTCATTGGATGAAGTTTTCATATGTTGAAACGAATAGATGCTTGAAATTGGTCATCAGTTACAAAATAAAGAAACTACTGCAGTTTCATTATTGATTATCAATGGTCCACACATTTAAAAAGGTCTAATTGGAATGTTTAGTCTCAATGAAATTATGACATCACTTTTATCCAGAACAAAAAAGACGTTGAGCTTTTAGAGTGAATAGTCAAAAATACCAGACATAAGTATAACTACCGAAACATTAAAAAAAAACTTTGCTTGTTTTCAAACTGAATATAAAAGTGAAATTAAATGTAAAAGGCCATCTATAAATAGCATGATTGTTAGTGAGACATTCAAATGATACGATCACTAAATGAACTTCATACTCTAATGTGCGTCAAAATGAGTGAAATGATGTCTAGAGCTGCTTAAATTACTGCTTTTAAATGCTAATAAATTTACCAAAACCATTGTGGAGAAGTACCCCCTGAAACCTTTTACTTTGATAAGATGGATTAAAAATCAGATTGCTTCTAAAGCTAATCTCAGTTGGATTACTGCGTGAGTTAAACAAGAGTCTTTCTACTACATCTTCAATTATTTAGTGTAATATTAATTGAGACTTGAATTTTTAATTGATGATTGAAATGTAAAAAATGAGTACAATTTAGTGTAATATTCATTGAGACTTGAATTTTTAATTGATGATTGAAAGGTGAAAAATGAGTACTAATCAAATTTTTGACCCGCCCACATAATTTCTCATTTCATCTAGCCCCTCCTTCAAAAGTGTGCCCATGTCTGATATAAGGGGGAGCCTATACTGCCCTTTCAAGTAGAATTCCAAATTATCTGTCAAATGTGGCCTCAAAGAGCTGAGAAAATAAAGGTATGGAGTGCGACAAACCGTTCCTGAGAGAAGGGCCCAACAATGTTAGCAAAGGGGAACCCCCCCCTCTACACCACTCATCCTATCAAATCGTCATCTCTAATCGTCAGTATGCTGTTATCCACATCTTTGGATTCATAAAAATAAGTTCTTTAACTTCTATTCAACACTATTTTCTGTAAAATGACATACAAAAATGTCCCCCTAAATAATGAAAAATCTAGTTGATAGAATTCTCCTTTGAAGATATTTCAATTTTTATAAAAGAAACTATCAGGTTTACCGGCGAAGTGAACAGCACATTTATTGCAGAACATTATATGACTGATATTATGGAAGAAGAATCAACTCTGTTTGATAGTTAGTTACAGAGATATCGAATTTCCAATAATTAGAAACATTTTCAACTTTGAGGGGGCTTGGGGGAAAAGTTGAGGGGGGGATTTTTGGGGACTTTTCGGAAAATGTACTTTCAAACGTGTACTATTGATTGGCATATATAGTCTTGCTTGTCTGACAATAATTATTTATTGGATTGGGCTGGATAGCCAAGCGCCATGCAATACACAGTGCTGTAGGGTTCGGCGACACGGTGTCCGCTACTATTTCATCACTCACTATGACGCCATAACCCGAACTATAGTAATCAAAAGACACAACATTTTAAAGCTTATTAAATTATCTATAAGTTTTGTAAGGGACGGCACAACCAATAACGCGATATTAAAAAAGATATGATCAGTTGAAGTTGATTTTCGTGGTTCGTGGTGACATTTTTTCTATAAACTATATTTTTACTGAAAAACTAGGCTATCTACATAGAAAATGTATATGACATATTCTTTAGAGAATAGTTTTGAGTATTAAATGAGATTAAAATCACAACGATACCTTAATTAGTTTCCGAGTTATAAGCCTTTAACTGAAAGTACTTCAGTAGCTCTTGCAATGTTTATAGGCGGGTGGTGGGGGAAGCAAGCGGGGTGGGGGTCGGGACTTTGGTTTTTTTGAGTAAGTACTATGTATACTAACATCCTGCAAAAATTCAGCTTTCCCCTAATTTGTTACGACATTGGCCGTTTTCACACACACCGACACGGCGCCGGCACGACACCGGCAAGATGTCGTCCCGGTGTCGTGGGGGTTGAGATACAATGCTGCCAAATGGAACAGCTTTCACATTCACCGACACGGCACCGGCAGCCGGCTGCCGGCGCCGGCATGTCGTTGGCAGCATTGCTCCCGCCGGTGCCGGCGCCGACACTTGTGTGTCGTCCATAGTTTTGAACAGAATTCGGTCATTTTGTCAACAGTTTGAGGTTAGGTACTGAAAAAAAACATCTGGTACAGTACGATGGCTGATAGGTATGATGTTGTCACCCTAATTGAATTAGTCGAATCCGAGCCCTGTTTATGGGACAAAACTATAGAAGAAAATAAGAACAAAATCTTTAGAGACAGAAGCCAATCTCGTCCGAGTGTCTTGTTTTTTCATTTCATCACTTAAATTCACTAATATATAGTCAAAAGTTTCCTAACAGTACTCATACGAAAAAAATTAAAAAATTTTGTTAGGTTTTCACTAGCTTATCAAATAAGGTGTAATACAAGCCATCCAAATAGCGAACTTTTATTATTGGGTCAATCCAAAGTTGTCTATTACGACTGCGCCTTTTACGTAGATATAATAAATATAACAAATACAACCTCCTGTTGTAATCAGCCATCGTACCGTTTTGAACTGTGCCGCCCACTGCAAATTAAGGTTAGTTCTTCACCGACAGCCAGATGCCGTGTCGGTAAGTGTGAAATGCTTCAACGATGTTGTGACGATATCGGCGCCCGGTGCCGGTGTCGTGCCAGCGCCGTGTCGGTGTGTGTGAAAACGCCCAATGGCCATTTTTTTGCATTCATTGCCTGGGCTAAATCAGCATGATGTGAGGCGGGAAATGGATTTGATTTGAAATACAGTATCCCAATATCTGCCCAGTCAATGAAAGTTTTGATTCCTAACAAATTTTAGGAAAGCTGAACTTCTACAGTACCTTACCTATGTTTTATTATGCAAGATACTAACTTGAAACAACTAGAGTCCCGACCAACACCCATCTGGCTTCCCCCTCCAACAACACTTTTTTTTGTAAGTCAAAAAACATTTCACAGTCCAAAAAAACGTCTATCGGCTCTAATAGGTCTAGCATGAAATTTTCGTGTGCTCCTGTCATTTCGGTCGCACCCTTCTCCGAACTGAACACCCCACAGAGGCGGACAAAAAATACATTTAGCTTGAACATATTTTGTCACTGCAGTAGTAGAAATTCGACCATTAACTTTTTTATATTTTTTTAAATTATGACTGTATTCGCGTTAGCAACCAACAGAAGCATGAAAAACATTTCCATAGCAGCAGTATTATCTACTATAGCAAAGTTTAATGCCCATTAAAAAAAAATATTCATCATTTTCAAATTTCAATATGTATTTTTTAAATTCAATTAGAATCATTTTTAACAAAAAAATGTTAATCATTTATATATATAAGCGTTCTGCACTTCTCTACATAACTTGAGTATACCGAATTTTTCCACTTCAATTGTCTGGTGTTCCTAAAAACTGATCAAATACATGTAAACCCCATTGGTGTATTAATAATATAGATTAAAAAAATGTGAAATTGGCATATGATATTCACGTTTTAAATTTCACAAATTTTTCACTTTTACATTTTTTACATTTTTTTTACGTTATAAATGTCACAACTTTTTCACGTTTACATTTTTCACATTTTTTTTACGCGAAAAAAATATATTTATTTTTCCTTTTAACATTTTCACCTTTTTTCTACGTGAAAATAACGTTATTTTCACATTATGTGCTGACTGGGTAATAGTCATAGGAACTCTCTGATTTATATACCTCCTTAAACCTTGGCCTAATACACCCCCATTGGTTTCTATTACTAAGAAGATGGACATTGAAATTTGCAGGCCTAATATTGGCTAGTTTGTAATATTTTCATTTGATTATATATTGTAGGATGTCAGCGTATCTGTACCCCTTACATCGTTTATATAAGGTACATAATGCTAACATAACAGTGAATATAGGCTATAAAATGAAATATAACTTATAACTTAGGCTACTTTTACAATGCTCTGTGGAGTAAGGTTTTGGTTAGTTATCATAATGTAAAGACATTGAAATTCATCATCAAAACAAATGATTTTACAATATTATACATTATACTCACCTAACCTATCTCCATCAGTGCTGTAAAAATAGATAAGTTAAGCCTATTCCATTTTAAATTTAATTTAATGTTCAAACCACCAAAAAAAAGATGCAATAGCTAACTTATATTATTAATTTCGATGTAAGCTATTGATATTGGTAAGATTGATATTTCCAATCAGATAAGTTAAGTGTGGTACAAGTACAAAACTCCACCCACAGCTAGTTCAGATAGTTCCGAGCCGCCTAATCTTGTTTTAGAGTAATCTATATTAGTAAGGATGTTATCAATTATTGTTTGTGATGTTCTTGTGACTCTGGTATGAACTTTTATTTCCAAGTTATTCATGCATATAATATCCTTTAAATCTTCTGACATTTTATTCTGTGTTGCAAAGTCTGTAATGAAATCTCCCGCTACAATAACGTTTGTAAAACAAGTAGTAGTAATCTCTAAATGAATAGTTCACAAAAATTGTTCCATTCCCCATTTGGTGACCTGTAAATACCTAACACCGCTACTTCGAAATTATTGTCGATTTTTACTCTCAAACCAGTAACTTCTGAATCCATTTCCACAGCAAATTTCTCTACATATTCTAAATTAAATGTTTGCATATTCTTAGCATTTTTAGTGAAGATAGCTACTCCCCCACTTCGATGAGATGTCCTGCAATACGACAATGAATAGTTTGGAATATTAAGTTGTGACAATTCATCTTCTTTTAAACCATGCTCTGTGAAAATAGCTATATTAGGAGCCTCTTCTTTAAAAAATACTTCGATTCTATCTATTTTGTTACGAATGTATTGAATATTCTGATGGAACACAGTGAGTACCGGTACTTCGTCCCCTATCATCCCTTATTACTTTATCGTTGCTTTTGCATATTGAAGTAGATTTACTTTATCTCTTAGAATCTTGAGAGCCTATCAGATTTCTACAAGAGTTCCTTCCACTAATGCTATCCTGATTTTTTGATCGATTAACGTCTTTTAATATAATTGAAGATATGAATTTTTATCATAATGGATGGTCTCACATGCTACCCAATGAAATGATTGATGAATTTATTAAATTGGTAGCTCAATAGATGGCATTGATTGAAATGGTGACTCATAAGATGGTTAATTAATTACATCAGCAGCTAAAAATAACAAATCTTTTAATTGAATTCAAAGATGGTAGGGGACTTATTTCTGTGCAACTTTTCAAAACACTCATAACATGCATCCCTGTAATTTCTACATGCTTCTTAATTTATTAATCACATTGATGACTAATGTGAAAAAGGATAATCTATTAATTTAACTTACAATGTGGATTTTTGAGGAGAGATGGAAAATAGGGAATATATATACTGTTACGGCCAATCTTATCTACTATAAGATAGAAGCCACCCGCCCTAGCTCTGAGCCTCCCTCTCAGTTAGTCTCTCTCGGTCCGTCAATGAAGTAGCTCGATAGTACTTAGTCTTTCTCGGTAAGCCATAGCAGACAGTGCAATTGTCTCTTTACTCAGTGCCCAAACGCAATTACTCTCTCATCCTCTCTCATTCATGCTCTATGTCTCTCACTATCCTCACTCACTCTCTTCCTCTCTATCACTCTCACCCTCTCACACTTCCTCTTCCTCACTCATATATCATCACACTACGAACACCAGACTGGACGACTACAAGCAGCAGGAAATAAGGGGCGCCCCTCCTCATCTCTCCAACTCAGCTCAACGTCTGGTAAGTGTACATCTAACACTCATTACTCTCCCTCTTATCCTCATATGGTCCTCCACTGCTCTTCTCTCTCCTCAATTCCTCTAAGCTACCACAGGCCTCAACATTTGGTCCCACGGGCCAGATTACGCCCTCACATTTACTCCTCCTAGGCCGAATACTCAAACGCCCTTACATTTGGTCCTTCACGGCCCGGATATTGATTATCATTTGGCTACCCCTGATACTCAAAAATCCGGTGGATTTGAATCAGTTAGAAAAGTGAATAATTTATTCAAAATTACTCCTGTTAAGCCGTTTCATAAGTTGCTTAATTTTGTGCATTTTGAAAGGATTATCTCTGTAACCTGCAATTGTAACTTGCTCTTATCTCTTATCTCTTGATAAAGTCGTTCAGCTGAACCTACAGCAGGCTTCCTACAAAGTTGAAAAATAATATTCTGAATTCCACTCGTTATCGCACTCTGTCGAGCATTCTCTCTCACTCGACGCACTCTTGTTCTCTTTCTCTCTCGCACTCGCAGCGCCGTATTAAAGACAATTACTCTTTGTCTTTCTATGCTCTATTACAAAGGACGTTCTATCTCCCTAGTGCGTTCTCACTCACTCTCGTGCTCTTACTTCAACGTCGTTCTCTCTCTCTGGCGCTCGGTCCTTAATCACTTTCATTCTCTTTTGCACTTCGTTCGCCATTCATCAATTATCATAATCGGAACGCCGACCACAGCTGTTCTTTGTTTACAGTTTCGACTTAGCAGAATTTTCTCTATTACTCACCTGTTCTGTACTCTACTCACTCTGCTCGCTAAATACTATCAAATATGACTTTATCACTGCCTGTTTTAGAAGCAAAGAAGGATAATGCTTTCTCACAAATCCAAATAATTTATGATTTGACAAAGAAAACAGCAGATAAAGAAATACTTAGAAAATTTATGATTCGTTCAAAATCAGTTGACAAGCTTCGCAAAGAGTTTGCTGATGCTCTTGACTCATATCATGAACTCAAGTTACAAGACGATAAGACATTTGTTCCCAATTACACACCACTCAATAGTGCTGATGAACTAGTTGATTATATTAACTCTCATCTCGAATTTTGCGAAACCAAAATTAATGCTTCTAAAAATAAGACTGCAACCTCTACTTCTCCACAACAAGCCTCTGTTGTTCGCTTGCCGAAACTCGAGTTGAAGCATTTTAAAGGAGACATGCTTGAATGGGTCTCATTTATAAATATGTTTGATTCAAGTATTCATAACAATGCATCCATGGACTCTGTAATGAAATTTCAGTATCTACTTAGTGTTCTCTCAGATGAACCACTAAATTTGATTAAAGCTCTACCTATCTCAGCTGCTAATTATCAGGTAGCCTATAACCTGCTCAAAGATAGATACCATTCACCTCGACGACTCGCTTCGCTACATCTCAATCAACTACTAGATTTACCCTCAGTCGATAACACTCCTTCTCAAATGAGATATTTTCTGAACTCTTATAATGAAAATATCCAAGCGCTACAAGGTATTGAAGTTGATATTACAACTCAAGAAAATCCTCTCTTGTCGGCTATTATCTTAAGAAAAATGGATATTAATCTCAGAAGAAAATATGAACATTATCGCTCAACAATTCACTCTAGCGAAAACAAGGACACTGTATTTATTCCAAAGGCTGATGAAATAATAAAATTCATTAATCAAGAATGCTCTGAAATTGAGGAAGCATCACCTCCGAATTACCCTCAGCTCTCGGCTGTCTCGTCTCCTCTCAACACTCAATCTCGTGGTCGTGGTCGTGGAATAATAGTTGATGTCTTGAAACCTCTACAACAATTTAGATTTCTACAATCTACTCCTCGTGGTCGAGGATATTTTCGCACTATCTCACCACCGGCCTCATACGCAAATATTGTCTCGCAAAATCAGACCTCAGTTACAAATAACTCAACTCAACAGGTCTCTAAACCTCCAATGAGACAAAGAAGAGAGTCTGACACACCCTCCAAAGCAGATTGCTCTTATTGTGGCTCTGACAGACATAAAATTTATACTTGTCCAGAATTCTACAATCTTTCAGTAGAAAGGCGCTTACATTTTGTATCAGTCTCGAATAGTTGCTCGAATTGTCTTGGTCATTGCCATGAACTATCACAATGCTCTTCTCAACGCTCATGTCAAATATGTGATAGATGTCACCACTCGCTGCTGCATATTAAGAAAACATCTGCCTCCACTCCTCGTAACAGCAGACCTACCAGTCCCTCACAATGACTATCTACTCGAACATCGGATTCCACTGCTCGGAACTCTCTCACTCGAAACGCCGAATCTACTCACCACTCTCAATCAAATGTTAAAATACTACCGCTCTCAAAAACTTCTGTTAATAAAATATCTCAACAACTCTTCATTGGTGCGGCTCAGGAGGAATCTCTTACCACTCTTCTTCCTACAGCTCTCGTATGTTTATCAACTCGTGATGGACATACTGTCGTCGCAAGAGCTGTATTAGATACAGCAGCTCAAGCTACATTTATTACTGAGCATATAGCAACAATATTAAAGATCTCTCGAACTAGCTGTTCAAAACTAACAATTAGTGGCATCTCAGGCACTAGTACTCGCTCTCGTGGTGTGACTAATGTGACTCTAAAAACTCTCAAAGGTGATATTATTGCACCAGATCACAAAGTGATGATATTATCCAGCATCACTGGAGACATGCCTCAGAAAAATCTCTCTCCTGCTGTACTAAAGGCCACAGAATTTCTCACCCTAGCCGATCCTCAGTTCCATAAAAGAGCTCCCATTGACGTACTCCTCGGAGCTGATATCTTCTCAAAACTCATAACAGGCGCAACTCTAGATCTCGGCTCGGACATGCCTCAAGCATGGCACACATCTCTCTGATATGTATTAATTGGTTCTACAGTAGCTATAGACCTTCCTGCTCATGAAATTACGTCTAATACTCTTCTCTCTACTAAAGATCTCGATCTCAGCTCTCAAGTACAACAATTTTGGAAAATTGAAGAACCTCCTCTTGCTACCAAACGTTCTAAAGCTGATGAAGAATGTGAAAAACACTTTGAAAATACGCATGCTCGCGATTCTACAGGACGTTATATTGCAAGATTGCCCTTCAAGGGTGACCCTTATGAGTTAGGTAACTCATCCACTCAGCTCAAAAACAATTTACCTCTCTTGAGCGGCGCTTTATGAGAAACCCTGCCTTTCACAAAGCCTACAAGGAATTCATGGCCGACTACATCATAAGTGGCCACATGCACGCTGTGAATTCACAATCTCTCACTCAAACTCCTCATTATTATCTCCCTCATCACGCAGTTTTCAAAAATGATAAAATTCGTGTCGTGTTTAATGGCTCTGCTGAAACATCAACTGGAAAATCTCTCAACTCACTCTTGCATGCTGGACCGAAATTACACAATGACATAATCGACCTCATTATGCAGTTCCGTTCTTCTCCAGTTGTATTTACTTGTGACATTCGACAAATGTTTCGTCAAATTTTGATTCATCCCAAAGACCAAGAATTCCAGTTGATTTATTGGCGTGATGACCCCTCTCAGCCTCTCGCAACATATAAACTCTCTACAGTTACTTATGGCATACTCTCTCGTCCAGTTGTCAAGGTGTCACCTCTCCCCCTCGAATAATCTCTTAGTCTCACTTCTCATGTCTCAGTGGTGGATCGAGTAACTATTGTAGACATGAGAAATCTCACTCTTAATCTCTTCTCGTTTGTCTCTCCCCTCTGGACACTCTTTTGTCTCTTCTCTCTGGTCTCTACCCTTCATACCTCATATGTTGAACCATTGGTTCAAGGTGGGGGGTATGTTACGGCCAATCTTATCTACTATAAGATAGCAGCCACCCGCCCTAGCTCTGAGCCTCCCTCTCAGTTAGTCTCTCTCGGTCCGTCAATGAAGTAGCTTGATAGTACTTAGTCTTTCTCGGTAAGCCATAGCAGAC
The DNA here is from genome assembly GCA_948455865.1 of Conomelus anceps. Taxonomy (NCBI): domain Eukaryota; kingdom Metazoa; phylum Arthropoda; class Insecta; order Hemiptera; family Delphacidae; genus Conomelus; species Conomelus anceps. The sequence continues at coordinate 40,768,438 of OX418217.1, forward strand.
AGTGCAATTGTCTCTTTACTCAGTGCCCAAACGCGATTACTCTCTCATCCTCTCTCATTCATGCTCTATGTCTCTCACTATCCTCACTCACTCTCTTCCTCTCTATCACTCTCACCCTCTCACACTTCCTCTTCCTCACTCATATATCATCACACTACGAACACCAGACTGGACGACTACAAGCAGCAGGAAATAAGGGGCGCCCCTCCTCATCTCTCCAACTCAGCTCAACGTCTGGTAAGTGTACATCTAACACTCATTACTCTCCCTCTTATCCTCATATGGTCCTCCACTGCTCTTCTCTCTCCTCAATTCCTCTAAGCTACCACAGGCCTCAACATTTGGTCCCACGGGCCAGATTACGCCCTCACATTTACTCCTCCTAGGCCAAATACTCAAACGCCCTTACATATACTACATGTTAAGTTACTAACATGTTGATAATGTAGAATCGGTTGCTGGGGAAATTGCTAAGTACATTAATGACTGAGGAGATGGTAAATAGGTTTATACCAAATGTTAAGGTGTGCATATTATATTACTGATGACTAATGTATCAATTGAATTGGTGGTTGATGAGATCTTTTAATTTTTTCTATTTTTCAAATTCCCAATACACCTATAATGTGAGCCTCTGCCATTTCCACAAGCTTCCTAATTTATTTATGGACTGATGAGATGACTAATCTATTTGTGACTGGAGAGATGGTGAATCTATTCATGAATGCAATGATTTATTGAACTATTTCTTTTCGATCAATAAATTGAATTACAATAGAAAAACTAATGAGAAATTACTGTTTTATGAGCCTCAACATCAACTATAATTGAATTTGCATTAAAACGAATGGAGGTGTGAGTCTCTTGAAGAGAGACTTTTCATCTACTGAACTGAACCTAAACATCCCACCCTGGGGCTACTCAACAACTGATAATATCTTTTTCCTACAGTGACCCGAAAAAGTGCCTATTTTTGCACTAACTGTAGCACGCAAAATAGTCTATTCCTGCACCAGTGCGGGAAAGTAAATTACAGTGTGGGAAAGTATTTTTCCACACTCCAAATTTGCAACCTAACAACACAAAATAGTGAGCATGTAATACACAGGTTCCCTATTCTGCATTCAAAAATAGGTTGGCTACTCTGATTCAGCTGTGAATAGTTGTTGGAGTTGTTGTTGATGAAATTGATTTGATTCAAAGATAGGTTATGTGAGGAATTTTCAGGTTAGTTACATATATATATATTTTATTATTGATAATTGATAAGTGGGCATTCATTTAACAGGTTACTGATGAGACAAGTCATTTCCACTTACTTCCCAATATATTAATTGAATTGATAAATGATGAGATGATATGCCATCCTTTATTGATTTTAATGGTAAATTTTGAATTTTGAACGGACAACATAAAACAAATTACCCAAACAGCATTTTTACTGTTTGCTTGACTGACCAAACACTCTAATCAACAAGAACCGGAAGAGACAATTAAACACAGCTTCAGTAATGACCTTCCAGATTTATTACTCCTTTTTAACAAAATCCTAAATCGTTGTCTAAACCAAACATATTCAAAAAACCATACAACACAATATCACAGAAATTTATCACAATAAAATAATATCAATCAAATAATTAAAGGTCACAATTTGTTACTAATAATTAATCTTCCTGAGGCAAACACCACTCGCAAACTTTAAACTTTTAACTAATAAACCTTTTCTCTAGATGTATTTTCGACTATTAAATTTTCCCCCCAAATGTGTCCTCAAGTCAGTCCATATAATCGATCGCACTATCGACGAGTGGGCCCACTAATACTAGAAATTGTTGATATGTTACCTTGATTTGGTCCTTAGAACACTCATCCTACAGTTACCGGTACATATTCTTGTCTCTGCCCTCCATTAGCAAACTTAAGGATTCATCTGGTAATCCCAAATCAGGTTGAAATTTCTAACTGGTAATTAGTGATGCCAAATTGATCCAGAACTCGTACCTCCAACTGGGACCACTGAAATTAATCAATTTGTCCTACAATTTGCTCTTTACTCTCTTGACTACAAACTAAAATCAATTTCACAATTTACCAAAAATAAAAGAATACAACAATATACTCTATGGGTCAAAAATTCGTTCTCATTAAATTTTGATTTTCTAACTCAGATTTTAAAGACATAAAATTCAGATTTTAAAAGAGACATAAAGTTCTAGATTACAAAATCGTTCAATAAAAAATAGAGATACCTCTGCTACTTTCATTAAATAGTTCAAGTTATTTCTTGTAAAACGTTTCAGAAATAATACACTCATAGTTTATCTCATCTATCTAATCTTTTATATGACATATTTAATTCCTATCCAAAGAAAAGTCCAAACTTCTATAATTATTTAAATCGAGATCACCTATTACTGAAATTTTAGCATTATGCCAAGAACACTTAATCACAACAAACTAGTAAAGGCTTTCTCAAAAGGAAAAACATTACATTCGAAATTACTAACAGAAAAACAAATTTTATGGTCCATCTACGGTAACCTTTAGATACTTCACAGAGAAACTTAGACAAATGAATTTCTCAAACGAAACCTGAAGTGTTCTTAGAAATAAGAATCTTTGAAATTAAACTAAAGAGTAATTATAGGTTAAATCTTTGCATTACTGACATATTTATCTCAAAATTCAATTTTAAGACACAATAGGAATTGATAATTTACTGACATTAGAAACTTGAAAAACTTACCCAAAATTTGGTGGTGATATTTAATTCAATTACATTTATGAAGACTAATCAAACTCAATCCCTTGAAAAGATAAATAAAAAAAACTGGAAGGTCAAACTGTAATTAAAACTCTACATTTCAAAATGCAAAAATTAAAATCCTCAACTCATCATAAATCAAAAAATTAATTTCTACTCCATTGATTGTCCTCCCTTCGTAAGCTCAAGTCATCAAGAAATCAAGCCAAGCCAACTAAAAAAGACGCTACCTGATCGAGATGCAAGATTTAACAAAACACTCACATTTTTTCTTGACTTAACCAATAAAAAACGAGAACTGGAGATCATGCCACCTCGTATGATTACATGGCTAGGCAGCCTTCTAAATCACACATTTCTCATTAAGTGCATGATTTAAATAATATTGATTTACATTAGTTTATATTTATTAATTTTAATCCACTAAGAGCAAATCAATTATTAATGTTAATAATTAATTCCAATTCACAGAAGTTTATATACAAAATTTCAAATGGTTTCCATAAAATTTAAAATAATGTACCTAGCAACTGCCAACAAAAGAGTGTACCTGAGCGCGAAGTTCAAAAACATTGTGAATTCATCACAATACTCCCCCTCTTTATTGTGTGAAACACAGTCTAAGAAAAACTAGAAATTCATAAAAGTGATGTATCAATCAAAAATTCCAAAGTAAGGTACAAAGACAGAGGTGAAACAAACAAGTGATGTAAAGTTTGAAACATGGGCATCAGAAAGTAACATTAGAGAAGTGGCCATCTTCTCCTTTGCCAGTAACTGATACATTAAATTAAAAATACATAAAACAAACTTCTGGATGACTCCAACCGCGGATAAGACTCACCCAAAAACACAAAATCAGTAAGAAGAGTAGACCACAACAGGTCACCAGAAATTGTCAGACTAAACAAGACTGGTCTCACCACAGAGCTCACTAGACAAAAAATCAACTTTGGTAATCCTTCATCATATCAAAACTTATCTACTAGCAAATATCAGGACAATAATCAATACATTGAGTAAATTTACAATTGCAAAACACATGACAACTACAATGACAAGGCATACTACACTACTAGAACTGTAGCTAAGGGATGATGATGATTCAAGAATCACTATTATCTTAACCTACGCAAAACTACCTATTTAATATTCACAGCACAAACCAGAAATCACAAAATTCACACTTCAAGCTTTATTCCTACCTTATACAAGGTCAAGGAAAAGATTCAAATCCACATCTGAGTACCAACACTCTGTGTGTGTTACTCACAGAAATGAGTTTCTGTGACAGCTATGTCAGACACTAGATTAGATGACCGTGCACATAGTCAGAAAAAGAATCAGGTCAAAACTATAGCTTACATTGTTATACAATATTTTCCAAAGGCATAATTTCATTGATGAGATGAAATAATTTCTTGCCAAGGACAAGGATCAAACAGACAATTGTAATAGAATAACTATTCATCCAACAGGAACATTATTACCAGCATAATATCTTTTCAATTGAGAGACATGAGCTTTCTGAACATACTTGTCAGACTCGGGATCATGCAAACTTGCAGTAACAGGTGTTAACCATTTCTTTATTACATATGGACCTTTCCATCGGTAACTAAGCTTGCTTGAAATTTTATTTACAGCACTACTTATGACATGTGTCTTTAGCCAAACTAAATCCCCTATTTGAAAAGGATTATCCACTCTATGTCGATCATAATTAGCTTTCACTCTTTCATGAGCTTTCATTAAGTTTTGCTTAGCCTTTCGCCAAACATTTACAGTATCATCAGTACATTGGGCAGGCAGTATTTCATCCAATTTCCAAGCTGTAAGCAGAGGGTGTTTGGGTGCATACCTGAACATTAACGAGAAAGGAGTTGAATCAGTACTCTCATGTTTTCCCATGTTAAAAGCCAGTGGTAACCAAGACAAGCTTTCATCCCACTTATTTTGAGCACTACTGTGAAAAGCAATAAGAGCACTCCGGAGATTCCTATGCAGGCGTTCTGCATGGTTTGGTGCAGGATAGTACGGTGAGGTCGTAAAATGATTAATTCCAAGTTGGAAACAAAAGTTTTTGAACATTATAGATGTGAATATTGAGGCATTATCAGTGACAATCTTTTTGGGAACTGAAAAATTGACAAAAATTGACTTTAAAGCTTTAATTACAGATTTTGTATTAGCTTCCCTCAATGGAATTAACCAGCAAAATTTTGAAAAACCATCTACACAACTAAAAATTTGAGTATTACCCTGTGCTGTTCTCACAAGAGGTCCCACAATATCACAAAAAAATTGAACCATTGGCTCCTCAACAATTTTAGATGACAAAAAACCGAAATTTTGTTGTTGACTGGGCTTGCTCCTCCCACATATTTCACATGACTTTACCAGCAAGATAACATCTTTCCTCAACCCTGGCCAGTAAAAATTCTCAAGAATTTTATTTATAGTTTTAGCAATCCCTAAATGACCACCCAAAGGTGTCTCATGGTAATATTTGAATACCATAGGAACTAAAAGTTTAGGTAACACAATTTTGTAAACATCTTGATTTCTTTTTTTGATTACAAGCACTCCTTTTGACACACAATAAGGAAACTGATCTATTTTATCACCAATTTTTTTTAGAATTTCTGCTATGAAAGGATCTTTTTCTTGATGTGATCTAATATCAGTAAAAATCAATGGAAAATCGGATAATTTTAAGGAATTGACCAACGAAAATAAAGGCTCAATTTCAAGTTCTTCATATACTTCAAGGTTGTCATCTTCATCTTGAAACATGCGAGACAGGCAATCCGCAATAACATTTTCTTTGCCAGGAATTTGTTTGACATCAAACTTAAAGGAAAGCAACCGCAAAATCCACCTACCAATTCGTCCAGACTGTTTTGGATGTTTTAGAACCTATGATAGAGCCGAATTGTCGGTTAACAAAAGAAATTTGGTGTGCTGAAGATACAACTTAAACTTTTCCATCCCAAAAATAGCAGCCAGGCATTCAATCTCATAAGCAGAGTACTTTGACTCTTGTTGGGTTAATTTCTTTGAAGCATAAGCAATCGGCTGGAGAATACCATCTACTTCCTGCAACAGTACAGCAGCTATTGCTGTTGAGCTACCGTCTGTCTGCAAAACAAAAGGTTTCTTGAAATCAGCTGTTTTCAAACATGGTGGGGATATTATTGCTTTTTTCAATTTTTGAAAAGCCTCCTCGTGTTCTTCTTTCCAGATAAATTTAGAATCTTTCTTCCTCAAAGAGTTCAAAGGTGCTGCAATTTCAGCAAAGTTTGGTATAAACTTATGAAAATATCCAACCATACCTATAAAACGAGCTACTGCCTTCACATTTTTGGGTGAGGGGAAACTTCGTATTGCTTTGGTTCTGCTAGGGTCAATACGAATACCATTTCTGTCAACTAAATGTCCCAAAAAAGCAATTTGCTCTTTTGCAAACACAGCCTTTTGAGGATTCACAGTGAAACCCGCCTCTTTCAACTTAGATAAGACAATCTCTATGTGTTTCAAATGAGTTTCAAAGTCTTTTGAATAAATTACAATGTCATCTAGGTAATGAAACAAAAATTTAAATTTAATGTCTTCAAATAAAGTATCAAGAACTGAGGACAAAGCCTGAGCTCCTGTTGCCAATCCAAAAGGAACTCTAAGAAACTGATAAGTTTGAGTCATTGTTGAAAAGGTGGTGAGATGTCTACTTTCTTTAGCTAATGGAAGCTGATAGTAGGCCTGGTTTAAATCCAAAACTGAGAAAAATTTAGCACCATTGAACCAGTTAAAAGCACCATCAATGTTCGGCAATGGGACACTGTCAATTGAAATTTGTTTATTTAAAAACGAATAATCCACGACAAAACGGTAGTCATCAGGACCCTTAGGTACTAAGAAACAGGGACTAGAATAGTTTGAGGTGGAACGTTCTATTATTCCTTCCTGGATCATCTTTTGAACTTTACATTTCAAAATTTCCATCTTCACTGGATTCAACTGATAGGGAGGTCTCCTCACAGGTATTGTTGAAAGTAGTTGAATCTTATACTCTCCCATCTTACTTTTACCCAGTTTGGTGGTCAATACATCCTGATACTTATCTAGAAGTTCTTTTAAACTTTGTTGTTCTCTTTGTCCCAATTCATTACCAGTTTCTCCAACTGAAACACTGTTCTGCAAATTATGTGAAAACGTTTGCATGTCACATCCCAACAAAAATTTAAATTTGGGTCTGAAACCAAAATAAAATTGATTATTGAAAATATCAATCACCATTTGAGTATGTTTAATGAAATCTGTCCCTAAAATTACAGGAACTGACAAACTATCACTAACAAAAAATTTAAATTTCCAGCTAAAGTTCTCAATTTTAATTTTTAAAGTAACTGATTTTGACAATACCATTTGGGCTTTATTAGCTGTGATGCATTTAATATTTTCATCTTTCATAGGTAAGGTGGGGTTATTAATCATTATCTCTTTTAAAAGTGATGCTGAAATTATAGTTCTAACAGAACCACAGTCTATTAGAACTGTTGACTTTAAGGGTGAGGTTCCTAACTCACAATTAATCCAAGGTATTACATTGTTTGAAAAACCTTTTATTTTATACTGTGAAGGATGATCTCTGGATTTTTGCTTTAGTTTCTTATTAAATTTGCCTTTCCCTGTCACAGGCTCATCTTCTAATTTCTCTGTAATTCCATTATTAACTTCAATACAATTAATTAAGAAGGAGTTATTTGAATTTAATTTATCTTTGTAACTATCTTTCTTTTTATTGAATTTTCTTCCAAGTTTATTATTATTATTATTATTATTATAGCTCTCTAGTCACTTCTCTTTACCCCTACAATCGCGCGCATAATGTCCTAACTTTTGACAGGTAAAACACTTTACATCAGTTGGCCTTTTTAAATTATTAGTCTGAATTTGAACTTTTGGACTTTGACTACTTGAATTTCTATTAAAATTTTGGCTATCAGGATTTGATCTGCAAAATTTTGCAATATGTCCTACCTTCTGGCAATTAAAACAAGTTTTAGGAAAAGTTGAAGAAGAGATATTGACCTTTTGTTCTTTACTCCTATTACTCATGCTTGTTTCAAAACGTTCTCTTTCCATATCTGCAAACCTCAAATTTTGGGATTGTACACTGAGCTCATTCAACTGCTCAAAAGTGCTTGGTCTACTCTGAAACACCAGTCTAGAACGTTCAGCTGGATTCAACCCAGAGCAGATAGTTGACACTATCTCCCCCTCTGTTTTATTCAACCTCAACAAAGTCGCCGCTTCCTTAATAGATACAATAAAAGAGGACAAAGGCTCACCATTACTCTGCAAACGATAGAATTTTTCTCTTTCCATCACCGCAATTAGACGACTTGGTACAAAATAATTCAATACATCTCTGTGAAAATCATCAAAAGAGGCATTAGAATCCATTGCCAGCTTCAATCTCTCCGCCAGTGGACCCATAACAAAAGGATGTATAAGGCTGAAAACTTGAACACTCTGTAGGTTAGAACAGGCTTGAATTTTTATCACCACTGACAAAAAGTTCAACAAATTTTCTACAATGAGTCCATCACTTGTTGGTAGTTGTTTCATTAAATGCTCAATTGGGTTTGGAAGTTTATTATACAGATTGCTAAATACAGATTGTGATGACGTTTGAAATCTGACCTCGTTACCTGTGATGTGTTGTTGCTGTCTGGAGGAGACAGGAAAAAATTGATTCATTCTTGCTTGCTGATTAGCTATCTGTGGAATAGGCATTATCCTACATGCTTCAGTATTCTCATGGGTAACTATTAATTTAGGTAAGGTATGTACTCTACTTCCCCCAGGTACCGGATTGTCCCCTAAATTTTGCGCATCCATCACATTATCCTCTATTGGTCCTGACACAGTCTCAAACATTGCCGCAGTAGGACTGAGTGCAGGAGTTGTAAACGCCTGAGGTACAGGTGAACCTACTCTACTCCTAATCTCCAATTGAATATCAACAAGAAGACCGTTAATTATTTTCATTCGTTCTAAAATTTCATTGAGCTGAGTTATAATACTATCATCAGACTTTTCTTTACCGTAGGTCATTAACTGGACAATTCTATTAATCAAGTGTAAGAAAATGGAAATTCCCTTTGCCAAACTCGGTTTTTTGTCCACCATACTTAAAGTATCAAATTTTCCCACATATTCGTTAAATTTAACAAGAATAGAATTGATTTTGTCAAGTTCAGAAATTACATTACTCTCATTATACACAATTCGAAAAATTTTTGCATCAGGATCGGCTTTAGTAGCTCTATATTTGGCTCTTAAACTGTCCACATCTAAATCTTGTATAGTACTAATTGGAAATCCTAAAGTTTCCAGTTCAAAAAGCAAAGTGTCTTTCACAAGATAATTCGGATTAATTTTCTGGATTGAAAAAGGTGTCAAGTCAAAAAGACTATCCACTTGAGCTTTCAAATCCCAATAGTTCACCACTGGAACATTGGCTACATTAGGAGAGCGGACTGGAGAACTTGCCATCTTGCAACGTTTAAAATTGAAACTTGGCTCAACTTGGTCAACTAGATTAGTACTACAAAAAATCGGTTTATCAAATTTAACACTTACTTTCTCACTAACTACAATCTAGGTTGCCTATTAATTGCCTACTATCCGCACTCATGTATCATAGGTGAATGGTCAGATGAATTTGGACATAAATTATTTAGCATCAGTGAAATCTAGTCAATAGATATTTTAATAAAGTTTGAAATAATGCCCATAAAGAAAATGGAGAAGCAGAGTGGCGCAGTTTTTTATGCCGTCCTTTATTGATTTTAATGGTAAATTTTGAATTTTGAACGGACAACATAAAACAAATTACCCAAACAGCATTTTTACTGTTTGCTTGACTGACCAAACACTCTAATCAACAAGAACCGGAAGAGACAATTAAACACAGCTTCAGTAATGACCTTCCAGATTTATTACTCCTTTTTAACAAAATAATCCTAAATCGTTGTCTAAACCAAACATATTCAAAAAACCATACAACACAATATCACAGAAATTTATCACAATAAAATAATATCAATCAAATAATTAAAGGTCACAATTTGTTACTAATAATTAATCTTCCTGAGGCAAACACCACTCGCAAACTTTAAACTTTTAACTAATAAACCTTTTCTCTAGATGTATTTTCGACTATTAAATTTTCCCCCCAAATGTGTCCTCAAGTCAGTCCATATAATCGATCGCACTATCGACGAGTGGGCCCACTAATACTAGAAATTGTTGATATGTTACCTTGATTTGGTCCTTAGAACACTCATCCTACAGTTACCGGTACATATTCTTGTCTCTGCCCTCCATTAGCAAACTTAAGGATTCATCTGGTAATCCCAAATCAGGTTGAAATTTCTAACTGGTAATTAGTGATGCCAAATTGATCCAGAACTCGTACCTCCAACTGGGACCACTGAAATTAATCAATTTGTCCTACAATTTGCTCTTTACTCTCTTGACTACAAACTAAAATCAATTTCACAATTTACCAAAAATAAAAGAATACAACAATATACTCTATGGGTCAAAAATTCGTTCTCATTAAATTTTGATTTTCTAACTCAGATTTTAAAGACATAAAATTCAGATTTTAAAAGAGACATAAAGTTCTAGATTACAAAATCGTTCAATAAAAAATAGAGATACCTCTGCTACTTTCATTAAATAGTTCAAGTTATTTCTTGTAAAACGTTTCAGAAATAATACACTCATAGTTTATCTCATCTATCTAATCTTTTATATGACATATTTAATTCCTATCCAAAGAAAAGTCCAAACTTCTATAATTATTTAAATCGAGATCACCTATTACTGAAATTTTAGCATTATGCCAAGAACACTTAATCACAACAAACTAGTAAAGGCTTTCTCAAAAGGAAAAACATTACATTCGAAATTACTAACAGAAAAACAAATTTTATGGTCCATCTACGGTAACCTTTAGATACTTCACAGAGAAACTTAGACAAATGAATTTCTCAAACGAAACCTGAAGTGTTCTTAGAAATAAGAATCTTTGAAATTAAACTAAAGAGTAATTATAGGTTAAATCTTTGCATTACTGACATATTTATCTCAAAATTCAATTTTAAGACACAATAGGAATTGATAATTTACTGACATTAGAAACTTGAAAAACTTACCCAAAATTTGGTGGTGATATTTAATTCAATTACATTTATGAAGACTAATCAAACTCAATCCCTTGAAAAGATAAATAAAAAAAACTGGAAGGTCAAACTGTAATTAAAACTCTACATTTCAAAATGCAAAAATTAAAATCCTCAACTCATCATAAATCAAAAAATTAATTTCTACTCCATTGATTGTCCTCCCTTCGTAAGCTCAAGTCATCAAGAAATCAAGCCAAGCCAACTAAAAGGCCAGGCGCACGTTGAGATGTCGGTGGCGCAGAGCAGAGCAGAGCAGAGCAGCACAGTTTCTGTGTCCCATGCGTTTACTATGCTCCGCTGTAGGAGCGCAGAAATCACGCGCACGTTGGCGCGCAGGGCAGGGCAGAGCAGGGCAGAGCAGCATTGGTCTGCGTCGCACTTGTGACAGAGACACAGAAACTGCGCCGCTCGTGCACTCGTCACTACGTTATTTTGTTGGTGTACTAAAATCTCTCAATATGGAAGAACAATAATTGTTAGTGATCGAGTTTTTCTTCAGTTCCCACAGGCCTTTGGGCGTTACAGCCCTCTGAGACAATTAAAGGTTTAATCATCTGGTGTACTTCTTCAAACTCTTCTCGACTAAGATGACAGACATTTTTAAACTGTTCTGGTGATAGTTCTTTTTTCATTGCGAATGCCCCATTCGTATTCCGTTTTTTCAAGTAGTCACTTTTCCCTCGCTTTGTCCCCTCTTGACCTCATGTTTCAATCAAGATGGATGATAGTTTATTTTTTTTAATCTTATTAATCCACAGTAAAGTAAAAATTTCTTTGTTTGTTATAATATTGAAAAACATTGAATTGGCCTATATGCTAACAAATGTGAATAAGGAAATATTTTTTTTTTTTAGTTTATTGAGAGTTATATTTTAGTTTGTTGAAAGATATTTTCAGTCCAGGGTAAAGTTATTTGGTTAAGCGACTCACCCCTCAGCACAAGCTTGGCTTAGAGAGGGGTGAACAATCTTCTTTTTTTTTCATTCTTAAATCATTTTTAGTTTAATATCCTATATTTATTTTGTCTTGAATATTCTATAATTTTATTTATTTTTTATTTGCTTATTTAAAAAATTAAAGTTTATTTATTTTATCGTATACTTATACATTTTGCACCTTGGAATGTATTTTTATCATATAAAAATGTATTGTGCATTTTGATTGGCTGAATAAAAAAATATTATTATTATGTACAGCAATAGCAATGAATCGAGCTCCGCATCCGAATCTGACTCTGACCTTTGATCAAGAAATCTTGAAAAAATGTTGACAAACACAATACACCTCAAAAAGCACATCCACCTGCGTCGCACTGTAGAATGAAACTGCCTCCCAACATGCGCTTTAAACTGTGCGACACGTTTCTGCCCTGCTCTGCTCTGCCCTGCGCGCCTGTGTCGCACTGCTCAACGTGCGCCCCATCAAAAAGACGCTACCTGATCGAGATGCAAGATTTAACAAAACACTCACATTTTTTCTTGACTTAACCAATAAAAAACGAGAACTGGAGATCACGCCACCTCGTATGATTACATGGCTAGGCAGCCTTCTAAATCACACATTTCTCATTAAGTGCATGATTTAAATAATATTGATTTACATTAGTTTATATTTATTAATTTTAATCCACTAAGAGCAAATCAATTATTAATGTTAATAATTAATTCCAATTCACAGAAGTTTATATACAAAATTTCAAATGGTTTCCATAAAATTTAAAATAATGTACCTAGCAACTGCCAACAAAAGAGTGTACCTGAGCGCGAAGTTCAAAAACATTGTGAATTCATCACAATGATTAACTACATTGGTGCCTGAGGAGATGGTGGGATATTTATTTAGAAATTGGATCAATTCTGCTCACCAAGGTAGTTCAAATTCTTGCATCACACACTAATTTCTGATGATGAGAAAAAAAGTGTAACTGATGAGATGATCAATTATTGAATTCGAATGAATATGGTATGTTATAACTTCTTGATTTTAACTTTTAAATCTGAATGAAACTCAAATATATCCAATTTCTCTGTACTATTGGGTTGTGTTAGTGCTATGCTTTAAATTCATTTTTTTTTTTTTTGTTTTGGAAAAAATCAGTAGTTATATTCAAAGTGGAATTCCCAAGTTCAAATTGGATATAACATAAAATTTAGATTTTTTCATGGAAAATTTGTGAAGAAAGCATTAGTGGGCTATGACTGTTATATCTTTACTTGATTGTGTTTTGAATAAATGAATGATTTGGTAACAGAAGATGACTAATCTATCAATTTCATTGGTTACTAACAAGATGGTAGGATACTCATTGTTAAAGTTCAAACTCCCATTACATCCATATTGTGAGGGTATTGTCATTTCCACATGCTTCCTAATTTATTTATGGACTGAGGAGATGGTAGGTCTATTAATTGAATTTGAGACTGATAGCCAATCAATTAATTACACTGCTGGCTGAGGGTTTAGTAAATGTTGATATATGTACTAAATGTTAGGGTAGATTGAAATGTAATTTATTAAAATTGATTACTAACAAAATGACTAATCTATCAATTACATGATGAGGAAGAGGGTATATCGATATTGTATTTTTATTAGTGACTACAAGATAGTTGATACTCTGTTTGAATTAATAGCTGATTAAAATGACTGATTGAAATGGCAAGTGATGATATGAATAATCTATTCATTATTTCCATGTTTCATGAGAAGGGTGGTATGGTAATGTATTGATGTAATTGCTTGATCAAATGCATGACTGATAAGATGGATTGAATGCTGATGAAGATATAGTAAATAGGTATATATGTATCAATATTATATCAATGGTGAGTAAAAAGAAAGCTAATATTTTAGCTGAAATGGCAACTGACAAGATAAGCAATCTATAATTTAGATGGGGACTGATGAGACAGCTCAGCTTTCTATTAAATTGTTGAATAACAAGATGGTGGAGCTGTTAATTTTATTGGTTTCTGATGAGATGGAAAATCTTTCAATTGAAATGGTGGCTGACTAGTTTATCATTGATGTCCAAGGAGGTGGAAAATAGTGTATGGTCTCACATATTTTATGCTACCTAATGAAATGATCAACAAATTTATTGAATTGCTAGCTCAATAGATGTCATTCATTTAGTTGGAGACTCGATCTTAAAAGATGGTTAATTACATCAGCGGCTAAAAATGACAAATCTTTTAATTGAATTCAAAGATGGTAGGGTACTTATTTCAATCCAACTTTTCAAATACCCATAATATACCGTACATCCCTGTAATTTCTACATGCTTCTTAATTTATGAATCACATTGATGACTAATGTGAAGAAGGTTAATCTATTAATTCAACTGACAATGTGGTTTGTTGAGGAGATGGGAAATATAGGATATATATATATATACTACAGGTTAAGTGACTGACAAGTTGACAATGTAGAATTGGTTGCTGGGGAATCTGTTAAGTACATTAATGACTGAGAAGATGGCAAAGAGATGTACAACAAATGTTAGGGTGTGTGTTCAATTGAAATGGTGGCTGACTAGTTTATCAATACATTGATATCCAAGAAGATGAAAAATAATGGATGGTCTCACATGCTACCCAATGAAATGATTGATGAATTTATTAAATTGGTGGCTCAATAGATGGCATTGATTGAAATGGTGACTCATAAGATGGTTAATTACATCAGAAGCTAAAAATAACAAATTTTTTAATTGAATTCAAAGATGGTAGGGGACTTATTTCTGTGCAACTTTTCAAAACACCCATAACATGCATCCCTGTAATTTCTACATGCTTCTTAATTTATTAATCACATTGATGACTAATGTGAAGAAGTTTAATCTATTAATTTAACTGACAATGTGGATTTTTGAGGAGAGATGGGAAATAGGGAATATATATATATACTACATGTTAAGTGACTAACATGTTGATGATGTAGAATCGGTTGCTGGGGAAATTGTTAAGTACATTAATGACTGAGGAGATGGTAAATAGGTTTATACCAAATGTTAAGGTGTGCATATTATATTACTGATGACTAATGTATCAATTGAATTGGTGGTTGATGAGATCTTTTAATTTTTTCTATTTTTCAAATTCCCAATACACCTATAATGTGAGCCTCTGTCATTTCCACATGCTTCCTAATTTATTTATAGACTGATGAGATGACTAATCTATTTGTGACTGGAGAGATGGTGAATCTATTCATGAATGCAATGATTTATTGAACTATTTCTTTTCGATCAATAAATTGAATTTCAATAAAAAAACTAAAGAGAAATTACTGTTTTATGAGCCTCAACATCAATTATAATTGAATTTGCATTAAAACGAATGGAGGTGTGAGTCTCTTGAAGAGAGACTTTTCATCTACTGAACACAACCTAAACATCCCACACTGGGGCTACTCAACAACTGATAATATCTTTTTCCTACAGTGACCCAAAAAAGTGCCTATTTTTGCACTAACTGTAGCACACAAAATAGTCTATTCCTGCACCAGTGTGGGATAGTAAATTACAGTGCGGGAATGTATTTTTCCGCACTCCAAATTTGCAACCTAACAACACAAAATAGTGAGCATGTAATACGCAGGTTCCCTATTCTGCATTCAAAAATAGGTTGGCTACTCTGATTCAGCTGTGAATAGTTGTTGGAGTTGTTGTTGATGAAATTGATTTGATTCGAAGATAGGTTATGTGAGGAATTTTCAGGTTATGTATGCCCTGTTTTGTTCTGTTTGAATTACTTTATACATTACTGTAGGAAAAATGTAATGTACAATTTGAGCGCAAAGTATTCTTTCTGCACTTGAGACACTTTTTTCACTCGCCTTCAGCTTGTGAAAAAAATTGTTTCTCTTGATGCAGGAAAACGGTGCTTTGCATTCTAGTTACACAAATAGCTATTTCCTACAACTGCTCGTAAAGTAGTTCTTTAAGTACTGAAAACTAATTGTGAAATAGTAGTTTTCATATAACTTGGCAGCAGTTGAGTTCAGTTGTAGCAAGGCCTCCCATCTTCTACATGCTGCCAAGTTATATGAATACTACAGTACCTCTTTACTGCTCAGCAAGCGGTAAAGTACTTTGTACTAAAGTACTTAAAGCTGTTTTCTTTATGCTTCTGTTTTGATTTTGATGCCTTCTCATTGGTGGATCATGGAATTCATGAAATTTTCATAATGGTGTATGCTAACCAAATCCGCGCATGGTCTATGATAGTAGGGCAGGGTGAGAGTTCTGGCGCAGTTTAATGGCGGTCAACTAACCACGGTTAAATTTTAATGGTGGTTAAATTCAACCTAACCTAATTTAACATGAGCAAACCTAATTTAACAGATCGGTTAACTTTTAACGGTGGTTAAATTTTAAAGGTGAGTAAATTTTAACAATGGTTAACTAATGATGGTTTAATTTTAATGGATGTTAACTAACGATTGTTAAATTTTAACTGAGGTTAACTCAACCCTCTAACCCAACAACACCCCCAAAATTTTCATTTGAAATTAAATGCATAAATTTATGCAATTGGATGGTACCATTCAGCTCACCAAGGCGATCCAATTTCATGTATCAAACACTCTGATGATAATAAAATAAAAATATAATCATAATAATAATAATAATATTGTGTAACCTGGCTGGCTCAGGTCTGGTGTCAGAGTTATCAGGTCGCATCTGAATAAGTTCAGGGCCTCTGACATGACTCAACGACTGTTTTCTAGGCAGCTGGGACCGACAGCTTAATGTGTCCTCCGAAACACGGGAGTGGCCCGAGGTAAAAACTTTCGGTAAGAACTGGGATCGAACCCGGGACCTTTGGGTTAGCACACCAGCACTTAACCCACTCGGCTACGGCCACTCCAATATTATCATTAAGTAGGGGGAAAATGAGAGTTCGGGCTCAGTTTTCTCTAACCTCAAATTTAACCTTAACCTAAACCAACTCATCCAAACCTAACCAATCCTAACATAGGTAAGTTCAATTCGATCAACACAATCTATCAGATCTCGAAAATTCCCATTTTACGGGAATTAAAAATCACGAAAAATTTTGAACTTTTTAACCCCTGAAGGGAATTTGAATTAAAAGACGCCATCTTGTTCAGAATTTCAAGGCATCCCAAATTCATATATCAAATACAATTTTCCAATAATAATAACTTTGAAAAAAAATAATAGAATTTTTTGGGTCGCCCCACTAAAAAGCAGTACCAATTCAGACTATTTTTTCTTTATCCTCTAATTTAACCTAAGCCAACCAAACCTAACATAGGTATAGAAATACCTTGCGGTATAGTCAAATTCCAAATCAATGCAATCTATCAGATCTCGAAAATTCACATTAAAAACCACAAATTGAACTATAACACAAGGTATTGCTACACCACAAGTTATTGTTACACCTATATAAAAAAAAAAGGATGGGAAAAATGGATACCTCACACAGTATTAATGGTAATTGTCAACGATTTCGTTGGCACACAAACAATACAAATGATATAAATTTATTATTTAGTATTTTTAAACCAATTTTATTAGAAACGTTGATTCAAAATTCTGTAAAATTTGATGGTAATATAAGATGGTTTGTAAGTGTATCTATATAATTCAAAAAGTTCAACATCAGTGGGGGATCTACTGTGAATACAACATTTCATGGTGAATCCAGAAATATTATATCAATTGAGAATAACATTGAAGAATTTGAAAAACAATTGCAGGAGGCAGAGGGCAAAATCATTGTTAGTTTTGATAAATTTCAACAGTGTGGTTCTGGTTGGACAATTGATTCCATCAATCATCTTGATTTGAACATGATGAGATATAATCCCATTGGTGGTTCATTACTCTCAAAGAGGAGGAAAAATATGAACTCTCCAACCATTTAAGCTAGTGCAAATTGAATGGTATCATCTTGTTCTTCTCACTAAGGCGGTTCAAATTCAATCGCTGATTTTGATTATGGAATAAAAAATATGTTTTGTATTAAACACCAACACTATATATAGGCTTGCAAACTACATTTTTTTCTCCAGTCTTCACTGGCAATCTGAACAGTTAACACATTTCTTAATCATATGCAGGTGGGTGGGAAGATAATGTTAGAATATATTATATAATTATTAAATCATTTACAACTGATGAGATGGCTAATAATAATATTAACTAAGTTGATGACTGATAAGATGGTTGATCTATTAATTTTAATGGTAAACAATGGGATGAGGATGATCTGCACAAGTGGATATAGCCTATGTTCGTTGATTCCATAGAAACAGCTATAATTCATTGGGTACATTTCATGTTTTTTGATTCAAATGAATCTTTGTATAACGTTTGTATTAAGCATTATATACAATTTTCTGAATGGAATAAATTTGATTTGATCAGTATTAAATTATTATTGGTGACCAATGAGATCCAATGGATAATTTATTAATTACACTGGTAACCAATGAGATGGAAAATGGGATATATATTTGTAGCTGACAGGATAGGTATCTATCTTTCAATTGGTAATCGTTACTATCTTTTAATAGGTAATCTTTCAATTGAATTGGTAATTAGCAAGATATGAAATAGAGTATATAATATCAATATAAATACTATATAATGTAAAGGCTTGTAAATCAACCGCTTTTCCACTTCCCACTTTATGTCTGTGAGGGTCTATCACAATCAGAAGTGGGTGGGAGGAATGATGGTGTTAGGGTATATAACAATATTTTTATTGATGAGTAACAAGATTGTAAATCTATTAATTTCAATGATAACCATGAGAAGAAGAGTTTATTTCAATGTAATATTATTGGTGACTAACAAGAAGGTTAATTGAATCGATGTCTGATGAGAGAGTAAATCTATAACAAGAATGGTGAGTAATAAGGTGACTATCCCATTCAATGAACTGATGACTAATGAGATGACTAATCTATCAATGGTATCTGATGAGATGAGAAGATGTTTATTTGGAAGTTCAATTTTCCAAAATACTTCTGTCAATTGTACTTGCTTCCCAATTTCTTCATTGAATTGATAACTGATGAGATGACATATTGGTTACCAAGAAGATGATAAATTTGGTGAATTATACTGGATTTGAGGGTGTACATGTATTATTGATGACTGATAAGATGGTTAATCTATTAATTACACTGGTAACAGGGGATATAGCAAATAGTGATATACTGTGTGTTAAGTTACATATATATATTTTATTATTGATAATTGATAAGTGGGCATTCATTTAATAGGTTACTGATGAGACAAGTCATTTCCACTTACTTCCCAATATATTAATTGAATTGATAAATGATGAGATGATTAACTACACTGGTGCCTGAGGAGATGGTGGGATATTTATTTAGAAATTGGATCAATTCTTCTCACCAAGGTAGTTCAAATTCTTGCATCACACACTAATTTCTGATGATGAAAAAAAAATGTAACTGATGAGATGATCAATTATTGAATTCGAATGAATATGGTATGTTACAACTTCTTGATTTTAACTTTTAAATCTGAATGAAACTCAAATATATCCAATTTCTCTGTACTATTGGGTTGTGTTAGTGCTTTGCTTTTAATTCATTTTTTTTTGTCTTGGAAAAAATCAGTAGTTATATTCAAAGTGGAATTCCCAAGTTCAAATTGGATATAACATAAAATTTAGATTTTTTCATGGAAAATTTGTGAAGAAAGCATTAGTGGGCTATGACTGTTATATCTTTACTTGATTGTGTTTTGAATAAATGAATGATTTGGTAACAGAAGATGACTAATCTATCAATTTCATTGGTTACTAACAAGATGGTAGGATACTCATTGTTAAAGTTCAAACTCCCATTACATCCATATTGTGAGGGCTTTGTCATTTCCACATGCTTCCTAATTTATTTATGGACTGAGGAGATGGTAGGTCTATTAATTGAATTTGAGACTGATAGCCAATCAATTAATTACACTGCTGGCTGAGGGTTTAGTAAATGTTGATATATGTACTAAATGTTAGGGTAGATTGAAATGTAATTTATTAAAATTGATTACTAACAAAATGACTAATCTATCAATTACATGATGAGGAAGAGGGTATATTGATATTGTATTTTTATTAGTGACTACAAGATAGTTGATACTCTGTTTGAATTAATAGCTGATTAAAATGACTGATTGAAATGGCAAGTGATGATATGAATAATCTATTCATTATTTCCATGTTTCATGAGAAGGGTGGTATGGTAATGTATTGATGTAATTGCTTGATCAAATGCATGACTGATAAGATGGATTGAATGCTGATGAAGATATAGTAAATAGGTATATATGTATCAATATTATATCAATGGTGAGTAAAAAGATAGCTAATATTTTAGCTGAAATGGCAACTGACAAGATAAGCAATCTATAATTTAGATGGGGACTGATGAGACAGCTCAGCTTTCCATTAAATTGTTGAATAACAAGATGGTGGAGCTGTTAATTTTATTGGTTTCTGATGAGATGGAAAATCTTTCAATTGAAATGGTGGCTGACTAGTTTATCATTGATGTCCAAGGAGGTGGAAAATAGTGTATGGTCTCACATATTTTATGCTACCTAATGAAATGATCAACAAATTTATTGAATTGCTAGCTCAATAGATGTCATTCATTTAGTTGGAGACTCTTAAAAGATGGTTAATTACATCAGCGGCTAAAAATGATAAATCTTTTAATTGAATTCAAAGATGGTAGGGTACTTATTTCAATCCAACTTTTCAAATACTCATAATATACTGTACATCCCTGTAATTTCTACATGCTTCTTAATTTATGAATCACATTGATGACTAATGTGAAGAAGGTTAATCTATTAATTCAACTGACAATGTGGTTTGTTGAGGAGATGGGAAATATAGGATATATATATATACTACAGGTTAAGTGACTGACAAGTTGACAATGTAGAATTGGTTGCTGGGGAATCTGTTAAGTACATTAATGACTGAGAAGATGGCAAAGAGATGTACAACAAATGTTAGGGTGTGTGTTCAATTGAAATGGTGGCTGACTAGTTTATCAATACATTGATATCCAAGAAGATGAAAAATAATGGATGGTCTCACATGCTACCCAATGAAATGATTGATGAATTTATTAAATTGGTGGCTCAATAGATGGCATTGATTGAAATGGTGACTCATAAGATGGTTAATTACATCAGAAGCTAAAAATAACAAATTTTTTAATTGAATTCAAAGATGGTAGGGGACTTATTTCTGTGCAACTTTTCAAAACACCCATAACATGCATCCCTGTAATTTCTACATGCTTCTTAATTTATTAATCACATTGATGACTAATGTGAAGAAGTTTAATCTATTAATTTAACTGACAATGTGGATTTTTGAGGAGAGATGGGAAATAGGGAATATATATATATACTACATGTTAAGTGACTAACATGTTGATGATGTAGAATCGGTTGCTGGGGAAATTGTTAAGTACATTAATGACTGAGGAGATGGTAAATAGGTTTATACCAAATGTTAAGGTGTGCATATTATATTACTGATGACTAATGTATCAATTGAATTGGTGGTTGATGAGATCTTTTAATTTTTTCTATTTTTCAAATTCCCAATACACCTATAATGTGAGCCTCTGTCATTTCCACATGCTTCCTAATTTATTTATAGACTGATGAGATGACTAATCTATTTGTGACTGGAGAGATGGTGAATCTATTCATGAATGCAATGATTTATTGAACTATTTCGTTTCGATCAATAAATTGAATTTCAATAAAAAAACTAAAGAGAAATTACTGTTTTATGAGCCTCAACATCAATTATAATTGAATTTGCATTAAAACGAATGGAGGTGTGAGTCTCTTGAAGAGAGACTTTTCATCTACTGAACTCAACCTAAACATCCCACACTGGGGCTACTCAACAACTGATAATATCTTTTTCCTACAGTGACCCAAAAAAGTGCCTATTTTTGCACTAACTGTAGCACACAAAATAGTCTATTCCTGCACCAGTGTGGGAAAGTAAATTACAGTGCGGGAAAGTATTTTTCCGCACTCCAAATTTGCAACCTAACAACACAAAATAGTGAGCATGTAATACGCAGGTTCCCTATTCTGCATTCAAAAATAGGTTGGCTACTCTGATTCAGCTGTGAATAGTTGTTGGAGTTGTTGTTGATGAAATTGATTTGATTCGAAGATAGGTTATGTGAGGAATTTTCAGGTTATGTATGCCCTGTTTTGTTCTGTTTGAATTACTTTATACATTACTGTAGGAAAAATGTAATGTACAATTTGAGCGCAAAGTATTCTTTCTGCACTCGAGACACTTTTTTCACTCGCCTTCAGCTTGTGAAAAAAACTGTTTCTCTCGATGCAGAAAAACGGTGCTTTGCACTCTAGTTACACAAATAGCTATTTCCTACAACTGCTCGTAAAGTAGTTCTTTAAGTACTGAAAACTAATTGTGAAATAGTAGTTTTCATATAACTTGGCAGCAGTTGAGTTCAGTTGTAGCAAGTCCTCCCATCTTCTACATGCTGCCAAGTTATATGAATACTACAGTACCTCTTTACTGCTCAGCAAGCGGTAAAGTACTTTGTAATAAAGTACTTAAAGCTGTTTTCTTTATGCTTCTGTTTTGATTTTGATGCCTTCTCATTGGTGGATCATGGAATTCATGAAATTTTCATAATGGTGTATGCTAACCAAATCCGCGCATGGTCTATGATAGTAGTGCAGGGTGAGAGTTCTGGCGCAGTTTAATGGCGGTCAACTAACCACGGTTAAATTTTAATGGTGGTTAAATTTAACCTAACCTAATTTAACATGAGCAAACCTAATTTAACAGATCGGTTAACTTTTAACGGTGGTTAAATTTTAAAGGTGAGTAAATTTTAATGATGGTTAACTAATGATGGTTGAATTTTAATGGATGTTATGTTATGTTATTGTTATGTTATTAAGGGACAGATTCAAAGATCCTCACATGTCAACCGAAGCTTATTGTGTGTCCCTAGTACGTTAGTTAGGCAAACCAATACCTGTGCCCTTTACAAGATCCAGGAGTTTTTTCCCTATGCTAACGTCCCATTCATCACCTGGTTGCTTAAAGCCAAACAGAGCCATTCTCCTTGCCCCGAGTCTCTCGCAATCCAGTATGATATGCTTGGCAGTCTCTTCAGACTGATTGCAAAGCCTACACATCTGATTTTCATTTCTGAGTCCGATTGTGTGGAGATGTTTCCTGAAGTGGCCATGTCCATTTATCAGAGCAATCAGCTGCTTAACCTGACCTCTACCCAGCCTCACCAGCCAGTTGGTGAAGTAGGAGCTTGTGTCTGCTAGCAGCCTTTTGTCAAGTGCTTGACCTAAGTGACCTTGCCATTGCTGGTGGTGTAAGTCCCTGGACCATTTGTTTATTGTGTGAAAGGCAGTTGTTTTGCTTATGCCACAGCTTGGCTCTGGACCAAAGAATGACATACTGGAACCCTGCTTAGCAAGCCCATCTGCACACTCATTGCCACCTATGCCTACATGGCCAGGTACCCAACCAAGATGCACAGAGTTGCGTGTTGCGAGCTCGCTGAGTGTTTTGTGACACTCCCACACCAATTTTGACTTGATTTCATTAGAGTCAAGAGCCTTGAGGGCTGCCTGACAATCTGACAAGATTACTATATGCTTGTCACAATAGCGTCTGGCAATGCCTATATTGGCACAAGCCATGATGCCCCAAATTTCTGCTTGAAAGATAGTACAGTATTGTCCCAGACTTGCACAGATTTCTGTTCTGGGTGATTCACTGTACACCCCATAGCCAGATTTTCCTTCAATGAGAGAGCCGTCTGTATACCAGACAAGGCTGCCTCTCCTGATATAGGGCCCTTCCTCAGACCTCCACTCTTCTCTAGAGCAGAATTTAACAGAAAAAAGTTTAGTGAAAACCATCTCCATACTCATGACATCTGAAGTCATTTCAAGCACAGGGCTGTGAGCAACAGCTTTGGTGATTGTGCAATGGCCTGTTCCAGACAGGCCTTCCCTCCATTGGCCTGTGACTTTCAATCGATAGGCTGATTTTCGTGCTTCTGCCTTGATTAAAATACCCAAGGGCAGTAAGCCCTTGGGTATTTTAATAGATGTTAACTAACGATTGTTAAATTTTAACTGAGGTTAACTCAACCCTCTAACCCAACAACACCCCCAAAATTTTCATTTGAAATTAAATGCATAAATTTATGCAATTGGATGGTACCATTCAGCTCACCAAGGCGATCCAATTTCATGTATCAAACACTCTGATGATAATAAAATAAAAATATAATCATAATAATAATAATAATATCGTGTGACCTGGCTGGCTCAGGTCTGGTGTCAGAGTTATCAGGTCGCACCTGAATAAGTTCAGGGCCTCTGACATGACTTAACGACTGTTTTCTAGGCAGCCGGGACCGACAGCTTAATGTGTCCTCAGAAACACGGGAGTGGCCCGAGGTAAAAACTTTCGGTAAGAACTGGGATCGAACCCGGGACCTTTGGGTTAGCACACCAGCACTTAACCCACTCGGCTACGGCCACTCCAATATTATCATTAAGTAGGGGGAAAATGAGAGTTTGGGCTCAGTTTTCTTTAACCTCAAATTTAACCTTAACCTAAACCAACCCATCCAAACCTAACCAATCCTAACATAGGTAAGTTCAAGTCGAATCAACACAATCTATTAGATCTCGAAAATTCCCATTTTATGGGAATTAAAAATCACGAAAAATTTTGAACTTTTTAACCCCTGAAGGGAATTTGAATTAAAAGACGCCATCTTGTTCAGAATTTCAAGGCATCCCAAATTCATATATCAAATACAATTTTCCAATAATAATAACTTTGAAAAAAAATAATAGAATTTTTTGGGTCGCCCCACTAAAAAGCAGTACCGATTCAGACTATTTTTTCTTTATCCTCTAATTTAACCTAAGCCAACCAAACCTAACACAGATATAGAAATACCTTGCGGTATAGTCAAATTCCAAATCAATGCAATCTATCAGATCTCGAAAATTCACATTAAAAACCACAAATTGAACTATAACACAAGGTATTGCTACACCACAAGTTATTGTTACACCTATATAAAAAAAAAAGGATGGGAAAAATGGATACCTCACACAGTATTAATGGTAATTGTCAACGATTTCGTTGGCACACAAACAATACAAATGATATAAATTTATTATTTAGTATTTTTAAACCAATTTTATTAGAAACGTTGATTCAAAATTCTGTAAAATTTGATGGTAATATAAGATGGTTTGTAAGTGTATCTATATAATTCAAAAAGTTCAACATCAGTGGGGGATCTACTGTGAATACAACATTTCATGGTGAATCCAGAAATATTATATCAATTGAGAATAACATTGAAGAATTTGAAAAACAATTGCAGGAGGCAGAGGGCAAAATCATTGTTAGTTTTGATAAATTTCAACAGTGTGGTTCTGGTTGGACAATTGATTCCATCAATCATCTTGATTTGAACATGATGAGATATAATCCCATTGGTGGTTCATTACTCTCAAAGAGGAGGAAAAATATGAACTCTCCAACCATTTAAGCTAGTGCAAATTGAATGGTATCATCTTGTTCTTCTCACTAAGGCGGTTCAAATTCAATCGCTGATTTTGATTATGGAATAAAAAATATGTTTTGTATTAAACACCAACACTATATATAGGCTTGCAAACTACATTTTTTTCTCCAGTCTTCACTGGCAATCTGAACAGTTAATACATTTCTTAATCAGATGCAGGTGGGTGGGAAGATAATGTTAGAATATATTATATAATTATTAAATCATTTACAACTGATGAGATGGCTAATAATAATATTAACTAAGTTGATGACTGATAAGATGGTTGATCTATTAATTTTAATGGTAAACAATGGGATGAGGATGATCTGCACAAGTGGATATAGCCTATGTTTGTTGATTCCATAGAAACAGCTATAATTCATTGGGTACATTTCATGTTTTTTGATTCAAATGAATCTTTGTATAACGTTTGTATTAAGCATTATATACAATTTTCTGAATGGAATAAATTTGATTTGATCAGTATTAAATTATTATTGGTGACCAATGAGATCCAATGGATAATTTATTAATTACACTGGTAACCAATGAGATGGAAAATGGGATATATATTTGTAGCTGACAGGATAGGTATCTATCTTTCAATTGGTAATCGTTACTATCTTTTAATAGGTAATCTTTCAATTGAATTGGTAATTAGCAAGATATGAAATAGAGTATATAATATCAATATAAATACTATATAATGTAAAGGCTTGTAAATCAACCGCTTTTCCACTTCCCACTTTATGTCTGTGAGGGTCTATCACAATCAGAAGTGGGTGGGAGGAATGATGGTGTTAGGGTATATAACAATATTTTTATTGATGAGTGACAAGATTGTAAATCTATTAATTTCAATGATAACCATGAGAAGAAGAGTTTTTTTCAATGTAATATTATTGGTGACTAACAAGAAGGTTAATTGAATCGATGTCTGATGAGAGAGTAAATCTATAACAAGAATGGTGAGTAATAAGGTGACTATCCCATTCAATGAACTGATGACTAATCTATCAATGGTATCTGATGAGATGAGAAGATGTTTATTTGGAAGTTCAATTTTCCAAAATACTTCTGTCAATTGTACTTGCTTCCCAATTTATTCATTGAATTGATAACTGATGAGATGACATATTGGTTACCAAGAAGATGATAAATTTGGTGACTTATACTGGATTTGAGGGTGTACATGTATTATTGATGACTGATAAGATGGTTAATCTATTAATTACACTGGTAACAGGGGATATAGCAAATAGTGATATAGTGAGTGTTAAGTTATGGTACATAAATATATATTTTTTTATTGTTAATTGATAAGTGGGCATTCATTTAATAGGTTACTGATGAGACGAGTCATTTCCACTTACTTCCCAATATATTAATTGAATTGATAAATGATGAGATGATTAACTACACTGGTGCCCCAATGGGTGGGGGTAGTAGAATTGCACCCACAGTATCCCTGCTTGTCGTAAGAGGCGACTAAAACGGCAACTGTCCGTTGACCTCCTTATCCTAGAAACCTATCCTTTATCCTGCTCTTCATCCCAGCCCCTCCCTCCACCCTTTCCTCTATCTGTTACAGGCCAACCCAAGGTGTGATGTGAACCGTGCTGATGGGTGGATGGCACTGGGCCTTTTGTACAGTGTCTCTAACGGTGCCTGCAGGTCACCAGGCGACCTCCTGCAGTATGTAGCCTTGCCCGGGCATGCGGGGCTCTGTCCAGGTTGACTCCACTTCCCTAGCTGCTCGTGGGAACCACATGAATTTCCAAATACAAACCAGAACCAAACCTCAAGGTAACTCCAGAAGTTGCCTTGCCCTCAAACCTATCAGGATCCACCCCATCAGGGCAGGTTCCTCGATTTGAATCAACAGTCAAGGACAATGCCCAGGGTCCTTCAGATCAATTTACATCACAGTAAAGCAGCCTCGGCTGCTTTCTGCCAGTTCTTCCTCAGAGAGGGATTTGACCTGGCACTGATTCAAGAACCATGGCTTCACCAAGGAAGGGTTGCAGGCCTGGGCGATACCAAGGGTAGGTTTATTTACTGTACCTCTCTCAAAAATGTCAGAACCTGCATACTTGTGAAGAGAGGTATGGACTGCCTAACACTCACTGAATTCTGTTAGGCAGAATAGAATAGAATAGAATAGAATAGAATAGAATAGAATAGAATAGAATAGATTTTTATTCCTTTAAGTATAACTATACAATCGGAAACGTCATAATCACATATGCATTACAATGATAATAAATCTAACAGACATTCAATAATAACCACATAATAGGCAATCAAAATATACAAGTCATGAAAGTATATATTATAGTTCACACTTATATAAAATTTACTCTAAATTCAAATTTAATCAGAAGTAGCTACTAATAGTTTCATTGCTCATGTTGAGGAATTCTGTCAATGAGTAAAGCAGATTTTCAGTCAAAAGTGTTCTCATTTGACGTTTAAACTGAGCAACAGATATTTCTCTTACAAAAAACGGAAGCTTATTGAATATTTTTACAGAAATTACTCTTGAACTGATCTGAGTTCTCCTCAGCCTGGCATATGGTACTTCTATACACTGTCTGTACCTTGTATTATGCTGGTGAAAATTCTCCCTACATAGGAAAGAGTCAAAATTTATTTTCACTTCCATAGCTAGTAAAAATACAAACAAGCTATAAATTGTCATCATTTTCTGTTCTACAAAAATTGGCCTACAAGGTTCTAAGTAGTCTGCATTACCAACAATTCTCAAAGCCTTCTTCTGAAGGAGCAAGATTTTTTGTACATCAGTAGCACAACCCCACAATGATAAACCATATGCAAATGTACCTTGAAAGAAGGCAAAATAGGTCATTTTGAGGTAATGCTGAGGCACATATTCTTTCAATCTGCGTAAAAGATATAACACTCGGCTCAGCTTGGAACAAACGTGATCAATATGTGCGCCCCATGTCAATCCTTGATCTAGATATATCCCCAAAATCTTCACACATTTTAAATTATCTTTATCAATTTGCCTCAACCCCAGAATTATTTGTTGCGTTTTATTGCTTTTTAGAAGTAGATTATTTGCCCTGAACCATATGCTCATTTCATCCTGACAGTTGGACATTTTTTCTTTTAGAGCCAGGATATCAGTATCTACAGAAAACATAGATGTGTCATCAGCATAACAAACTACTTTAGATTTAGTACAATAATCAATATCATTCATCATTATCAGAAATAGCAAGGGTCCTAGTATTGATCCTTGTGGTACACCATGACGTACAATGCAACACTTGGAGAATTCGTTATTAACATTTACAGTCTGCCTACGATCACTCAGGTACGATTGCAACAGTTTAAGAGCTTTCCCTTGCACACCTAAATAATACAATTTTTTCAATAAAATTTCATGTTGGACAACATCGAATGCTCGACTCAGGTCATACAGGACTAAACCTGCATAGTTCATTGAATTGAAGCAGTCTAATATGTCGTCTACAATCGAGCCAACTGCATCAATGGTTGATTTACCTGCTCTGAAACCGAACTGTGCAGTGGATAGCAGGCCGTTGCTCTCAAAGTATTCATAGAGTTGAATGGAAATGATATATTCATAAATTTTACCGAATATTGGTGGAACAGATATGGGTCTGAAGTTCTCAGGTTGTTTCTTGCAACCTTTTTTGTATATAGGAATAGTTCTAGAATGTTTCAGAATTTTTGGAAAAACTGCTTCATTTATGCAAGAATTGAAACAGGCTGTTAATGGTGCAACGATTGGTTGAATTACTTCTTTTACCAGTGAGCTAGTCAAGTCATATATATCTTTACTATTTGATGATTTCATTTTTGTGACAATACCTAGAACCTGCACAACCGAGACCTCTTTCATTTCAAATCTACAATCAGTTCCTGGAGAGAGAGATAGTAAATCCTCTGCTAAAACATCAGTTGAGTCAATACTACTGTGAATTTGTTCTACTGATTTGAGAAAGTATAGATTGAATGCATCAGGAGAGATTGATGTTCTAACATCAGGAGGTGGATTAGAGCATTTCCGAATAATTCTCCATGCAGCTGAGCACTTATTATTCGCAGATTCAATACGCCGGACATTTGAGTTAAGCTTGAATGATTTAAGTTCTAATTTATATAGTTTCTTTAAATTGATATAAGTGCGTTTCTCATTTTCTGACCTACTATTTTTGTATTTATCATAAGCAATCAGTACTGTATTCCTTAAACCATTCAAAGCAGGTGAGAGTTGATTCCACTTTTTAACTCTATCAGAGGAAGGCTTTTTAGTTTTTATAGGGAAAAAAATGTCAAATAGCTTATGGAATTCATTAAAAAATAATTGAAAATTATTCTCAGCCCTTTCGTGAATTAGAATGCTCGGCCAGTGGATGGTACATAGTTGAGACAATAATTGATTGGTTCCTATAGCAGTTATTGGTCTGAAACTATAAGATTTTTCATCTTTTGAATTTGTATTCCCACTTATATTCGTATTGGATCTCACTCTGAAAGATATGGCATCGTGATCGCCCAAGACCACCGGCTCAACAGCCACCTTGAACAAACCGGGGCGCAGATCAGTTGCAACATTGTCCAAGCAAGAATTCATTCTTGTTGTCTCAAAGTTGGTCAGATACAGATTATAAGATTTGAGAAAATTTACCAACTCGGATTTTTTAGGATCAATAGACAGTATGTTTACATTATAGTCACCTCCTATAATAAAATGATAATCCTGCTTGTATATAGTTAAAGATACGATAAGTCTATCCAATGCATCAAGGAAAAGGTTAAAGTCACCCCTGGGTGATCTGTAGAGTGTTATGATGATAATTTTTAATTTCTTACTCCTAACAGCAACAAATTCATGGTGAATTTCATTACTATAAGCTGATACATCAATTACTTTGAAATCATTAACAAATTTGTCTGAAATGAAAATAACAACACCCCCATTCTTGAATTTGACTCTGCAAAAGGCAGAGGTCATCACAAAACCATCTATTTTGACCAGTTCCAAATGATTCTCTTTCAACCAATGCTCAGTTAAGCAGAGGATATCATAATTATTATTATTAATACTATTCATTACATTTATTTCATTTACTTTATTACCTAGACACTGTACATTGCAAAAGAATAAGGAGAGAGTAGGAGAATCAAGATCATCAAGATCATTTAAATGGAATTGCTGTTCATTGATAGGAACTGAGAGAGACCTAAAAAACTATTTTCATTATTTGATCTAGTATCAGGATTGGAAGAATTAACAGTTCTTGAGTAAACTCTGGACTTAGGAGTGTGAAGGAGATCGTCGCTCACTCGGTGGAAATTCAACTCTCCAAGTCGAACACTAGAAGGTGTTCCATCAAGATCAATGATGGAATGCACTACAGCCAATGGGGTTGAAGCTGGAGTCGCGTAGTCAGGGTCGCGGACTATCACGTCCTCGTCAACACTGTTATGAATTTCCATTGGCATGGAAGGAGCATGCTTCAAGAGTCCATGATTTGTCACAATATTACAGAAAGATTTTCCAAGTGAACGCTTTCCTTTCTTTCCGTAGTGCAGGCCATGTCTCGTGAAGTGATGCCTTTGCATAACGCTACTGAAATTGTTGAATATCACCGTTGAAGTTCCAGTGTAAGACGATATTCTATTCAAGATCGACACATTAGTGAAGTGAATTTCATCATTATAGTGCGGCTTATCATATCTAGAGGGTATTGCACTGATAATGATATTAGTGTTCAATCCCGCACTTAGAATCAGATCCAATCCCCGCTGTATAGTGAGATGACCTGGCTCATAACCAGCAAAGTCATTCGAACCCGCCATCACAATAACATAATCAGATTTAGTTAAATCTTT
Organism: Conomelus anceps; assembly: GCA_948455865.1. Lineage (NCBI taxonomy): Eukaryota > Metazoa > Arthropoda > Insecta > Hemiptera > Delphacidae > Conomelus > Conomelus anceps. The sequence goes on from OX418217.1 coordinate 40,800,011, forward strand.
CACGAACTGCAATCCATTCGCAAAAACTTGTTTCAATTGAGCTCCTGGCAGACAATAAACAAAAATCTCAAAATTAGGGTCAGAGATCTCACTGCAGTGTCTATAACCTGGAGCAATGAAGGCAAGGAATGGAGCACAACTGTAGGCTCTGTTTACTTGCCCTATGACTCCAGGGACCTTCCTCCATCAAGAGAACTCGAACTTCTGGTGGAGTCATCTTGCGCTGGCGGACAACAACTCCTTTTAGGTTGTGACGCCAATGCTCATCACACAATTGGATGGGGAAGGTCTGACACTAATCCAAGAGGTGAGGCTCTCCTTCAGTTTCTCATATCTAATAATCTTTATGTCTGTAATGTTGGAAACCGTCTGACGTTCGTCACACGAAATCGAAGTGAGGTTATTGACATTACACTTTGCTCAGAAGGACTCCTTAGGGTCATTGACAATTGGCACGTAAGTCATGAGGCCTCTTTGTCTGACCACAGGTTCATCTGTTTTAACCTGCAAAGTGAAGGCGGCTCATCCTGCTATCGAGATCCGAGGAGAACAGATTGGTCACTCTATAAGTCTGACCTCCTGTCTCAACTTGGATCATTAGGCAGGAGGGTTGCCTGCTTTGCAGACATTGATCAGATTGCTTCTGATCTTCAGAATGCAATCATAAGCTGCTTTCAGGACAACTGTCCATTGTGGCGGGGAAAGAGTCGTACTAATACTAAGTGGTGGACTGCTGACCTTGACCGCAGAAGGGTGGTTGTCAGGAAGCTTCATAACCATTGCAAACGGAGCCGTATCTGGGAACCATACTATAGGGCACTCACAGAATACAGCCTTGCAATTAAGAAAGCCAAAGAGAACTCTTGGAGACTGTTTACACAGGAGGTAAATAGTCTTAGGGTGGCAGCAAGACTGCAGCGTGTCTTAGCTTCAAGCCCAATTGGCCTCCTGGGAACTCTGAGGTCACCAGGGGGACAATATACCACTGGAACTGGTGGAAGTCTCAAACTTCTCCTTGAGACTCACTTTCCAGACTGTGTTTTTGAGGGTGCTTGCTCAGGCATGTCCAGCAACAGCGAAATGGGCTCACGGCCAAGAGCTGATCATGGAAGCTGGACTTTAGCCAGATGTATTGTCACACTTTCCAAAGTTAAATGGGCCATCTCCAAGTTTGGCCCATTCAAATCTCCTGGGGGGGACGGTATCATACCAGCTATGTTGCAGCAAGGACCGGAAGCTCTCTTGGTCCTCCTGTGCGAACTCTTCAGAGCAAGTCTGGCTTATGGGTACATCCCTCAAGCCTGGCGCCTCAGTAGGGTGGTCTTCATTCCCAAGAGAGGAAGAGCAGACTACTCAACTCCAAAATCATTTCGCCCCATCAATCTCACATCGTTTCTCTTGAAGACGCTGGAGAGACTGGTGGAGAGACATCTAAGAAAGGGAGTGCTTTCAGGTACTCCTCTTCATCGGAATCAGCATGCCTATCAGCCTGGTAAGTCCTGTGAAACAGCCCTGCATCAGCTTGTGAGCAGGGTGGAGGACAGCCTTGCTGCCAAGGAGATTGCTCTATGCGCCTTCATGGACATTGAGGGCGCTTTTGACAATGTAACTTACACAGCCATGGTCCGGGCAGTGCATGGGCGTGGTCTTGAGTCTGCTATATGTAGGTGGATTGAGGCCATGCTCCGCTCCAGGCGGATCAGGGCTGATCTTCAAGACAAATCGATGGTGATCATACCTGCAAAAGGTTGTCCGCAGGGAGGTGTGCTTTCTCCTCTTCTGTGGAACATTGTGGTGGATGGTCTCCTTTATGAACTCACTAGTAGAGGCATCTTTGTCCAGGGCTATGCAGACGACATAGTCCTCATGGTACAGGGAAGGTTCACAAATATTGTTGCTGATGTCATGAATGTCAACCTTCAGTTTGTTAATGACTGGTGTCTTGGAGAGGGACTAAGTATAAATCCCTCAAAGACTGTAGTTGTTCCATTTACAAGGAGAAAGAACCTGGAGTCTCTCTCCCGGTTGAAACTTGGACCAACACAGCTCAAAGTATCAGGTACAGTCAAATACCTAGGGCTGACTATTGACTTCAAGCTGACTTGGAACAATCATTTGAACAATATACTGCACAAAGCAAAATGGGCACTTATGATGTCCAGGAGATTTGCAGGCTCCATGTGGGGGATCAAGTCTCACATAGCGCTGTGGCTGTACAAGGCAGTAATAAGGCCTCAAGTCACATATGGATCACTAGTCTGATGGACAAAGGTGAACCAGATTACAGCCACAGCCAAACTCACAATTTTTCAAAGGATGGGCACACTCCTAGTCACTGGAGCTTTCAGGAGCAGCCCATCAGCAACTCTTGAAGTTGCTCTTGGCTTACTGCCCTAGGGTATTTTAATCAAGGCAGAAGCACGAAAATCAGCCTATTGATTGAAAGTCACAGGCCAATGGAGGGAAGGCCTGTCTGGAACAGGCCATTGCACAATCACCAAAGCTGTTGCTCACAGCCCTGTGCTTGAAATGACTTCAGATGTCATGAGTATGGAGATGGTTTCCACTAAACCTTTTTCTGTTAAATTCTGCTCTAGAGAAGAGTGGAGGTCTGAGGAAGGGCCCTATATCAGGAGAGGCAGCCTTGTCTGGTATACAGACGGCTCTCTCATTGAAGGAAAATCTGGCTATGGGGTGTACAGTGAATCACCCAGAACAGAAATCTGTGCAAGTCTGGGACAATACTGTACTATCTTTCAAGCAGAAATTTGGGGCATCATGGCTTGTGCCAATATAGGCATTGCCAGACGCTATTGTGACAAGCATATAGTAATCTTGTCAGATTGTCAGGCAGCCCTCAAGGCTCTTGACTCTAATGAAATCAAGTCAAAATTGGTGTGGGAGTGTCACAAAACACTCAGCGAGCTCGCAACACGCAACTCTGTGCATCTTGGTTGGGTACCTGGCCATGTAGGCATAGGTGGCAATGAGTGTGCAGATGGGCTTGCTAAGCAGGGTTCCAGTATGTCATTCTTTGGTCCAGAGCCAAGCTGTGGCATAAGCAAAACAACTGCCTTTCACACAATAAACAAATGGTCCAGGGACTTACACCACCAGCAATGGCAAGGTCACTTAGGTCAAGCACTTGACAAAAGGCTGCTAGCAGACACAAGCTCCTACTTCACCAACTGGCTGGTGAGGCTGGGTAGAGGTCAGGTCAAGCAGTTGATTGCTCTGATAACTGGACATGGCCACTTCAGGAAACATCTCCACACAATTGGACTCAGAAATGAAAGTCAGATGTGTAGGCTTTGCAATCAGTCTGAAGAGACTGCCAAGCATATCATACTGGATTGCGAGAGACTCGGGGCAAGGAGAAGGGCTCTGTTTGGCTGCAAACAACCAGGTGATGAATGGGACGTTAGCATAGGGAAAAAACTCCTGGATCTTCTAAAGGGCACAGGTATTGGTTTGCCCAACTAACGTACTTGGGACACACAATAAGCTTCGGTTGATGTGTGAGGATCTTTGAATCTGTCCCTTCATAACATAACATAACATAACATAACTACACTGGTGCCTGAGGAGATGGTGGGATATTTATTTAGAAATTGGATCAATTCTGCTCACCAAGGTAGTTCAAATTCTTGCATCACACACTAATTTCTGATGATGAAAAAAAAAAATGTAACTGATGAGATGATCAATTATTGAATTCGAATGAATATGGTATGTTATAACTTCTTGATTTTAACTTTTAAATCTGAATGAAACTCAAATATATCCAATTTCTCGAGATATCCAATTTGAACTTGGGAATTCCACTTTGAATATAACTACTGATTTTTTCCAAAACAAAAAAAAAAAATGAATTAAAAGCATAGCACTAACACAACCCAATAGTACAGATCTGTACTATTGGGTTGTGTTAGTGCTATATGCTTTTAATTCATTTTTTTTTGTTTTGGAAAAAATCAGTAGTTATATTCAAAGTGGAATTCCCAAGTTCAAATTGGATATAACATAAAATTTAGATTTTTTCATGGAAAATTTGTGAAGAAAGCATTAGTGGGCTATGACTGTTATATCTTTACTTGATTGTGTTTTGAATAAATGAATGATTTGGTAACAGAAGATGACTAATCTATCAATTTCATTGGTTACTAACAAGATGGTAGGATACTCATTGTTAAAGTTCAAACTCCCATTACATCCATATTGTGAGGGCTCTGTCATTTCCACATGCTTCCTAATTTATTTATGGACTGAGGAGATGGTAGGTCTATTAATTGAATTTGAGACTGATAGCCAATCAATTAATTACACTGCTGGCTGAGGGTTTAGTAAATGTTGATATATGTACTAAATGTTAGGGTAGATTGAAATGTAATTTATTAAAATTGATTACTAACAAAATGACTAATCTATCAATTACATGATGAGGAAGAGGGTATATTGATATTGTATTTTTATTAGTGACTACAAGATAGTTGATACTCTGTTTGAATTAATAGCTGATTAAAATGACTGATTGAAATGGCAAGTGATGAGATGAATAATCTATTCATTATTTCAATGTTTCATGAGAAGGGTGGTATGGTAATGTATTGATGTAATTGCTTGATCAAATGCGTGACTGATAAGATGGATTGAATGCTGATGAAGATATAGTAAATAGGTATATACCCAGGTAGCAAAAACAACTTGAGGAAAGCTTTCTGAAAACTTTCCATGACAGCTTGGAACACTTGCCCCAAGTTTGCCATGGCAAACAAGCAAACTTTTGGAAAGTTTTAGGAAAGCTTTCTAGTTCCCAGTTGAAACACTTGACACAAGCTTTCCTTAACAGTTTAAAAAAAACTTGAACAAAAGGCCTTTACCAAGCTTACTGGGTAAGCTTACAGAACACTTAAATTAAACACTTTTGACAAACTTTGCCACAAAAGCTTTCCTCAAAAGTTTAAAAAACACTTGAACAAAACGCCTTTACCAAGCTTACTGAGTAAGCTTACAGAACACTTAAAATAAACATGACAAACTTAGCCACATATGCTTTGACCAAACTAGCCTGAAGTCTATTATTTTGTTGAAATTAGCCATTAAAAAAGCTGCAATTTTTTTAATAACTAATATACAAGCATTTCATTACAAATAAATGTAATTGCAATTTGTTTGTTTAATGAACAAACAAGTTGTGATTACATTTCAGTTATGAACTAAAATGAATAAATAAGGCAGAAAATAAAAATATGGAGTTGAGCTAGTATAACTCAGGAGTTAGAAAATAGTATAGTTTATTTATTCAAAATAGTAATAATCGTTTATTTTTATGTTAACATTTCATTCATGTGAACGTATGGTAATGGATCAGTTTTTAGTGGAGATCCTCTTGCAACGCCTGCCTCCTTTGCCTGGAAACAAAATATTCCTTATTATTTATTTATTTATTACAATGTAATAATAATAATAATAAGCGTATGGCTTTTAATGGTGGGGAGACCCTTACGGGTAGTTCCACCTCGCCGTTTGAGCCATGTTACGGGGAACATGGTGGACCTACTGTTTTAGGTGGGTTCCGAATCACCGGGTAAGTAATAATAAAGCTTGTAACATCAAGTCATTGAAGCACGGTCACCCATCCAAGCGCAGTCTTGAGCGGTCGTGACTGAACATCACGATCACTTGAATACCACGCTCACCACATGACCAATCACCACCCTTATTACAATGTAAATATATCTGGTATTTAAAAAGAGCAGTTTGCCCACAGTTTAAATGCATTAGAGAACTACCACTAAACTTGTAAAAACATACTAAGCAGATAATAATTATTATAAAAGTTAGTAGTCTGGTTTATTTTTAGTGTCAAAAACAAAGAAGTGCTGCTCTCTCGTTAATCTAGTTTATTCTACTTAGTATGCTTGTTATTGAACTAATGTTTTATTTTTTATAAAAGTACCCCTTCCGCCCTCACCCATCAATCAGCAGTATTGGCTGTGCGAGGAGAAACTTTGGGTCAACGGTATTATCTTTAACCTTGTCCAAAATTCTCTACTATGACTAAAATAAAAACAGCTGTATCTTGTTGTCCAAAATCAATAAATCAACCTTTTTTTATAGCCTGGCATTGAACTCAGCACAAACATTACTGCAACAGCACTAGGTATGCAAGACTTTCAATAATATGTTTCAGAAGTTCAAATGTCCACTTTGACAAAATTACAGACTGAAGTAAAAACATTTGCTTTGGACATCTAGCAACATTAAAAATAATTCTAAAATGACCTTAAGTCGTGATTAAGTTGGAGAATTTTTCACTTTGGACAATGCCTTGCTCAGCGACTGCCGTTTCCGACTGATATCTAGCTCATTGACTGCCATTTCTGACAGAGCTATAGCATAGAGGTTGTCATTTGTAGTCGATATGAAGCATACCTATTGTCATTCCTGGTCAAGATAAAGGAAATGAATGTCACTAGCCAAATTATGCTGTGTGATTGTCAAATACACCCCACAGATATACTTTGTGATCGCCACTTACAGTTGCAATTACACAAAATGTGATTGCCAAATACACCTGATTTGAATGCAATCGTCAATAAAGAAATTATTTTTTATGATAAAATGTGTTCAGGATGGTGCTACTCTGTTATATTTATACTTATACATTGTATGAATTTGAAGGCATCAACCTTAGTCACATAATAGTTATTTATGTATTAAGAGCGTAATATATTAACATTTACCGCTCGCCAAGCAATAAAGAGGAATTTTAAAATTAGTTTTCAGTACGTAAATAACTAGTTTACGAGCAGTTTTAGGAAAAATATTGCATGTCTTAAATTTAATTTTAACCTTTTTTGGCAGATTAGGGTCACAGTCTACTTTTGGACATCATGTCATGTTTCCATGAATATAATATATTTTCTACAAAAAGAGAGATACCGTACCTATATATTAGGGCAATGAAATTAGTGTATCAAAATAGTAGATATATCGAAATTGTCTTCATTCAAGGATTAGGCAATAATATACTCTTCTTCCAACTTGAAACATTTTCCCAGAGTAGATATATTTACCACATAAAAACAGCTGTTGAGAGCCTGTCTACTTTGAATTTGCTTCTCATAGCTACTACCGTATCTGGCAGTGTAGCCAACATCAAAGTACAATAGTATTGTAGCCAAAGCTGACATTTAACCGCGCAGGCTGCCAACATATCACTTCAGATGAGATATATTGTATTTTCTGTGAACTATTTTGATGAAATTGTATTCAATAATTATTGGTAAACCTCAATTTTAATTTTGTGTTGCAGTACAATTTATTGTCTTTGAAATTCCATAGTATGGGGGGGGGGGGAACTCTGGAAGTTTCATTTTTTCTATAATTCAGCTTGGCATGACCATCTCCTGTAGCACTGTCAGTCTGTAATGTTTATATATTTGCTACTCGCTTAGCTAGTAACTATTCCAATTTAATCGACCCTTTACTCTTGATAGAAAGGCATAATGCACTAGATCGAAGAAATCAGATAAATAGGGCCTTATAGCCGTACAAGATAGGAAGAAACAGCTGGAGTGTGGCAAAAGTTTTTCCGTTGACTTACATATATATATTATATGCATAGATATTGTCATCACATTACGCAATACCTATCTCAAATATTATCCAGCTGATTTTTCCTATCTAGTACGGTAAAGAGGCACTCTACATATGTGACAATCTATGGGAAGTAACTTTTGTATGTAACAAAAAATATATTATATAACAATGATATGTAACAAAGATAATGAAGAGAACCTATCCTTGTTTCGCCTCAAAAAGGATGAAGGAGTAGGCCAATTTCATTGGCAAACGAATTTGATATGTATAAAGGTTCCAAGAAAATGTGTTTAAAATTTGAAGTTGATTGGTCAACATACAAACTCACAAACATACAGAAAAGGCCAAGCACCTTGAGTCAAAACTAAGAGAACTCGCTATATACACTCGTTCAAATATTTTGTAATAAAAATATAGCATCAATCAAGTTACCTCTTCTGAATCCTGGGGATGGCTTGTTGTAACCAAGTTTTTATTGTGTTTTTCATAACATCGTTCGATATTTCCTTATGTCGCCTCCTTACAGCTTCTGTTAAAACATAAATCTGGATGAGACTTCATTTAAAGAAAAAAAGGAGGAAAAGGGCCATGCTCAAATGACATTTGGGAAGGTTGGGATAACGTGTATTGTATGTATGTCAGTGGTGAGGCGAGGCTTTTTACATAATCATTTATGTAGAGAGATTTATCAGCGTATCCAATCTCCACTTGAAAAATGAATCATCTTTCACTGATATTCACCTTAAAATACTCCATACTGGAGGCTTACCTACTAATTAACTGAATATCTGTTCTAATTTAAAGTATAGACATTTTCAATCACCATTGCAGCAGACCTGCATACTCGGCGAATTTTAAACGGTTCAAAACAAGTTTTTGTCAGCCTAACATAGCAGTAAATTTCATTTTTATCTTTCATTCATATAATACTCCATACTGGAGGCTTACCTACTAATCAACTGAAAATCTGTTCTAATTTAAAGTAGACATTTTCAATATAAATACCCCTGGATTTCTTGTTCCATGACGAACTGCGTTGTTAATATTAACTTTTCATGTGAAATTTAACGACTTGCAGTCAAATATTCATTAAGAATAAGTATAACTTACTTAATCTGTAGGCCGAGCGCTTTCGAATCTTTGAGATCCACCTTCAGAGGAGTCGTTAAATTTCACATGAAAAGTTAATAAATACCCCCATTTCAGCAGAACTGCATACTCAAAACATCAACCTAACATAGCAGTAAATTTCATTTTTTTAATTTTCTCCATAAAAACATGAGGAGCATGAGTATGCAGGTTTGCTGCAGCAGGTATGTGAAAATTGGGACGTTTTAAATCAATATACAGAAAAGCTAAACTAGAAGAAAAGCCATATAATAAGTTCTGTCAAGATAAGCCTCACCACTGATGTAGGCCTTCATCTTTCTTGACAATTTGAAAGAGAAGGCTGAATTGGATTGTGACTTATTTAAGCTATAATGATTATGGTAATAATGTTGTGTTCGTTAATTATGTAGTGGGATGTGACTACGGTAAACTTATTCAATAAAGTCTGCCTATTTGCTCTTAGACCCAACTATTTAGCATTATACTACATTACTAAAGGGTAAGAAGGGTTTTTAATGACAAACAAAGCATTTAAGAGATGTTTAGCCCCATAGAAGTTGAGAAATAATGTGTCTTTTAGAACGAAATTGAAAAGGCGAACAGCTTATGATTTCAACAACCAAACTGTTCAAGCTAAAAACGAAGAATAAAGTTTGGTTTAAATTTATTAATAAATATTTGAGATATTCAAGTAAATCCTTCAAAATTGCAACTGTAGCATGGTGAGTTAGATACCGGTATTCTATGAGTTGCATGGGTTTAGTAAAAGATTTGTCTTAAAATTATCTTTCAAATTAACTCACCAAAAATTAAGCCGCACATCTTGGTGTCTAAGAATTTCCTCTTTGTTGGGAAATTCCCCATTTTTTCCCCGTGAGGGAAAAATTCTCCTCCATATAATCTTTTAGCAAATGCTTCAAAATGCTGAGTGTTAAGGCATAATTTATGCATCGCACCCACCTACTGCAGACATTGATTTAACCTGGAAATAGTACAAATCAATACTAAAGAATCAGTAGATCAAATTATTTTTTTTTAAATCATCAGAACTTTTGCTAAACAAATTCATTTAAATGAAACAAACCATCAAAATTACTTTTCAACATAAAAGTAAAAAACGATAGCCTACTACTGAAGGATCAATATAGTGCTATTTGGTAACACTGAAGTGAACGCTAATCACAAGTGACAGCAAATTTCCAATGATTGTTCACTCCAGAACCAACTATGATTGGTAGCTTATTACATTCTATACATATTCAAAAAACATGTTTTTTATAATTTTCAACAGCATGAATCTTTAAATTTCTACATTAACATTGACCTATTACCCTACCAACGCTCACGATATTATACTGTATTGTGTATTCATTTAATTACCACCAGCAATATATTTATAAGATCTGTAAGATGGGGTGGCAGTATTCTTGACACAACAAGCTCTCTACAGCGATTTTTTTCTCAGGATAATCGACTTCGTTATACAGTGGTTCAACTGTAGTTAAAAAGTTTAGTGAATAATATAAATAGTGTACCGTATATAGTAAAATGTAGAATGTAGTAATAGTATAACTGTATTTATTTTTCAACAAGACTAAAGGTCAGAGATCTTTGCAATTACATTGAAAATGGAATGTCAATATTTTTTTCAAACTTCTTATATCATGAACTTTCATTTACATCAGTAGTAATGGGATAAATACTACATACAAATCTTAACAGAAAAAAAATCTTTATAACTTGTCATTAGTTGAAAACCCTTAAAGTTTTATCCAATATGTAAATCAAACTCAAAATAAATATTTTTCAATGTTTCTAGACATAATAATAATAAGCGTATGGCTTTTAATGGTGGGGAGACCCTTACGGGTAGTTCCACCTCGCCGTTTGAGCCATGTTACGGTTAACATGGTGGACCTACTATTTTAGGTGGGCTCCGAACCACCGGGTAAGTAATAATAATAAACTTACCACCGGGTAAGTGATAATAAAGCTTGTAACATCAAGTCATTGAAGCACGGTTACCCATCCAAGCGCAATCTTGAGCGGTCGTGACTGAACATCACGATCACTTGAACACCACGCTCACCGCATGACCAATCACCACCCACATAATAGACATAATACACAGTTCTTAAAAAAAGAAAGAATTATTTTTTAAATTTCCTCAACAGCCTTGAATATTTTTTAAAAAGTGTCGTAAAATTTACGAATGCTTACCGATAGTGTAGCCTAATTCCAACAAGCTTACCGTTATAGGGTAATTAGTTTCAGTATTTCCTTGTTTCGAGTAACCAAACTGATAAAAATATGGTTGAGTACGATATCAATCAATCAATCAACAAATTTATAGTACCTAAATCAAAGTTCAACTATTGGTAAACTTAGACCATTCTGATTTTATTTTGTTCAAGATCAGGTGTTTAAAATACAATTCAATCTTCAGCTATGGGAATGAGCGGTAAAGGTTCAGATGTGGAACTTGTATCCAGTGGAAATATTGAATGAGATGAATTAAAAAACTCTTCTAAAAAGCTAAAGCACCCTCAATAACTAAACCTATGTGTAGAGTGTGGACCTGGACAAGGCTGAAAGTTTATTGGGTACCGGTAGTTACCAAATTAATTTTGACCAAAGGAATGTCTTTTTGAAAGACATAACATTTGAAAAATAGGCTTCTTTCGAAAAGATAACAAATTGGAAATATTTTAAAACATTATGAGCAAGAATCTAAGTCAAAGAGGCGTGTGGAATTTAGTATAGGAACGGTGCTTTCTTACATTATTACATATAAGGGCTGGCTTATATTAAAAAGTTGATAAAATTATACAAAACTCACTTACCTGATAGAAGTTGGCGAAAATAACTTTGAAGATAAACAGTTTTATGACTAAAACAATGTATTGAGTGTATAGGCCTACGAGTATTTCAAATACATAAACAACGACAGCTCAACAACCACAAGCTACAACACAATGGCGCGAATGGACTGAAACAGTGTTATGAGTGTAAACGAGTAAGTTTATACCAAACAAAAACCAACAACAGTTCCACATTTCTATTTCAAAATGGCACGAATCGACGAATGTGACGAACGAAAAGTGTGTGACGTTGGTTACTTTCTAGCGCCGCAGCGGAGAATCGGGAGAGTTTCTTCTAAAATCCTTAAAAACTGTCTGCTAGCTTGTCCCAGCTCTATAAATGGCAAGTGTTCGACGACAAGCTATCCACAAACTAGTGGCAGACTTTTTATGGCATACTTTCCGAGGAATGCTTACCTCACGTGTTTGGCAAGTTTGGTTAAAAAAGTTTTTCCTGCCAAACGAAGGGCAATGCTTTCTGTAAGCTTACTTGCTACCTGGGTATGTATCAATATTATATCAATGGTGAGTAAAAAGATAGCTAATATTTTAGCTGAAATGGCAACTGACAAGATAAGCAATCTATAATTTAGATGGGGACTGATGAGACAGCTCAGCTTTCCATTAAATTGTTGAATAACAAGATGGTGGAGCTGTTAATTCTATTGGTTTCTGATGAGATGGAAAATCTTTCAATTGAAATGTTAAATGGACTGAGGAGATGGTAAATAGGTTTATACCAAATGTTAAGGTGTGCATATTATATTACTGATGACTAATGTATCAATTGAATTGGTGGTTGATGAGATCTTTTAATTTTTTCTATTTTTCAAATTCCCAATACACCTATAATGTGAGCCTCTGTCATTTCCATATGCTTCCTAATTTATTTATGGACTGATGTGATGACTAATCTATTTGTGACTGGAGAGATGGTGAATCTATTCATGAATGCAATGATTTATTGAACTATTTCTTTTCGATCAGTAAATTGAATTTCATAAAACAAAAAGAGAAATTACTGTTTTATGAGCCTCAACATCAATTATAAGTTGATTGAATTTGCATTAAAACGAATGGAGGTGTGAGTCTCTTGAAGAGAGACTTTTCATCTACTGAACTCAACCTAAACATCCCACTTTGGGTCTGGGGGAGCACCCCCAGACCCCACCCCTCCAACCAGTAATCAAGTATATCAGTAACACTATATTGGGTATGAAGTTGTGGTACACAGAGCAGTACACTGAAGCAGTCTTCTCCATTGAAAACCTATCATACCTTTCAGGACCCCCTTCCCCCCTATAATCAATTCAAAATCCAATCTATACTTCCATGCAAAGGTGGGTACATTTGTGGGCATATCACACATTCAATTTTAATATAAAATACAACTTTCAATGAAACTATAACTTTTTAACTGTTTTTGACTTAAAACTTCTAAATGTATTATACAATCAGGTGAACAATTACTATCATTGCAACTGAATAATACAATACATTTATTGATTTCAGATTCATCATTAGTTAATTTGTTTTTCATGTAGGTGTAGGTTAATGCATGTAGGTGTAGGTGGCTGAATCTAAGTTAATTTATGTTCTAAGTTTATTTTCCGCTACGCGTCACGCAGTAAATGCTTTTCTCGAGCGATAAAGTCGTGCTTAACGTTCTTAATACATAAATAACTATTCTCACAAGTCAGTTTGAAGTGACTGACAATTGAATAAACTGACAAATATACATAAACAGAATTTATTAATTTCGAATTCCTTTAATTGCTATGACTTTATACTGAAGACTTCCGCAATGGCGGATATTGACAACAGCATTGAAAAGCTGATGGGAATCGATTGCGGAAGTCTTCAGTATAAAGTAATAGCAATTAAAGTAATTCGAATTTAATAAATTCTGTTTATGTAACTATTCTCTTTCATCTATTGTGAGCTTACAGTTGGCCAAAAGAAGAGGTAAATTATACTGTTTCTTTGTCGATTATTTGGCTGCGTTCGACTCAATTGATAGAAATGCGCTATTTTATAAACTAAGCTGCTTAGGTCTATCAACAAAAATGATAAATATTTTGAGAGCTTTAAATGATAAAACTTCTGCTAGTGTATGGTGTTCTGAGGGGCTGACGCAGAGTTTTGAGACTAGGTTAGGATTAAGACAGGGATATGCTTGTTGAGCCCGCTACTTTTCTCCCTTTTCATGAACGACTTGCATGAGGAATTGCCGGGAGGGGTGTTAATTGGCGGTATGAGGATTCGGGTATTGCTCTATATGCCGACGATATTGCCTTGGTGTCGGACTCGCCAATCGGTCTTCAGTACATGATAAACAACCTGGAACGCTATTGTGAAATTTGGAATTTGAAAGTCAACCTAAATAAATTGAAGATAATGGTATTTAGGAACGGGGGGAAATTGAGTAAGAATGAAAGATGGACTTATAAGGGAGAAAAGATTGAATGTGTGAGTAAATATAAATATTTAGGAGTAACTCTAACGCCCACCTTGAATTTTGAGTCACCTTAGTGAAAAATTAGATAAAGCCAAACTGGGACTGAATTTAGCATGGGGAGGAATATTAAAAAATAGTAATGTGAGTTTTTCAGCCAAATGAAAGTTGTTTAAAGCTTGTGCAAGGGCAGTCTTATGTTATGGAGCTCAAGTATGGGGCTGTAAGCAGAGTATGACAATGTTGAAAAACTACAGCGTTTCTTTATTAAGAAACTGTTTGCGCTTCCAATCAATAAGCCTAATTATATGCTATACCTCGAAACTGATCTAACACCTCTTTTTGAATACTGTCTGCGATTGCACTTCAATTATATTATAAGGATTATGAGAATGAAGGATGAGAGGCTACCAAAATTCCTTGCTCTGCAAGTTCTGAAAAATAAATGCTTTTGGCTGAAAGAGTGGAATCGCATTTCTTATAAATTAAATTTAAATATCAATTTCACAATAGAGAACGCGATTACTTGGGGTGAGTTCTTCAAAACAATATTGACTAGTTTGAATAAATTCAATAAAAATAATTTTATACAGGACGCACAGGCAGGACATTTTCATACATGGTACAAGTCTTTCAACTTGGATCTGAGCTTTAAAAACTATGTAAATGATGACAATGAATTTTGGGTTATGAGGTGGATTTTTAAGGCAAGGGGTGAGTTGATTAATTTGAATTACAAACCATGGGTTCCGGAACGAAATTATTTCTGTTCAATGTGTAATCTAAAAGAGATAGAGGATATATTCCACTTTGTTGCTAGATGTCCGTGTTTGGAGGAATTAGGAGGAAATGGTTAGGTGGGAGGGTGCTTTCAAGGGAAGTTTTTCTTATGTTTATGAACGGCGAAGATTGGAAAAGTTTAGCCGGTTTTTGTAGAGACGCTTGGAGTTATAGACGAGTTCTCACTCAAGAGTTTAACTGGTAGGTATCATTGTCTGACACTTGGTCGTTGTAGGGCAACTTTGTATATACGGTACCGCAATATAGATTAATCTTAGTAATAGGTTAATTTAATGATGTGAATAAAGTTTGTTCTCTTTTTTCAAGGATTCCCAACTACAGGATTTTAGGAATAATGTTATTTTTAAGCTAACAATGCATTCTTTCTTAAACAGAATCATTTCTTGATTGGTAATAATTATGATGACTATATTTTTATTTGGATTCACCGGCCTTCTGGCTGGCGATCATGTGATCAAGCCATAAATGTGTGTAAGATAACTATTTTATTTTTTATTTTAAAAGAAGGAGATTAAAAGAATTTTTCTATTCTATTCTATTCTATATTCTATATGTATGACTTATGTTTGTGTTTGTATATTGTACTTATATTATTGATTTTGCCATGTGAAAGTGAGATCATTTCTAAAAAATTATTTTTTATAATACTTATTTTTAACAATCTAATATTAAAACTGACACTGTATTTCACTTTTAAATAATGTTCTACTCACATATATTGGAGATGGTTGAGGAATGCATTTCACTTCTGAAAAGAAGCTTCGTCAGCCTGCCGCCAGGGGTCATGCTTTGTTGAGGTTAGGATGAGCAGCCATTATGTAGTTGAAAATTGCGTTTGATTTGAATTGTTGTTGGTCATTGAGTACGTTGGTTCTTTCTTGTTTATGGTATTTGAATATTTAATATTGCTCCAGTGTATTTAGTTTATGGCTTTTTTGGAATGTGTGTAGAATTTCTAAGTCAGTTTGAATGTTATTGTGTGAGTGTCCAGTGTTGATTAAGTGATCTGCAAATGTTGAGTCAGTGTTGGAATGTAGTGCTTTGATGTGTTCTTTGTATCTTGTGTTGAATGATCTGCCTATTTGTCCTATGTAGTACTTAGGGCATGTGTTGCATTTGAGCTTATATATTTCTGGTTTGTTGAATTTGTGAATTGTGCTGTTTGTTAGGTGAGCTGGTTTTTGTTGGATCTGGTGCTTCAGGTTGTTTGTTGTTCTGAATGCCCCAAGTACTACATAGGACAAACAGGCAGATCATTCAACACAAGATACAAAGAACACATCAAAGCACTACATTCCAACACTGACTCAACATTTGCAGATCACTTAATCAACACTGGACACTCACACAATAACATCCAAATTGTCTTAGAAATTCTACACACATTCCAAAAAAGCCACAAACTAAATACACTGGAGCAATATGAAATATTCAAATACCATAAACAAGATAGAACCAACGTACTCAATGACCAAACACAATTTTTAACTACATAATGGCTGCTCATCCTAACCTCAACAAAGCATGACCCCTGGCGGCAGGCTGACGAAGCTTCTTTTCAGAAGTGAAATGCATTCCTCAACCATCTCCAATATATGTGAGTAAAACATTATTTAAAAGTGAAATACATCAGTGTCAGTTTTAATATCAGATTGTTCATTAAGTATTACGTCATGGAAAACATCACAGATATTTATTTTATTATTATTATTATTTAAAATATGGAGGAAATCTCAGATCATAAGAATGAAAATGATGGAGTGTAATAGGCCTCACTACAGTGTACCTATCTTTTATTTCTTTTGAACAACATGTTTTCCGATTATTTATTGTGTAGTGCACCGTAACAACTACTGTTGAAACATTATATCAAAGAAAATATTATAATAGAAGTGGAGTAAAGCCAAAAATAGAATATAGCAGTAATACAGCAACAGCACCTGTAGCTATTTTGTGCTGGCACCGTTGTCTGGGCTCAATGGAAAAAGTGGGCCAATGCTAAACGAAATCTTGGAAGCGTACCACTGGTACAATTAAAGATAAACACAGACAAAATCGCCTTCAATTCAGGTTGAGTTCGTCCTGCTCATAATTTGGCAATTATCTCAATTATAATAACTAAATATAGCGAGAAATCACACTCTGATGTTTTTGGAAAGAACTTACATCTTTTATGCGTTTATTTTATTCTTGGATTTCTTGTTCCATAACGATCTTCGTTGTTAATATTAACTTATTATTTTAAATTTAACGACTTGCAGTCAATTTTAATTATTGTGAATAGGCCTACATAATATTCCTACTCACTCTTGGCCGAACGTTTTCGAGGCTTGGAAACTCATCTTCAAGGCGTTTATTCATCTTCTCATAGATAGAAACTCATCTTCAAGGCATTTATTTTAAATAATAACTTACAATGATTGGTTTTTACCTGAACACGCGCTGTAGAAACGAACAACTGATTATTCAGTGTAAAAAGACACGATATTCAAATTTTTACTTATTCACACTTTTTTTTACTTACATATTATTCATTCATCAATTACATTTCTACTTAATTACATTAAATTGACATCTACATCAAATCAGGTTAACACGTAATAGAACAGTAGTTTCTAGTTGCTATTATTTGTTGCAACCGACAAGAATCTCAATCAAATACTAATATTATAAGCTAACTCAATATTGATAGATTAATGAGAATGATTATTACCATCATTCTCTTGAAGTTATCAATCCCTCCCGTGAAAATTAAATGCTTAAATGAGAGCAAAATGAAAGGAATTGTGGAATACGGTAAGTGAGATAGATTGTCAAAGAGGAAGAAGGATGAGACAGAAAAATAAATCGAGCCAAATACTTGACAGTTTACAAACAGGTCTTGTACCGGTAGCGAATGTTCAAAGAAGCCCAATCACAGGGATGGATATACCAATGATGAACGGCAGATGAAAATGAATCGAAAAAGTTAATGACAATAAATGATTGATAACCTGCAATGATTCGAAATGGGTCATTTATTTATAAATTTATTTATTTATTTTCTTTTATTTATTTTATTCATTTTATTTATTTTATTTATCTTATTTATTTTATTCATTTTATTTATTTATTTAAAGTTACATTCATGTGGGAGCAACAGATACATCGATCCATTTTGCTCTCATGACACATAGATAAATGAAAATAAGACATGATTATAAGAATTATTGTAAACATAAAAATAAGAGTAAGCAAGTGATAAACAATAGGTACTTAGCAAAATAATAAAAGTAATAATATTTCTTAGTACAAAATAATTAATATGATAAGCTTACTCTCAGTAAAATTACAATAGTAAAAAAAGTTATGAAAAATGGTTTATATAGGTAATAAAAATGAAATGATGAAATCTACCCTAAAAGCTCTTTAGGATGAAGACTAAGAAAGTGCAATAATGATGAAATGATAATGATCACGATGAGAGAGAAAGAAAAAAAAATCCTTGAAAACCAGTAGGGCATGAAACTATTGGATAAAAGACTATCTGATATTTCGCGCATCAGAGCAAAATACAATATTATAAATTATTAAATACAGATAACGTATTTCCTGTTTGACTCATCCATCAGCCAAATCAAGGTTCATACAAATTTAATAGTTCTTGGTTGCATTTATTAAAGAACTGTTTTTTAGAGAAATGGAATATATCTACTTCATTTGCAATAGTATTGAATAGTCTGGGCAACCTGTTCATAGGGGGAAAAAATGATTCAGTGATCTACAATGATCAACCCGAAATGAAAAAACAGATCGACGTGATATGGGAGAAATATAGACATTTAGTAGTGATAATAGTTCTGGTGCATCGATATCACCATTGAAGAACTTGAAAACAAACATTAAATCAATCATAGACCGTCTCACACTCAGAGGTTCTATATTTAATAGCTTGTAAAGCTCTTTATTTGGAAATCCTAGAGGGCATATAGCATTGAATCTCTTGAGAAACAAATATCTGAGAAATCTTTTTTGAATTTTCTCCAAGTCAAGTATAAGACCACTTGAATATGGGTTCCAGATTTGGGCTCCATATTCGACTACACTTATGACAAGTGTCTTATAAAGATAAATAAGAGTTGCCTCACTTTTGAAATCCCTACAAGTCCTCATAACGAATCCTAAATTTTGATTGGCTTTGTTGATAATTTTTTCAATATGATATGAATTTGAGAAGGATGGCAAGTCTGATTATTCAGACGGCTTTCTATTTTGTAAATCTTGCTTCTTATCCTGAAATTGATCATTTATTTATAAAATAATGTGTATGTTTTCTTAAATAAAGTATGATTTTTGGGTAATACATTTTTAATTGACAACTTTTTGTTGTAAATTTAACGACTTTCAGTCACTTTTATATTGTGAATATATAATAAATGTATTCATATTCGGCCGAATGTGAGTAACTTACATTTATTATGTATTCACAATATAAAACTGACTGCAATAAGTCGTTAAATTTACAACAAAAAGTAAATATTAACAACGCAGATCGTTATGAAACAAGAAATCCAAGAATTTTAATTGTCCAACCTGCACTATAATAGGAGGAAATAATTGAATATGCTAAGAATTCCCTACATTATCTGCCAACAACATTCATAAATATAAATTACAATTTTTTGGAGTAAGCAATGCTCTATGACACCTATATAAGCATGCATGTTGAGATCAGTAATCCTTGCCTCCCATGGGAAATAGATATCAGACTAAATTTTTTTCCAAGAACATTAAAGTACGGTACGAATCTTGAGTGAGAAGATAGTTCACATCAGTTTTCTTGGATGTGCAATATGTTCAAAATAATCCATTATAAAATCAAATTGTACTTAATTTTGCTTAACCGGCTAGGTTTAAAGAGCAATGCATGTGCTGTGACCACGCGATTACTCTCAGAATATTAATGAATCCGGTGAGATTCTTTTGGGTCAACAATATAGAAAAGACGGTACACTTTTTGTACGGCCCAGAGATATGAACTAAATTTAGATTAGCACTCTGACAGTGTTTTCAGATCTCCTCTCCGCCCTAATGGAATTGGATAACGTGTACATTATAGGAGCTAGTTCCATTTTCAGTATTGACTATTCTCAGTTACACCATACACGACAGCTATTTACTGTATACCTATAGCTGGAATAAAATATTTTAATTGCTAATCAATTAATTTTGATCAAAAGTACCTACCTTATTCAAAGGAAATGCCACATCGATTGATCAATGACACTCAGTCAAATTAAAAATAGAATAACTTTTTAATTCTTCAGTGGATATTCTTCCAAACCAAATACTCATACTCAATGATATTGCTGATGTACTTTGAAACAGATTTTGATGGACGGTTATCACAAAATTTGGGACTGGATTTAGTAATAATAAATTGATAATACATTGGGCCTGGATGTAATTTAGAATACACTATTTATTTTGAAGCAGACTTATTTAAAAAATATATAATGATAATTATATATCGTCGATTCCCATCAGCTTTTCAATGCTGTTGTCAATATCCGCCATTGCGGAAGTCTTCAGTATAAAGTAATAGCAATTAAAGGAATTCGAAATTAATAAATTCTGTTTATATAATGATAATCATATACGGTAATATATATTAATATATTAATGAATGAATGATTATGCTATTTTGAAAGTACCGGTAATATTTAAACTAATCCATATTATTTCTTGCTCTTATAATTTATCACTAAAACTGGGGAAAATGTATTTCTAGTTGATTATTGTTTTCACTCATAAAAACTGGAGGGATGCATTTCACCCGACCGATGAAGCTTCTCAGAAGCGGAATGAATCCGTCCAGTTTTAGTGAGTAATTAACAGTAATTAACTGGAAATATAGTGTCTGTTTTAATAGGCCTATTATGGATCATCAGCAAGTACTGTATTTTATCATGGACCACATCACAGAATTTTTATAATTACATTATCTTTTGAAAACTCCGTGAGACAATAAACCTTGTTAACCGTTTACTAATTAATTGTAGCTAATTTTCCCCAAGTAAATAATAATAAAATTGAATGTATGGCTCTTACTGGTTAGGGGTTTCTTACGACCTCACGAGTGTTGAATAATTTATCCACCTTGCCGTTTGAGGCATGTTATGGAAAACGTAACACATGGTGCACCTAAAATTTGAGGTGGTTTCCGAACCAAAGGATAAGAGCGATATTAATAATAAAGAAGATAGTAGGAAATATCTAGCCAAGTCATAGCCATAGCCTGTAAACTTGTCGAATGATATATTAACCAAAATATTGACGTACATGTTTATAATAGGAGAAGCCGAGGAGATTATTACTTGGTGAGTCACAATAGTAGCTTATTCAAACAAAAACCTTGTTATATTCCTGGATTTCTTGTTCCATGTCGAACTGCGTTGTTAATATTAACTTTTCATGTGAAATTTAACGACTTGCAGTCAAATATTTTTGGCCTCTGAAGATGGATCTCATAGATTCGAAAGTACTCGGCCAGATTAAGTGAGTTATTATACTTATTCTTAACAATTATTTGACTGCAAGTCGTTAAATTTCACATGAAAAGTTTACCTAGTTATATTGGTAGGAAATTATACAACAAGCTACCGCAGTTTTTAAAGAGTCTTGAAAATAAAGAAATATTTAAAAAACAATTGAAAAAATATTTAGTTGATAAAGCTTTTTATAATGTAGGCTACAAGAGTGTTCCTTTCACATCAAAATTAAGCCTCATCTCAACTAATTGATATAGTAATTATGGTATCTAGTGTATAATTGTTGATCTGACTTGTCTTATACTCCTTAACTGGAGTCTCCAAGACGTAATCTACAAAAAAAACCTTTTTAATTCCTAAGAACCTTGATAGCCTGGCTGATGAAGAATTCATTTTTCCTACAACTGCTCGTAAAGTAGTTCTTTACGTACTGAAAACGAATTGTAAAATACCTTTTTACTGCTCAGCAAGCGGTAAAGTACTTTACGCTCGCCAGCTGTTTTCTTTACGCTTCTGTTTTAATTTTGATGCCTTCTCATTGGTGGATCACGGAATCCGTGAGATTCACATAACCTCAAAAATGGCGTACGCTAACCAAATCCGCTCATGGTCTGTGATGTTACAAACTACAAGCTTTTATTGTGTTGGAATCCAGAACTGCAGTTTTAGGAAAAATATTGTATGCAATTCGCGCGTGAAGCTTCTTTATCGCTCTCGCAAAATTACTGAGTTCCGCTACGCGTCGCGCAGTAAATGTTTTGGCTCGAGCGATAAAGTCGCGTTTCACACTCTTAATACATAAATAACTATTATTCAACGGATGTATTTGTAAGAGCTAGCCATCTCACACCATTATCAATCTCAATGATTTAAGTACTCAGTACTTTAGTTTTAGTTTGATTGAGATTGATAAGCCAATAAATGGTGTAACAACCGAAACTAGTATCTCACTATTTTCAATAAATGTGGTAGTGAAAACTTCAAGTCTTATTATACATTAATTTAGGATCCTTTTAACTGAATGTTTGCATATTGCCTTTGCTTGCTTATAGCTTTTAGCTTTAGATTTTAAATCTTATTTTTTTACTTACTTTTATTGTAACTGCGCTTTAATTATATTGTATAATTTATTATGCAATTCTCAATTGCTTGACTTATTATCATATTAATGTAGTTCATATACTTTCTAGCTAAATAAATCCTGAAGTCTTGATTTGCTAATTTTCACGCTTGAGTACTATTTATAATCTGGTAGTTATTGAGCAAGTATATTTAGATACGAAAATGAATGAAAACAAAAAGTTTGTAAGAGTATCAATCAAAAATATCAATTTAAAATCCCAATAATTGACTTAGTGACTCATAATTATTTTTGCTATATTTTCTGTGATATAGATCCCCTCATCTTCAGCCTAAGCTCTTATCTTGGTGGGTGATGCATAGGGAAACAAGACCTTGACGGAAAATACTACTTTAAAATAAAAGTTCAACCTAGATTAGTTCAGCTAATTTAGTTTATAGAGTTGATTACAGCTTTTAATTTTGAAGATTTTTAATGAAAATTGCGTTCTCATCCAGTTTTTGTTATAAATACATGAACACAAGAATACTTTGAGGGTATCTAGTTCTAAATTCGCGAGACACATCAGATGAAACTTGGATGTATTTTCATATAAATAAAAATTTTAGTAGGACCCTGGTATTTGTCTACAAAATGCTTTGAGTAAAGAAAAATAAATCCCTCTCTAGAGGGCTGGCATGCCTGACAGATTGGCTGTATGAGCCAAATCAGGACTTTGGCTCTGAGGGGTAACTAACCACATCGATGGT
Source organism: Conomelus anceps (assembly GCA_948455865.1). Taxonomy (NCBI): domain Eukaryota; kingdom Metazoa; phylum Arthropoda; class Insecta; order Hemiptera; family Delphacidae; genus Conomelus; species Conomelus anceps. The sequence goes on from OX418217.1 coordinate 40,823,203, forward strand.
AGGAGAGTAGGGGAGGGGGTTTTGTTCTAGAATCTATTTTGAGCCAACGTTGCAAGATGATAAAATAGAACAACGGCGCGCTTTGGAAGTCTTAGTGTTGGACTGACTGCGTTCAGTCCTGCTTGACTCCTCAGCGTAGAACAACTTCAGTAGACATGGTGAGTCAATTTCAATTTCAACTTGAAAAATTTTGAACTGTAGGAACCAAACTACAATATTCAAAGCAATTAATTTAATGTACAAATTAATATCTATCCTCATTTTAATACATTATTCAGATATCCGATATCAAATTAAAGAGAAAAAAATGATAATCTCTATTGAGTTGATTTAATGCCAATGTATACCGACAAACCAAACACATCTTCAGGAGCCTAATATAATAACAAGAGTTCATGCATTATTGTATTGTCGTTGTGAGTTTGGATGACTTTTGAGAGATTCTGAATGTTTCAATGAATGATTGACAATTGTCTTTTCTATTTGCGAAAATGTTGTAGAATATTAATAATAGTGTGTAGCTGTTTCAACATGTTGATACTTTATGAATTATTTCATAATGTCTTATACTCCATGTCTATAGTCTTCAAGATATAATTTACAAACAAAATAATAGAAATGAAGTATGAATGTAATGAGTGTGCACAGATATAACATGTTTGAGAAGAGACCTCAGTTAGCAGTTAGTTCTAGGTTGAATGATATTTCTAAAATCGGTAAGCATAGCCTACTTTCATTTTGGTAGATGCTATATCTAGATACAGTAGATATGGTAGATATATCCAGTATAAAGTGTAAAAGAACAGTAGAGCCTACGTATCCACATTAATTTAAAACTAAAAATAATTGACTTCCGTCATTTCATGTAGCAGTCCCTTTTTTACGCTCAACTCTCTCTAGAAATGACTTTAGAATAAAACTAGCTATTGTGTCCGTCCTTCGTACGGATTATGTTTAGAAATAAGACTAAATATGTTTCGGCTTTTTGATAGCAACGATCATGAAGTTGTTAGCAGCTTAGGCCCCGTTCAGACGATACAGTTTTTTTGCGGTACGGTTTTTTTTACTGTACGGTGTCAACTGTACTGTGATGTTCACACGGTCCGGCTTTGCTGCTTATATTATTGCTGTGCTCTCCTCCTTCTTCCATTGCGCTTCCAGTTCAGATTTATTTATTCCAGTCCAGGATTTTTTTTATTTGTGTAAGATTTTTTCAAATAAGTTTCTTACTGAAGGTTTCTCTTAAATTTTGATCAAAGTACGCAAATTCTGGTTTCAATATTCCACACATTTTTCTCTCTTTATTTTTATATTAATCTTAAGTATTGTCCCACAAGGCGGGTCTCTCATATATTAGAGAAATTAAATTTTCACAATTAATATCTTCCACTTCTGGACACTGGAATTCACTAATAAGATCAATGCTGAAGAATATCAATGAAGGAGATCAATGCTGACGATCTGAAGACTGCTTTCAGCATAATAAGCGTATCGTTTGAACATATCCATTACCGGTACAATACATGTGCCACCGGATACGGATAGTTATTTTGCGGTACAGCTGATTTTAGCGATACAGTTTTCGAAGACAAAACCGAATGTAGAAATCGGCTAGAACAGCTTTTTTACTGGATCCAGTCGAAACAGTATTGTGTGAACATACAATATGAAATGTACATGCAAACGAAAGCACTGCAAAATAACTGATACAGCAAATTTACTGTACCGCACAAAAACTGTATCGTGTGAACGGGCCCTTAGTAAACAACTTAGAACGTAAACAATTCAGTGACAGATATCAGAGAGAATATTTTTTGAGAACAGCTGATTGATATATCATCATAAATTACATGATTTTTTCTTATGTGGTAATAATAGTGCTACCTGGCGAATTCCCAAGAGCCTAGCACAAACCGCACCTTCCTAAAATGTTAGTTTTAAATTAGAAAATTTTGTTTTTTCAACAAAGAAATAATTGATGAAACATAAGATGAGCTTTGATTCACCAGTCATATGTTTCCTAAAAGACTGCAATGCTCCGACTACACAAGTCTGCAGACAGCGTAAATAACGTCGCAAAGGGCCCACCATTCAGATTATATTTGAGAACAGCTGATTGATAAATTACGTGATTTGTTCTTATGTGGTAATAAAACTTAGAAGAAATGTATCCAAAATCGCACAATACTTGGTTTTTAAACGTTTATTATTCTGTTAAAAAAAAGTTTATTTAGTTTTTTATAGCTAAAGAAAAAAAAGGTTTTCAATACTGATAAATAACTTTAATCCCGATCGATGCTCTCGTTTTTCAGTAGAAGGCCGCGTAAAATGTATCCAAAATCGCACAATACTTGGTTTTTAAACGTTTATTACTCTGTTATAATTTAGTTTTTTATAGCTAAAGACATTGTCAATAATGTTTTCAATACTGTTCAATAACTAAAATCCCGATCGATGCTCTCGTTTTTGAGGAGAAATGCCGCGTAAAATGCCTTTGGGGCCGTGACAGACAGACAGACAGACAGAAAGTGAGATAAGACTATTTTCGGCTTATTTAATGTATAAAACTTAAAAATAACCAAAAAATATACAATTCTGATAAATGTACAGACAAAACTCTAATTTTATTTATATAGATATTGAGAATGTCAGTTATAAAAATGAGAAAACCTTTGGCTACCTGCAGTGCAAAATGAAATTGAATTGATAGAAGGAATTTCAGATACACAAATTGTATGTGCCGCTAATATAAATCGCTTTCAAGAAATAACAACTTCAAATTTATAAATAAAAAGATTGCAATAAATAAATAATGAATCATTTTAATTGAATGATATAATTCTATCCCATAATAGCAATTTCTACAAAAGTATTCCATACTAGCAGCTACCCGTCCTTCATACGGATTATGTTTAGAAATACAACTAAATTAATATGTTTCCGCTTTTTTGATAGCAACGATCATGAAGCTGTTTGCAGCTTAGTAAACAACTTAGAACGTAAACAATTCAGTGACAGTTATCAGAGAGAATATTTGAGAACAGCTGATTGATATATCATGATAAATTACGTGATTTGTTCTTATGTGGTAGTAATAGTGCTACCTGGCGAATTCCCAAGAGCCTAGCACAAACCGCACCTTCCTAAAATGTTAATTTTTGTTTTGATAAATTGAAATTAGAAAATTTTGTTTTTTTTCAACAAAGAAATAAATGATAAAACATAATATGAGCTTTGATTCACCAGACATATGTTTCCTAAAAGACTGCAATGATCCGACTACACAAGTCTGCAGACAGCGTAAATAACGCCGCGGAGGGCCCACCATTAATATTTGAGAACAGCTGATTGATATAATATCATGATAAATTACGTGAATTGTTCTTATTCTTATGTGGTAATAAAACTTGGAAGAAATGTATCCAAAATCTCACAATACTTGGTTTTCAAACGTTTATTATTCTGTTAAAAAAAAAGTTAATTCAGTTTTTTATAGCTAAAGACATTGTCAAAAAGGTTTTTAATACTGATAAATAACTTAAATCCCGATCGATGCTCTCGTTTTTCAGGAGAAGGCCGCATAAAATGTATCCAAAATCGCAAAACACTTGGTTTTTAAACGTCTATTACTCTGTTAAAAAGCAGTTAATTTAGTTTTTTATAGCTAAAGACATTGTCAACAAAGTGTTCAATACTGTTCAATAACTAAAATCCCAATCGATGCTCTCGTTTTTGAGGAGAAGGCCGCGTAAAATGTCTTTGGGACCGTGACAGACAGACAAACAGACAGAAAGTGAGTTAAGACGATTTTCGGCTTATTTGATGTATAAAACGTAAAAATAACCAAAAAATATATAAGTCTGATAAATGTACAGACAAAACTCTAATTTTATTTATATAGATAAAATTGTTTTTTGGTGGAAGTATTTCAAATTTTACTCAGTGCGAAACAGAGGACTGAAGGTTTGTAATTCATGTATCTTAATGTAATTTATTGTTATCTTCAACAAATTTCAAAATTGCCAAATTTTTGTCAATTTAGGGACACTTAATAAAATTCACTAGACATTGCAAGCGTGTCTTTCAATGAAAATAAAGCACAATATATGATGTGATGATCTTTGTCAATTATTGTTACAAAACGGAAGTCTTATGCCCGGTTTCTAGGTCGTTCATTAAGTTTAATGGATCATTAACTCACAGCTGGAGCAATGGGTTAACATTGCTCCAGCTGTGAGTTAATGATCCATTAAACTCAATGAACGACCTAGAAACCGGGCATTAAAGTCTTTATTATATTATTTATGCAATCATGTACCCAAAAGCCCAAACTACTTTTATTCTTTAAAAACACTTTCTATAATTAATTGAAAAGTTAGTGGAAAATAAGTGAGAAGTAAATTTTGTTGTGACTTAAAATTAGAGCTAGAAATGAAAATCTAGCAGCCAAATGTAAAAGTAACGGATATTTAAAATTATAATTGACAACAGTTCAAGAGTTGCCGTATTTTTAAGGCCTAAGTTCTGTATTTATTATTTATATTCATATAGCAATCCGATAGTACCTATTTTCACGGACTTACAATAGAGCAAATCAAATAATTCTTTTTTTTTAGGATGAAGCACACATAGGTCTGAGACCTGTGCGTGAGTAATGAATTTGATGATGGTGATTAATCAGTTATGACCTACAGTTTTAGGTGGGTTCCGAACCATCGGGAAGTGATTTTACAGCAGAGAACAAATGAGTCTTTTTCATGGAAAATCCAATCAGTCACCCTTACAAAGAGAGTTCAGGAGTTCGTAGCTTATCTCTATCTGATTGAGTTTTGAATCAAGACGATACAATCAAAAAATGTGTCAAAAATTTCTATAATTTACATGCAGTTGTAGGATTCAATAACAATTACAAATAAATCTACGCATCTATATACGGTAACTTTGCTAAAATTGAAATATAAAACTTGGACGTTATATAAATCAGTTAAGCTATTAGAATTTTATATTAAAAAAAAAAATGAAAATTTTCAGTTTGCAGTCGTTGAAAAATGCATAAAAATGTTTTGTGATAAAACTTGTATAAACTGGTTAGTTTTTAAACTAGACTGCCCTATCTGCAACAACAGTTCTCTCATTGAATGTGTCAAACGCATTTGCAGAATAATCAGAGCTATTAAAAAAATCATTGATATGGCATTACATTCAATTGAACATTCTAGTTATTGATCACAGCTTTGATTCTCATACTTTATTGGAAGGTAAAACAAAATAACTGAAGGTATTGTAAGTGATAAGGAAGGCGGTATCTTTTATTCTAAAGGTTTAAAGTAATTATTGAGAATATTAAAGCAACAGAAGGAGTTTATTTCTCAGATTTTGAATCTGAAATTTATACTTCCTAGCTTAGGGGTTAACCTGTAATAGTTTGGTTTAAGTGTATATGCTATTTGTGGTTTATATAATTATAATGGCAAGCAAAAGTATGAGACGCAATTTATTGAGGGTAACACAGTAGTAAACTGGATTTTGTTCCTGTGAGTTGTCTAGAACGTTATTTCAGGCCTGGCAATCTGCCAGTTTGAAACTCATCGCAAAGCCAGTTTTGGGCAGCGCTCTTCCACATCCAGCCGTGTTAAATTTAGCCTCCCTCTCACAATTGCCATCACTAAAAGAATCATTCATGCTTGAAAGCTAAATGGGCAGAAATAAAAGTGAAATTCAGATTCACTTCATTATTAACTCATGTTATATGACAATAGCTTATACTGCAGATCACGGTTATGGATAAAAACAACACCATGTTAATAAAGTGTATATCGTATCAGAACAGTACAGCTACACACTATTGGTGGATTGCAAGATTCAACTTATATGTATTTTATAAATCCACACAGTTAAGCTGGAAAAATAATTTATGACATTCAAAGTATCGTATTGAGTTTTATCAGGGCTTTCAAAACTAAACTATTTAGAACATTTATATTTAATGGCAATTCTCAAAAGAATAGAATATCGAACGATCAAAAATAAATAGGAAAAAAGCTAGTTTATAACTCTACAGGCAATCCCCACCAACCCTCTGAAATTGGTAGATAGTGAAAAGTCACATCGTTAGTGCAATCAACTGTTAATTTGGAAATATAAACACTATAATATATAATTTTGTTTTGAATAATTATTATGAAAATATAAAGAATCTCATTATAAAATAAATTCTAACAACAATCGGTTGATCGGTTAGAGCGCTTTTTTCTGACCACCACAGCTACTCCTGTGGTCACCGGTTAAATTATCGGTCAGCCTGGCATATTTTCTATATTTATTCACCTCATTAGATAGTTTTTATAATTCATCGATTGGTGTTATAATTTATTTTATAATGAGAGATTCGTTATGTTTTTGTAATATTCAAAACAAGATTATATAGTGTTTATATTTCCAGGTTAACGTTTACACGTCTTAGACCCATGTGTCATTGCCAGCGAAAAAAATAATTTTGGAAAATAATCAATATGTACCTTTCGATAAAAATCTTTTACAGGAATTCTTTGATCAACGTGTTTTAAATTCAGATCTCCATGGCTCAATAAATACAGTACCGTACTAACTCCATTCAATGCGCTCAGCGCTAAAAATAAATAATACAGATGAATTTGGGCAAAGCTATGCTTATGATAACGATAATGCTAACCTCATCCCTATATGCATCCATATATAGCATCTCGATTTCAGAGCAGGCAGATGCAGTGTTGATGTTAGTATTATCGTTATATTTAAAGTATTTTTACGCAAGCTCTTTATTATTATTATTATTATTTCACACATTAACACCACGGTCTTTATTTAAAGAAGTATGATCTTAATTGTTATCCAAAAAGAATTTCTGTAAAATATTTTCATCGATATTGATAAACTGCACTAACGATAGTATCTAGTTGTATTTTATTAAATAATGCGGTTTTTATGTCTTATTCATTTAATATTCAAAACATGATTGAACTTTGAACAGCGTTCAAGTTTTTAATTAACGGCATACATGATGAGACACTTGGCGCATATGGAGAGAGGAATGAGTAGTCTGATTAAAGCGGTTTTGGTTTGAACACATTTTTCAAGGACAGATCAACTGTAATTCTTTAAATCAAGGAATTTGACAACGAAATCTACATCACCATCACCATTACAAAGAATTGTCACATTTTCCTCAATGTACTTTGAAAATAAGGATTTTCTCACGAATCTTGCTTGACTTTACAGGCAGATAAGGAGAAGAAGAAGAAGAAGAAGGTAAAGGAAGAGGCACCCGCCGATGCGGCCCCAGCCGCCCCAGAACCAGCACCGGCCCCCGTTGAGGAAGCACCAGCACCAGTCAAGAGGCCGAGCTCAAAGGGCTCCAAGAAGGCTGTCAAGCGATCTGGCAGCAATGTTTTCTCCATGTTTACACAGGGCCAAATTGCCGAGTTCAAAGAAGTAAGTCGACATTATAATTGCTGCAATCAATTTTATCTCCTGCTATACGACAGAGTAGATACTACCTGATTATTGGTACCTGTACCTCAGACACGAAATTTGTCTATTCAATAGCAAACAGTTTATGATGATATACTATTAAATTTATTCGGATTGAGATTGTAGTCCCATATAGTTTTGTGAACATAAATAAAGCAAGGCTCTGCTGTAGTAAAACAATTTACAAATTTAATTAATAGCCTACTCATATTTGTAGCTTCTGTTGAATCGTATAGAAATTATCAATTGTAATTTGTTAAGCAACAGGCACTTGTATTACAAGTAGCAACTTGACGAGCTATCAACAAATTGACAACTTTTGATGAACCATTAAACTTGCTTTCACATAGAATATGCGGACACTCAACGTATATCATATATACTTAACGGCACTTTTTACTCTCATCTGAGAACATGTAGAGTATCAGATCATAATACTAATGCACTTTTAAAACGTTTAGCTACCCCTGACAATATCTGATACGATACGAAAATTGTCTGATCTGTTACGATACGTGTCTGACATGCTACATTGCATGTCTGTAGGTGTAAATACACACATGCAAATCCGTAGAAAATTATATGCGGTTGTCTGATATGTGTCTGTAGATGTGAAAACAGCTTAAGAAATTGGCAAACATGTTAATCAACTTGTTGCACTATTGATACAAAACTTTATGTATTTTGAGTTGAGTGGAAGAGCGGACCTTGAGTCCTAACTTTGCCCTTAATAAAGTCAATTTATGTATCTATTACACACAGCAGGACATACTATAATGATCTTGCTAGCTGGAGGTACTCTGCACGACCTCCTATATTCACGAAATATTCAGTGAAATTTGTTTTAGAAAAATTGTGTGCAAAATTCTAATCCCAGCGAGTGGAAGAAGTTTTGTAGAACAGCCAGCGAACTTTTACATTCATCAGTTGTTTGACTATCGTACTGTAGAAAACTATCGAGGTTTCCCAGTCTGGATATTTAACATTTTTTCTTAGTGTGTGTGTATAGCCTACTGTATGTTTCGATAATAATTTGATTATGATACAAAAGATCGATTGATCAAACAAGCGAAAATATTATCCTGAATTTATTTGTAGCAGAGACTCAATAGTTTTTAATCGTTTACTAATTTACTGATAATTGAGGAAAAATGAAAAAAGTCAGCAGCATATGATTACACTAATTGGAATGTTTCATTTTTTGTTATTGTAAAAACAGGGCTTCTCTGTAATGGACTTTGATAAGGACGGCATCCTTGGCAAGAACGACCTTCGACAGACCTTTGACAAGATCGGTAAAATCGCCAATGACAAGGAATTGGACGACATGCTCGCTGAAGCTCCTGGACCAATCAACTTCACCCAACTGCTGACCCTTTTCGCAAACAGAATGCAACAGTCTGGAGGTCAGTTGAAATTAAAACATAACATACGGTATTCAAATTCTGAAGAAATGATGGAAAAATAAACATTTGACTTATAATTTTCTAGATAATGGAATATCGTACTCGAATCTTAACGAAAATAATTTTTTATGGAAATTAGCAGATGGTCATCTAACAAATGCAAAAATACCAGCTAGATTTACATCTTCAATTCTATAGAAATTGATGGGATGCAGGGATAATTTGGAAAAACATCTAGAGATGATAATAACCATGTAGGCTATAATAGTTATTTATGTAAGCGTGTAAGTTATGTGAGCGTGAAGCGTGACTTTATCGCTCGAGCCAAAACATTTACTGCGCGACGCGTAGCGGAGCGCAGTAATTTTGCGAGAGCGATAAAGAAGCTTCACGCGCGAATTGCATACAATATTTTTCCTAAAACTGCAGTTCTGGATTCCAACACAATAAAAGCTTGTAGTTTGTAACATCATGCACAGACCATGCGCGGATTTGGTTAGCGTTCGCCATTGTTCAGGTTTTGTGAATTTCACGGATTCCGTGATCCACCAATGCGAAGACATCAAAATCATAACAGAAGCGTAAAGAAAACAGCTGGCGAGCGTAAAGTACTTTACCGCTTGAAGAGCAGTAAAGAGGTATTTTACAATTAGTTTTCAGTACGTAAAGAAACTACTTTATGAGCAGTTGTAGGAAAAATGAAGTTACGTTTGAGTTAATTATATTATATGATCAGAATTCACTTCAACTCTATTCAAAATAATTCTATTAAAAATAAATAAAAGTAAATTTATGCTTTAATAAACCCCATCGAATACAGCAGTTTTATGATTCGATTAATAAAGAATTCGATTCATTAAATAATGATCATAGAACTATTCTTAATTGAAATTTTGCTCGATTGATTATTGAAATTTGGATAGAGTAGGCCTAATATATATGTAGTAGTCTTATTGTGTGCTCTAGGTAATATGGTATATAGGAAAATAACCACCAAAAAAGAATGCAAAATGAACCGAGTTAAAAAATATTGGATGATTTAGAAAGTAACATTATAAATAGTCAAAAATATAGAGCGCATTCCGCCCCATGCCTTCATGGAAGGAGAAATCAGTTGTAGGAGTACCGGTAGCCACTGTACAACTATCATCGTAACAATATCAAAAACAAAATTTTTAACATTTTCTTTAACTGATAGTACCAAACCACGTAAGACATTGATAAAACTTCATTATTGTGATAGAATTAATAACAATTGTAATTGTCCACTGATAGAACGCTCAGATAGTATTAAATATCTTGGAATAATAGTAGATGACTTATTAAAATGGGATAAGCACATATCATACACAACTGCAAAAATAAGGAAGCTAATATATAAATTTTATCAGCTGAGGCATATTATTAATAAAGAAATGATAAAAACAGTGTATTTTACATTAGTTGAATCTCTTATAAGATATGGTCTGTTAGTTTGGGGATCCGCAAATTATAGTTTTGTGGATCCAATTTTCAAAATTCAAAAACATATTTTAAAAATAATGGGGAATAGGGAGGCCCGCTTCCCAACCAGCGAACTATTCATGGAAAACAGAATACTTAGTGTTAGGCAATTGTATATTTTGTTGTTAATCACTTATATAAAGAAAAATGATAATGAAAATAATATTGTAACTCATAGCCACAATACTAGAATAAGAAGCCTCAATTATCAGGATGTACCCAGAATGAACACAGCATTTGGGCAAAGATCAATAGGATATTTAGGGCCAACAATTTACAATAGAATTCCACTGGAAATAAAAGAAGAAAGCAATAATAATAGATTTAAAAAAAAAAAAAATAAGGAATTGGTTATATAATATTGGAGTCCACCGTAGTGAGGAGCTCATAGTAAATAGGATGTGAATAGAAATACGATTAGCATACTTAGGTAGTTTTAGGTAGTAAATAGTTTTTATTATTGTATTAGTTATAATGGCTAGTTAGGAATAGTATCAGCTTCATCTAAGGTTTATATTGATGATCACCCCGACACATAATTTTATAGTGGGGAATCATATTTTTTCAAATTTAGCAATGAAATCACTGTGTTTTATATTTAATAATATTGTCATGTTTGAGCTATATCAATAAAATCCTCTGGATGTGTTCTCCATCATCCAGAGAAATTATTATTATTATTAATATAACTACAGTTAGTATTTCAATATAATTTAAAACAATTTCAAAACTATATAATTTGCTGAAGCTATACTTCACGCCATCTATCTAGGCGGCTGTAAGAAATTGCGGTTTTGCCAGACAAGGGAACATACAAGCAGCAGATAGTATAGAATCACCAACATCAACGAACGATCTGGCAACACTAATCGTGCCGTGTCTGATGCTAGCAGTTAGTTGGTTTGTCACAGCAGTCAGTTCTTTTTTCAACACCGAAATTTGATCCAACAGCCAATTTGATGGCGTGGAGTAAGTATAATATAGTAGGTAATTCCAGTAATCTTTCAAGAGCCTTTCGTCTTACATCGATACAATAACTGAAAAATAATAATAAATTATTCAATCTTTAATTAACATGATTGCATAATTCCAGTCTCCTGTAAAAAGCCTGTTGGCTCATTCCTCCGGGGGTTTTCCCCTTCGGTATTATACACTGTTCACATTAATTACCCGTTAATATTCAATCATAACTGAATTGGTAAACTAAAACTGATGGTTTTTCATATTTTTGGATTTTATTCGGCTATTCAAAAAAAATTCTGAATGTCTTGTACCATATATAAGAGGCAAAGCACCGACCATGTTTGTATTCAATTTTCCAAAAACCTTCCTGAAAGTTGAAAGTAAAAGAGCGCACTTTGAAGGAGACTTGATCAGAAACGGCAATAAAAATGTATCCAATGTGAATTTAATTATGCAACATGATAGAAAAATGAATTATTTTGTTGACAGGCTCCGATGAAGACGAAGTCATCATTGCTGCTTTCAAGACTTTTGACAAAAATGGTACCATCGATGGAACCAAGTGAGTATAAAATACAAATTGACCAGTAACTGTATTTGTTTTTCATTTAAAACTTTGAATTACAAAGTATATTGCAAAACCAAGGAATCAAGGGGCCCCACCACATATGATAAAACCATCAAATTCCAATAATTATGTTCTTTTATGATCCAAGCCAGAGGAAACAAAAATATGAAGGTATAGAAATGATGACTCGCATGAGACTCTGATTACTCATGAGGAAATTGGAACCATAACCTGATTTATACCTTAACAATTTCTTTTTAAATAGCAGAACGAAAAGTTCCTATCTTAATATTGGTGCTTTTTTAATCTGATAACTCGTTCCTTGCTCACAGGCGTTTGCACTTGTGGGGAACTTTCTTCAAATATATTGTGAAATTTTATATTATTTATTGTCTTGGATTTCTTGTTCCATAACGATAAATTTGCAATAAAATGTCATTATTTTTATATTTATGAGGAAATAAATCAAATTTCAATCTATTGAAAAGTGGAGCTTTCAGAGAACTGACGGCAACATGGTTCTATACGAAGTATGTTTGTTTAATACTGTATGTTTAGCAGGAGTTGAACCAATATTTTTACTGCCATAAGTGTAATAGGTGCTTATTGTAAGCGACTGCTACTATAATAAAAAATAGTATATCATGTGTTTATTACTTTCAATATACATTATGATGAAATAAAAAATAGTGTATCCACTAAAGGACTCCAGTTTAGGAACTGCTATGAAAACCATTTTAATATTTGAGAATCTATGTTGTAAGATATTATGTGAACTTATCTAAATGGATCCTATAATATTTTCAAATCATTCAAAAAGAAAATACCGTAGTTGTTACAGCGATTACCACCACTCCATTTGATTTTACTGACCTCCAAAAAATATCTTGTTCAAAAAACGATTCGATTGATATTTGATTTTGTGATGGTGATTATCCTCGAGTTGCTCCACTGTACAATCACTCTGCTTCATATCTCTAACATGCTGCATTTACGAGTGAAGTGCATCATGAAACTCGGTTAGTCTGATAATAGAAAATCGAATAATATTTACATACTAAGTACGGTACTAAAATTTCTGATTTAATTTTCAGCTTGAGGCACGCTTTGATGACCTGGGGAGACAAGTTCACCAAAAAAGAGGTCGATGAAGCCTTTGACAACTTTGTGATTGACAAGAAGGGCATGATTGACACAGAATCACTCATACAGATGCTCATTGGTGGAGGAGACGATGACGAATAGACCAATCATCGTTCATTACAGATGATGGTGTGACGACGACGCACAACACCGCGCACACAAACACACTCACTCGTCACTACTCAGACGAGAAAAAACAAGATCTACATCACAGTTGAAAATTTAAAAAGATATTCCTCAACTAAGCACATCTTTATCTTATTTATGTGTATCACTATTCAACTAGCCGATTTAATCTGTAGACACCAGAAACATTTCCATCTTTCATAATACGCTAATTGAAAAATAGAACAAATTTTAGATCATTTTCAATTCTTGAGTGTTTTTTCACTGTGACTAAGCAATAAAGACGTAACAACTTCTTTAGTTAGAGGTGTGATTTCATTCAAAGCCTTTTCCTAATTCCATTCTGAGAAAATTACCAATACTGACGTATGGATCGATTGTGAAGTTATCCATATAAAAATTTGTGGATAGTTAGAAAGATCTTGAAATAATTATAACCAGGGCATTACCACAGACAATGTAGCAATCCAATAGTTTGAGGTGTTGATAAAATGTTTGATGCAATATCCTCATAATGAGTTGATACTTTTTGATGCAGAGGGCAACAAAGGCCCATCACCATACTGTAGTGGTTACCATAGTAGACTCTACTTTCCCAGTTGGCTCCGGAGGCCTAGACATTTTATACCATATCACGGCATTATTCACGTACATGCTTCAGCCTCATATGGAAATCATCCACAATAAAAATTACTCTATTACAGCAGAGATAATAATTATTTTGGAGAAGCTCAGATTTTATTTTATTCAAATGAATAGAATAATATAAGATAGTTTGAAATGACTGACAATTGAATAAACTGACAAATATACATAAACAGAATTTATTAATTTCGAATTCCTTTTATTGCTATTACTTTATACTGAAGACTTCCGCAATGGCGGATATTGACAACAGCATTGAACAGCTGATATGGCCAAGTTGAAAATGAATGCTGCTGTGCAGAAAGGTCTCCATGGCCTAGTGGTTAAGGGCGCTCAACCGGCAATTGAGAGGTCCGTGGTTCGATTCCCGGTGGTGACTGATATTTTTGTACAGTAGCATTCATCGATTCCCATCAGCTGTTCAATGCTGTTGTCAATATCCGCCATTGCGGAAGTCTTCAGTATAAAGTAATAGCAATTAAAGGAATTCGAAATTAATAAATTCAGAATAATATAATTGAAATCAATTAAGTTGTCACTTAAAATTGATATGATTTATTAAATTAAGTTGTCACTTAAAATTTATATATATATATTTATTAAATCTAATCTAGTGGTTACGAATCCACCTAGAACAGCAGGAACACAATAAAAGCCAAAAGCTCATAATTATTATTACCATTAGATTTTCTTTCTTGCTGATGGAGCTCACACGAGTCTCATGAGTCTGTAACATCTGCATAGGTAATGGAGGTGAATGATGATACAATGGTGTTAAGAATGTTGCACCAACTGTTTTAGGTAGGTTTTGAAATAATAAAGCTGATAACGTCATGTCACAGCAGCCGGTCGCCCTTCCACGCGCCTCTGACATCGCCCTGACACCGTACTCAGCAAACCCAAAACATAAGAGCTATGCCAATAAATAGAACAATAATTTATTGTCTAATGTTTAGCAGAAAATAATAGGGTATTGAATAAGGAGCGATGGTAGAAGAAATTCCAAATCCAAGTTTCAATAACTTCACGAATTCTAAATAGAATTAATTTATTTAGTTGAGTGGTTTTCAACACAATCAGTCATATATCCTTAGCTCGCACGTTGAAGATGGGTTGAGATTTAATTCACGTTTTTACGGGAATGAGCCACGAGTACATAGCAATGAAATAATTGTATGCAGATTTCGACACCTATTTTTTTCGGTATATAAAGATGTGTCACATCACTCCATAGCACAGTATTAGCTAATGGTAACATCGTCTTATAAGATCTCATCATTGTGTTTGTAGTGTTCTTTATGGGCGATGTTACGTTCAGAATTATTGTCATTCTCAATGACGACTAGTTTTTAATAAGAACCTTAAACAATTCCACTTTTTGTGGAATGTCTGTGGGACAGCTGATGGCGAAGCATATAGTCTTATATGAGATTTTTTACACGGTAACACACACGCTAATTTAGCTGTGCCACAGCCATAATCAGTGGTTGACTTCGCCGCAGAAACTTGTGACAAAAGCTGGAACATCTAGTGCCGAATATTATTACAACTTCTTTGGTGCCGAAGGATTCAGTGCCATCAGAACTAAATGCTCACACGCTGCCGCTGCCACGGCCCTGCTACTGTTTTAGCCACAGTGCTAGCTACAGTAGCGCGCAGTCACGTGCCGTCGCGCCACCGTGGCATATTGGTTTAGTCTCCGGTTTGCAACAAGGCTGTCTCAACCAAATTCGGATATTTGTGTTTCTCAAATTGCCATCGTGCTCTACATGTTCATATATTTTTGAAATTTTTTTAATCAGCAAAATTACACTTTTTTTGGCATGGCAATCTTCAAATTAAAATTTCAATTTATTCCAAAAGCAACGTAAATTTACAATTTTCAAGTCCATATACTACAACTACATAATTTGAATTTGAATTTTTTATTTCATCGACATTTAAAATCTACAAAATACATAACACTTTTCCAGGATAGACAGTATAATATATGTACAGCTACACATACAAAAAGTGCAAGATATCTAGCTTGAAGATACAGATGGTTCAGGTTGTAAATATTTATTTCAAGTCAGTTTGTATTTAAGCAGGTTAAAATTGTTATAGTCATGCTAGCAGCTAGTAGAAAATATAGGAACTATAATGTTTGAATACATATTCGTCTCACTGGATCATGATCTAGGTTAGTCAATCCAAGATCAGACTTGTGTTTTAGTGATGGTACAACACAACTAATGAATAAACTTCCTGGATTTCTTGTTCCATAACGATCTGCGTTGTTAATATCAAGTTTTTATGGCAAATTCAACGATTTGCAGTTAAATTTAATTGAGAATAAATAATAATTTTACTCACTTTTTGGCCGAACGTTTTCAAGTAATGTCGAGTTTTTGAAGATGAGTCTCCATGACTCGAAAACGTTTGGCCAAAAAGTGAGTAAAATTATTACTTATTCTCAATTAAAATTGACTGAAATTCGTTGAATTTACCATGCAAATTAACAATGAATAAATTGAACCAAGATTGATTGATCCCATGATTTGAACAATACTCTACGTATAGAGAATGCTTATTTTTCTCAGTACAACAGAATAGTATTTGAAATAACTTGGATATACTTGGATATATAATAACTGTAAGCTCTACTAACATATTGTTACGAAAGCAAGCAAAGCAGTTATTTACGCACTTAGAACTACGTTATTCTACAAAGATCATTCCATTCATGATCGTACGTGACTTTGAAGCACAAAATGCATTCTCTTGCTATCAAGTGTTCTCTTTTCACATGTCTTTGTCACTCTTATTATTCAAGTCTGCAACTCTCTCAGTCAATTGATTTCTCGAGAAATCTATTGATTGCTCCAGATTTCTGGAACGATCGAGATCATGTCTCTTGAAGATTCTCGATTCGTCTAGTGAGCTCCAATTCTTGGAATTATACAACTACGTACAACTACAAAAGCTATATTAAGGAGACCACGTGAACCAGTGAGACAGTTATTTCTCAAACCTGCATGTGACAGATTGTATTACAGATCTCATAGAAGAGACAATCCAGTGCCAGTGCAGTAAACAGTGCTTTATTCAGTCTTTAGACAGTGTCAAGTGCAGAGACAAGTGTTTACTGTTTATGTAGCTTAATATATTTTTTTTTTTTTGTAGATTACGTCTTGGAGACTCCAGTTAAGGAGTATAAGACAAGTCAGATTAACATTAGTCATATACACTAGATACCATAATTAATTACTATATCAATAAGTTGAGGCGAGGCTCAATTTTGATGTTTTATCCACTAAATATTTTTTCAATTGTTTTTTAAATATTTCTATATTTTCAAGACTCTTTAAAAACTGCGGTAGCTTATTGTAGATTTTCCTACAAATATAACTAGGTTTTTGTTTGAATAAGCTACTATTGTGACTCACCAAGTGATAATCTCCTCGGCTTCTTGTATTATAATCATGCACGTCAAGATTTTGGTTAATATCATTCGTTTTTACATATAAAGTAGCTTCACACACATATAAGCAGGGTACAGTTAGGAGACCAAGTCTCTTGAACAACGGCCTACATGAATCCAATCTATTTACTCTTTCTATACACCTAACTGCTTTCTTTTGGATCTTAAACACCCTATCATGATTTTGTTTTGATGAATTACCCCATACCAAGATAGCATACCTAATATGTGACAGTAAGAGCCCATGGTAAGCTGTAAAAAGTAACTTTTTGTCATTCAATCTAGCGAGCTGTCGCAGGACAAATACCCCAGATGAAATTTTACAACATATTTTCTCAATGTATGGTGCCCAGGTCAATCTTCTATTCAACAAAAACTCCTAGAAATGCAATTCTTTCTTCCTGGTCTAGTTGATTATCATTTACAAACACGTTTATAGCCCTATCTTCATTTGAATTATGTTTGTTTTTGAATTGAAGGTATTGGCATTTTTTACTATTTATTGTTAATTTCAACTGATTTAAAAATTGGACAATGGACTGCACACCTATATGGGCACTTATTTCTAAATTATCCAGAATGGAATTGCTGAAAATGAGTGACGTATCATCTGCAAATAAGAGGGCTCTACCACTAATTAATTCTTTAGGTGAACGGTTGACATATAAAAAAAAAGCAATGGACCTAGTATTGACCCCTGAGGCACTCCAGCTTGCACCTCTAATTTATTAGATTTATTCTTTACTATACTATTACCAACTACTGCAGTTAGTTCTACACATTGTTTTCTCCCAATAAGATATGATTCAAACCATTTCAGTTCAACCCCATTTACACCTACATTTTGCAGTATTTCCAATAAATTTCTATGATTAACACAATTGCCTTTGCCTTTGATAGATCTAAGAAGATTGCAGTAGCTTTATCACCTGAATCTATTATATCTATTAGTTTTTCAACTAGAGAAACTATGGCTGTCTTTGTTGATCTCCCTTTCTGGAAACCATGCTGTTCATCATAGATAAAGTTAGCTTCTTGAAGGTGCAGAAGTAACCTATTTAGAACTATACTCTTTCAAAAATTTTACTTATTACATTTAAAATACTAATGGGCCTATAGTTTTCCACCTTTTCTCTATCACCACTTTTGAAGATTGGCAAGATCTTCCCCTCTTTCAAATTATCTGGAACAACACCTTGTTCTAATGAATTTCCACCTTTTCTCTATCACCACTTTTGAAGATTGGCAAGATCTTCCCCTCTTTCAAATTATCTGGAACAACACCTTATTCTAATGAATGATTGATCAGATGAATCAAAGGGTCTAACAATTGATCTTTACATTCTTTCAGAATTTTACTGGATAACCCATCCATTCCTACAGTTTTTTTATTATTTAAACTATCAATGATATTTGACAACTCGTCTTGGGATACTGGGTGGATTTTTAATTTGTTCTGAATCCCGTCAGTATTCCACATGTTTGCATCACTAATACCTGTATTAAGAGATTTTTGAAGATTCTTAGTAACCAGTTGATAATATCTGTGATGTTTTCCATGACGAAATACTTAATGAACAATCTAATATTAAAACTGACACTGTATTTCACTTTTAAATAATGTTTTACTCACATATATTGGAGATGCTTGAAGAATGCATTACACTTCTGAAAAGAAGCTTCGTCAGCCTGACGAAGCTTCTTTTCAGAAGTGAAATGCATTCCTCAAGCATCTCCAATATATGTGAGTAAAACATTATTTAAAAGTGAAATACAGTGTCAGTTTTAATATTAGATTGATAATATCTGTTAAAGAAATTACAAATGTCTACACTATCATTAATATATTTGTTATTTTCGTTAATTATTCTGGGGACACTAGTATAAGCATCTACATAAGCTACTTGCCTATTTTTGTTTATTACATCCCACACTGCTGTGTTAAAGTACACACTATTATTCAAAATTTCAGCTGTTTTCTTACATTTCGCTCTTTTCACTTCTTTTGTATAGTTTTTCTTTAGAGTTTTGTAATTATCTTCATTTAACATATTTCTAGATAGTTTGAATCCATCATATGCATCTTTAACCCTATTTCTTTCTGCAAGGATAATTTTGTCTAATTTGTTTTTTACATGGACTTTTTTAACTGGACAACTCATAGTAATATGAAACCTTAAAATATTAATGAAACTATCATATTTGTTATTTAAACTATCGCTATTGTAAACCCTACTCCAGTTTTCTTGAAGCAGATTCTGCTTCAAACAATCGATATTCCCCTGTTCACATTATTGCTGAATTTCTTTCATTACTCTACTCTTTTTTAATGATTTATGACCATGCAACCCCACCTCTAAGATTTGATAGTCATGATCAGATAGTTCCGAGCCGCCTAATCTTGTTTTAGAGTTATCTATATTAGTAAGGATGTTATCAATTATTGTTTGTGTTGTTCTTGTGACTCTGGTATATTCATGAACTTTTATTTCCAAGTTATTCATGTATATAATATCCCTTAAATCTTCTGTCATTTTATTCTGTGTTGCAAAGTCTGTATTGAAATCTCCCGCTACAATAACGTTTGTAAAGCGAGTAGTAGTAATCTCTAAACGCCTATTGAATAGTTCGCAAAAATTGTTCCATTCCCCATTTGGTGACCTGTAAATACCGAACACCGCTACTTCGAAATTATTGTCGATTTTTACTCTCAAACCAGTAACTTCTAAATCCATTTCCACAGCAAATTTCTCTACATATTCTAAATTGAAAGTTTGCATATTCTTAGCATTTTTAACAAAGATACCTACTCCCCCACTTCGATGAGATGTCCTGCAATACGACGCTTTCAATGAGTACTTTGGAATATTGAGTTGTGACAATTCATCTTCTTTTAAACCATGCTCGGTGAAAATAACTATATCAGGAGCCTCTTCTTTCAAAAATACTTCGATTCTATCTATTTTGTTACGAATGTATTGAATATTCTGATGGAACACAGTGAGTACCGGTACTTCCCTATCATCCCTTATTACTTTATCGTTGCTTTTGCATATCGAAGTAGATTTACTTAATCTCTTAGAATCTTGAGAGCCTATCAGATTGCTACAAGAGTTCCTTCCACTAATGCTATCCTGATTTTTTGATCGATTAACGTCTTTTAATACAATTAAAGATATGAATTTATCATTTGAAACTAGTTTCCCTTCCCGGTTTTGAGCCACTTTACTAAAAAAGGTTCGTTAGATGATTGTTTAGGAGAATTATTGACAGTAGATTGCAAACGACTTTCAATCAGCTCTGCCAGCCTATTACAAAATATTACTTTGCCAGATTGATTTAGATGTAGACCATGATTAGTGAAGTTTTGTTTTTTCAGCCTTTCATTTAGAAAACAAATCCCCAATTGCTTAGAATTCTTATTTTTTAGGCTGTTGATTGTATTATGGATTGATTTATTTGTCGACTTAATGGTTTCATTTAGCTCTGGCCTATCAAACCTATACGGAATTGTACTTATTATTACATTAGTTTTTTGGCCGAGTGGCACAATCTCTTTAATTTTTCCATTTATTTCAGGAAGATGTTTTAGATTAGGTTCATTTATATTGTTTGAGCCACCCAGTACTATTAGAAAATCGTTTTTACCAAAATCTTTAGTTTGCTCCTTTGCTGACTCTACGATTGCGTTTATAGGGGCACTTGGCTTGAAAAAGCTCTGAACTTCATACTTATTTTTTAATCTTTTATTTAGTAGGTCACTGCAGTCTCGTCCATGACTGGCTGTCAAGAGCAGTACTCTACCTTTCCTATCGTTATCTCCCCTCACTTTAGTTTTAGTTGCTGTTTGCAAAACCTGACTATACGTTTTAATTTGACCAATTATGTTTTCCCCATTTCTTTTAGGTTCTAATTTTTTTGTATTGATCAGAGGTTGAGATCTTACATTAGCTATAAGTTTATTTTTGATTTTAATATTTCGATTTCCTCTGACATAGACCTACATTGACTTGTGAGATTTAGTATTTCAGTTTTATGGTCTTCCTGCTGCAATTTTACAATAACTTCCAGAGATTTTATGTGATCCACCAACCCTATCCGTTCTTCCTCAGAATTTTTTAGTGATGATTCTAATTTTGTTTTTAATTCGGTGTGATCACTCATTAGTTTAGCAACCTTTTCTTCTACATCTACAGTAGCTTTAAGAGCTGAAGGAGATTTTTTTAGTAATACTTGAGAATGCGTAGTTACCTGCGGTTTAGTTAAACAATTTGATTTAGATGATTTGTTTGAACTCATTTTCTTAGCTAAAAATTGTTTTCAATTGATTTACGTTAAATGTTTAATGAAGTATTACTTAATTTATTATAATTGTCAACTCGAGACTATTTAATTACAAGAAAATTTATCAATATAGGTACACCTAACCTTGAAAATAGAGTTTGACTTTTTATTTAAATACTTTAATTTATATTAGACAAATTAATGATGTAAATTATTAAGTTATTATAAATACTAATAATAATAAACAAAAATACTACTTATCCATTCGAATTAATATTCTATTCTTCAAAATTCGCAGAGCCTGTTCTGACAACATATGCACAGTACCACTGCTACCTCAATTCCCCTTAATAGTTTAAAGACGTTGTGTTAAGTGATATTATTTGGGACTCTCAAATAACGAATGGGACTGTGTTTTTGTAAGTGATAGTTGCTCTTTTTATAATTTCTTTCTGCATTATTGTACAGTTTATTGGACTCTTGTTTCTTTTACTATTGATCAGCCTGTAATTAGTTATTCATTATTGTACAGATTATTGGACTCGTTTCTTTAATTATTGATCAGCCTGTAATTAATTATTCATTTGTACAGTTTATTAGACTCTTGTTTATTTTATTATTGATTGGCCTGTAATTACTTATTTATCAATTCTTGTAAATAATTACTGAAAATAGCTATTAGCTTGTCATTTGATGATCTGTCTTATTTAATTAATTTAACTTACAAATATTTGTGTGTAAATAGACTAATTTGTGTAAATGAAGTGCAAGTGTGAACTTTAGTGTTGCCAGTCTTATTTTAGCTAGTAGAACCTGTAACAATTGGTGTCAGAAGTGG
This sequence comes from Conomelus anceps, assembly GCA_948455865.1. Taxonomy (NCBI): domain Eukaryota; kingdom Metazoa; phylum Arthropoda; class Insecta; order Hemiptera; family Delphacidae; genus Conomelus; species Conomelus anceps. The sequence goes on from OX418217.1 coordinate 40,845,651, forward strand.
GATTTCTTTCAAGTTTAATTTAAAATGGCTGGCAAAATTACATTGTGTGATTTAAAAGTGGCTGATCTGAAACGGGAGCTAGAAGACCGTGATTTGGAAACATCTGGAAAGAAGTCAACTCTACAAGACAGGCTTTGTGAGGCATTATTGGGAGAAGGAGAAGACCCAGCTACAATACTCTGAGACTACTGACATGAAATTACTTACATCCATGGAGCAGAACTTCACATCACTGAAGGGTGAACTACAAGAGAATATTACATCCATGGAGCAGAGCTTCACATCCATGGAGCAGAGCTTCACATCCATGGAGCAGAACATCACCTCCATGGAGGGCAAACTTCAAGAGAATATGACGTCCATGAAAAGTGAAATACAAGAAAATATTACCTCATTACAAGAAGCCATGGAAGAGAAAGTTCAAAATCTCGCTGATGCTGTTAATCAAGAAGTCAGTAAGGTAAAAGAGGATTTGAAAACAATGGAAGATCGTCTACAAGGAGACTTGCAAACAATGGAAGAACGACTACAAGGAGACTTGAAAACAATGGATGATCGACTCAAGAAGCTGGAGTGCGGTGCTGGATCTTCAAGCAGACAAGACAAAGTGAATAGGTCTTCAGATATTCCAGACCTAGCCATCTCAGAGATGTCAGTGCTGGAAAGGAAGGAGGAAGATAAGCAGTTAGTAACTCTTCCCCAGCATACTGGGCTGCCAACCTATGATGGGAAGACACCATTAGAAGACTACCAAACGCTTTTTGAGTCAGCAGCAGAGTTCCAGGGGTAGTCACTAGCAACAAAGGCCTATGTCCTAAGGATGAATCTCCGAGGTGAAGCATTGGCAATTGTTCACTCAATTCCATCAGCTGAGAAGTGGAGTTTCAATGAGCTGTGGAGACGCCTAGAGATGAGATTTGGCAACAAGCACCTGGAGCAGTTGTACCGGAGTACAATGAATCAGTGCAGGAGTTTGAAACTGTTATTGCTCGACTTGTTAGGACTGCATATCCATCTGCAGATGACAACACTTATGAGAGCCTTGCAGTGGAGAAATTCTTGAATGGTTTAAGGATACCAGAGACCCAGCAGTCTATTAAACTAGCCAGACCAAAGACACTAAATGATGCTTTGGCCCAAGCATTAGAGTTTGAAGCAGTTTGGCAGTCAGTACCAGGTCATTCCAAGGTGAGGGCTATGGAAGCTGAAGGAATGGAGGCAAGCACTATTCAGAAGATTGTTGAACAGGTCCTAGAAAAGTTAAGATCCAGGAAAAAGGAAGTTTGATGCTGGGCTTGTGGTAAGATTGGACACATAAGGAGTAAGTATACCATAAAACCAGGTAAGAAGAAGGAGCAGGTAAACTAAAAAGGGTTGATAGGAAGGGGCAGCTGTCAACCCAAAAGCAGAAGGCCCCAGTAAGGAAAGCAGAGGTGGTATCTCTTGCTGGCAGCAGAAGTAGTCTGTACATAGATGGTATTGTGAATGGGCAAGCAAGGCAACTACTTCTTGACACAGGAGCTACAATAACTATCCTGAATAAGAAGAGCCCGGCCTTGATAAGGAAGGAATAAAGTCAACAAGGTGGACACTCCACACGGCTACAGGGGACTTGGCTACAGTTTTTGGGGAGACAGCTGCTACCCTCCTCATTGGTGGCAGTTCCTTCAAACATCAGGTGTTATTGGCAGACATTCAGGAGGATGTTATACTTGGGATGGATTTCTTCAACAAGTTTGGGCTCAAGTTAGACTTGGACAAGAAGAAAGTTGTAATTGGGGAAGAAGAGGTTCTACTTCACTCAGGGAAGCCAAGCAACAGCAGAGTACTACTACTACTGACTGATGTCACTCTACCAGCAAGGAGCCAGATTTTAACCTATGGGAAAATGCAGGATGACATGGAAGAAGGACAGAGTGCACTCCTGGAGCCAGCAGGTCTAGAAGACAACTTGTATAAAGGAGTCTTAGTGGCAAGAACATTATTCCTGACTAGCAACAAGTTTCCTGTGTGCATTATGAATGTGAACAACTTCAAGATTACCCTAAAAGGAGGAAGCACTCTTGGACACTGCTCAACAGCCTCTTCAGTGTTAAGACAGATCCAGAAGTCTCAAACAGTCAACAAGGGTCTTCCAGAGGAACTGCAGGAATTTGCTACTAGTACTTGCAAGGATCTTACAAAAGAGCAGGCTGCCAAAGTGAAAGATTTCATTACTAGATACCAGGATATCTTCGAAACTGGTGCAGGGCCAAAAGGAAGAACAAACATTGTACAACATGCAATAGATACTAGTGATGCTAGGCCTATATGACAGAATCCACAAAGGCTGCCACTAGCCAAGAGGGAGGAAGCAAAGAAAGTTATCAAAGACATGGAGGCTGATGGGGTCATAGAGCCTTCAAGCAGTCCTTGGGTGTCTCCAGTGGTGTTGGTCAAGAAAAAGGATGGGTCAACAAGATTCTGCATTGACTATCGCCTGTTGAACAATGTCACCAAGAAGGACAGCTATCCATTGCCAAGGATTGATGACACATTGGACAGCCTGAAGGATGCAAATTGTTTTCTACATTGGATCTCAAGAGTGGCTACTGGCAAGTTGGTTTGAAGCCAGAAGACAAGGAGAAAACAGCATTCTCAATTGGAGAAGGACTTTGGCAATTCAAAGTTATGCCTTTTGGACTATGTAATGCACCAGCTACATTTGAGTGGCTCATGGAGAATGTGTTGAGAGGATTATCTTGGGAAACCTGTTTGGTCTACTTGGATGATATCATTGTCTTGGGAAAATCATTCAGGCACCACTTACACAACTTGGAGCAAGTTTTCCAGAGGCTGAGGCAAGCAAATTTGAAATTGAATCCAAGAAAGTGCAACCTGTTTAGAAAACAAGTCAACTATCTGGGGCATGTGGTATCAGATTCTGGAGTCTCCCCTGACCCAGAGAAAATAAAAGCTATTACACAGTGGCCAGTCCCAAAAGATAAGCATGAAGTGAGAAGCTTTCTGGGTCTTTGCACATATTACCGGCGGTTTGTGAAAGGATTCTCCAACATTGCAAAACCCTTGACCAAATTGACTGAGGACAAGAGCAGCTTCATTTGGGATGAGAACTGTCAGCAAGCTTTTGATGAGCTAAGGCATGCTCTGATTAATGCACCAATCCTGGGTTATCCAAGAGCAGAAGGAAAATTTATCCTGGACACAGATGCTAGCAACATAGCCATTGGAGGAGTACTTTCTCAGGAGCAGGAAGGAGTTGAGACAGTCATTGGATACTTCAGTAAGGTCTAGTCAAAACCAGAGCGCAACTACTGTGTCACCCACAGAGAGCTTTTGGCAGTAGTTAAGGCAGTTGGACACTTTCACAAGTACCTGTATGGAAGACCCTTTCTGCTATATATATGCATATGCTTCATTGGCCATACCCAGAAGTTTGAGTTTTCATATCACAGAAAAAGATGAAAAATAAATAACAAACCATGGTTACATGAGTTTGAGTCAAGAAGTAAACATGAAAAAGCAGCAGAGTAAGTTCTTTGTCATAGAATTAAAATTAACATGAGGAATAGATATTTACATTAGAACATGAATATAATATAGGGGAGAGATATGTGCTTGATATGCCAGATCATATTTGGAGGCCATCAGAGATATCACGGAGCCACTGGCAAGCCTGTACTCCAGCATCATGTACCCCTCTTAACCCCTCGTTGAAAGAGTAAACTGGACAGTTGGAGACAAGATGGTCCATTGTTTGGACTTGCATTCACAGTGAGAGTCTGAGGTGAATCCCCATAGTGTTGTTGCCTCAGCACACCTACCAACTGAAGTCCTGAAACGGTTCAAACAACACCATTCTTTCCATTTCAGGTGAGTACCGGGGACAATTGTGTTAGGGTCTGTGATAAGAAGTGGTTTCTGACAATCAGCATGATTGGGATCAGCATCTTCACTTCTTTCTTATGGCATATCATAGCTCCATCGATGAGACAACAAAGGAAACACCTGATTGCATCATCTTTGGCAGAGATCTACAGCTACCCTGTGATCTACAGTTTGGAAGCAAGCCTGGTGAAACATTCAAGGAGGATGACTACATCACTCAATTGAGGAAGCATATGGATGAGACCCATGAGAAAGTATGCACCAATCTCAAAGAAGCAAGCCTGAAGATGAAGGAGAGGTATGACATCAAGGCTGACCAAGGTGGATACAAAGCAGGAGACCTAGTCTGGCTACACAACCCAAAAAGGATTCATGGCTACTGTCCAAAACTACAAAACCAGTGGGAGGGGCCTTATGAGGTTGTGACTAGGATCAATGATGTAGTATACCGGATAAGAAAACCTCCAAGAGGGAAGCCAAGAGTAGTTCATTTCAATAATTTGTCTCCATTTCATGGTAATAACAGTGCTGAGGAAGGACAAGCAGCTCAAGTTCAGTGCACTACATCCCTGAAGGAGTCTGATGATGACTACATGCTGGTACCAGGAGGAAAAATGTTCCAGACAAGTGAGAGGGACTTGTTCACCCTGCCATAGGAGTATGCACTGGCTCACTGTGTCACCAGCAACTTGGCAGAATCTTGAGGCATTGCTACAGTCTTCAGGAAGAAGTTTGGTGGTCTCAAGGACCTGGAAAAGAAAGGACCAGCAGAAGGAAATGTTCTTTATCTGCAGCGGCATGGTCAGCATCTCTTCTACCTGGTGACTAAGATGCAGCCTGAGGTGAAGGCATCATATGACACATTGCGGACTTGCTTAGTTAAGCTGAGGGACAGGATGCAGACATTAGGAGTGAGGAAACTTGGCATACCAAGGCTTGGAAGTGGTTATGATGGCTTGGACTGGGAAATTGTGAAGCCAATGCTGCAAGAAGTGTTCCAATCCACTGGTATCCAGATCACCATTTGCATCTACAACCCTTGGAGGGTCAAAGAGGATATGGTCAGCAGTCAAGGAAGACATCAGCCATCTAAGGTGCCATTGTTCTGGGACAGAACAATTTCTTAAGGTGGGGGTAGTGTTACGAAAGCAAGCAAAGCAGTTATTTATGCACATAGAACTACAATATTCTACAAAGATCATTCCATTCATGATCATACATGACTTTGAAGTGCAAAATGCATTCTCTTGCTATCAAGTGTTCTCTTTTCACATGTCTTTGTCACTCTTATTATTCAAGTCTGCAACTCTCTCAGTCAATTGATTTCTCGAGAAATCTATTGATTGCTTCAGATTCCTGGAACGATCGAGATCATGTCTCTTGAAGATTCTCGATGCATCTAGTGAGCTCCAATTCTTGGAATTATACAACTATGTACAACTACAAAAGCTATATTAAGGAGACCACATGAACCAGTTATTTCTCAAACCTGCATGTGACAGATTGTATTACGGATCTCATAGAAGAGACAATCCAGTGCCAGTGCAGTAACCAGTGCTTTATTCAGTCTTTAGACAGTGTCAAGTGCAGAGACAAGTGTTTACTGTTTATGCAGCTTAATAATAGTTTAAAGACGTTGTATTAAGTGATATTATTTGGGACTCTCAAATAATGAATGGGACTGAGTTTTTGTAAGTGATAGTTGCTCTTTTTATAATTATTTCTTTCTGCATTATTGTACAGTTTATTGGACTCTTGTTTCTTTTACTATTGATCAGCCTGTAATTAGTTATTCATTATTGTACAGATTATTGGACTCTTGTTTCTTTAATTATTGATCAGCCTGTAATTAATTATTCATTTGTACGGTTTATTGGACTCTTGTTTATTTTATTATTGATTGGCCTGTAATTACTTATTTATCAATTCTTGTAAATAATTACTGAAAATAGCTATTAGCTTGTCATTTGATGATCTGTCTTATTCAATTAATTTAACTTACAAATATTGTATGTATGTAAATCTGACTTGTCTTATACTTCTTACTGGAGTCTCCAAGACGTAATCTAAAAAAAAAAAAAAAATGTTCCCAGTAAACTCAGAAACCGATTTTTATGAAATTTTCAGGCACAAGTTAGAATAGGCCCAAGGTGGTTCCTGTGAAATTTGGGAATTCAAAAGCCCTTGCTGAAGGGCACAAAAAGGAGAAATCTATCCTTAAAGGAACAGCTGATAGAAGTCAACAGTTTTTAAACATAAGGTGGGCCCTTAGCAGCGTTATTTAAACTGTCTGCAGACTTACGCGCGCACTGTGTAGTCGGAGCATTGCAATTATGTCGGAAACATATGACTGGAGAATCAGTTTACTTATGTTTCATCCATTATCTTTGGTGAAAAAACACAATTTTCTAATGATAAAATCGCCATAATGCTAATACAGATGACACACCGATAAGTCACAAGCCAAAGCAACAGATTAGTTCTGTATTAATATTGCAGCGTCGAAAACCAGCTTATTTGTGCACGTCTCTTTTCAAAGAGCTGAACTGTATGGCTAGCACCACTGCAATTTCACTCGCTTTTCCCAATTTCGTGACGGCTACCACAAGTTATATGAACTGCTAGCAATGAGTAAATCCCTCTCCTAGGGTCCAGGAGGTGCAGCCCCTGGCTAGACGGTTAAGGCAAGCGAAGTGAGTCTGCTGTCTAGTCATCATAAAACTATGAAAAAGGATTGGGTTGCAAGCTGCATAGAGCGTTAGTGGCGCGTAAAGGTGCGGAAGCAGACGTGCCACTGCTGCGCTACCGTCGCGCCATATTTGTTCCACAACGCGCGTTAGTGGAGCAGCTGTGGCTGTAAAAAATGTTGCTCATGTGAACAGGGCCTAAGATCGACGTGTAATTGCAAAATGAAATACATGCCTGCCGTGGACTGGTGTATGACTGCTGTAGGAGCAGCGCGAATACCACCATTCCCCAGCATGTATTAGATTTTCAGTGGTTATTATCCTCGAGAAGTGGAAGCTCCACTCAGTAAGCATCCTTGAGATTTTCGCTGTTAAATCAAGTACTGTACTATTTATTTCGAAAAATATAGAGGATGTTCAATTGTAGATTTATCAATAGTTACGGACTCTGAATTAAAACTTGACAATTGCACCAAGTACCAACAAAGGACAGAAGCGCAAGAAAATTTTTGAATTTTACAATAAAGGTGGGAAAATCACTGAATACCTCAATCCTTTATATTGAGAAGAAAGCTTCAAGGCGGACGTGGTTCAAATTTGGTTGGAGTAGTAGCCCTTCTGCATTCACAAACCAAACTTGTGATAGGAGGTTATTTAAGAGTTTCAATTGTGGTAGTCTTGATACCTGCATTTTAACAGAAAAAGCAAACTGCTATAACTAAACGTGGAGAATAAAATAATACAATATAGCTGACCAAGGTTAATAGAAACCTTAATACTTAATAACCTTGATCGTTGACGGCTTTACTACGAAGCGACTAGAATCAATAAAATGGTGAGGGTGATTTCATCATTGGTGCAATATGTTTTTCCAAGATGGCATACCACGAACATTAAAGGAATAAAGTGAAAATTATGCTTTGAAATAAATTACTATTGAAAACTAACAATTTATTATACGAAACGAATCATACATAACTTATTCGTTATTATACAAAAAATAAAACTGAAACTTACACCTTGAAAATTCTCTTCAAATAAATTCACTGTAATTTCTCAATATAATTGCCTACAGGAAGAGTAAGCTATTATATTTATAAATTCAGATAAACTTCAAACAATTCAAGAGCAATGAACATTATTCACGTATATAACATGCAAAGAAATCCAGAATACAATACAATAAATGGAAATAATCACAGACAAAATTCATAAATTATAATACAGTATAACTAAAAATCTTTAATTTTGAAAAAAAGAATTCTTAATTCGATGATTATAATTTTATGATATGTGCATACAAATGTACAATGCACATACTGCATGTAATGCAAACGATAAGTCATTATGTCAAAAACAAAATTTATTGGCGAAATAATATGTATGTCTAAGTACACCACTTATAAACATAAGAGAAAAAGAATTGGTGAGTTAAGCAGTGTTTTCGTCAACCTGGCATAACAATAATAATTCAGGAATACAACTGAAAAGCAAGAAATAATGGGGGTTAGCAAATTTTCGAAATAATAACAAATTTTTTCAACAAAAATAAACTTATATAAGGAATCCAACAAGATTAGAATAATACGTAAGTGCTGTGATTACAAGAAACGTCATTAAAAGCCCTGAGCATTCACAAGTGACACTCCATATACGGAAGAGAGCGTGGTAGTACATATTCTACCAATTGTTATACAGTATGCTCTAAGATAAGAAATTAGATATACACAATATGACTCATCTATAAACAGAACCAATTCAAAATAATATAAAGAAAAAACAAAGTAATACTTGGGAAAATTGGCCAATTATAAATAGAAAGCTTTCTTCCAAGAAGAATAGGATGAATACACTGATATTGTTAATTCTATTTTCTCAAATATCCAGGACGAATTGGTTTGATGCCTAATTGAAAAACGAGATGTCAATTGAAACATCACACGACCCTGATGATGATGCCATGAGCATCGAAACCTAAGTACATGAATATTAAAAACAGAGAGAATGGTAATAATAGAGTTTGAGCAAAACTACGTTAACCCTCTACAGCATCTAGCATTCAAAGCGTATGCGTAGGTTTGCTAAACTCTTTTTCAATACATCAACGTTACTCAATGGCTTTCAAAGAATAAGCATTGTTTTCTATTAGGTTAAAAATGCACAATATCAATGTTTATTATTAATTGAGGATTTCCAGGAGAAGGTTCTTTTTTTCACATTTTGTGATAATAGTTATACAATATCAATATTGTATATTATTATAGTTTTGTAATTGATTTAGATTATTCATTTATGGTTTGCAAAGTTTAACGTTTGATAATATCTCATGTAGTAACTATTTAGTTACTAATATGCACTTGTCAGTAATAATAGCAGCTAAAACTTTAATAATATTGTTAAGATGCATTGAATATGCGATTGAGAGGGTAGTTCAGTTAACAAACTGAATTTAAAAATGGAAATGTTTCATTAGGAAAGTACTTCAGAAGGGCTTGTCACATTCGAAATGAAAAAAATATTTATTAAATTGAGATAAAGTCTTCTCTACCACTCAACCTTGACCTTAACTCAACCTAACACTCAACATATGAAACTAAACGGAAATTTTATTTGTTTTTTTTTTTTTTAATTTTTACAGGGATAATTCGCAAGCATTTGCCAGTTTTTACAGTGGAGGTTCCAGTAATGCATTAATTAGAAAAAAATGTGTCAATCGTATTAGAGAAACATTAAAAATTCATTTACGAGGACAATAATGCTTTATTAAATTTAAGATCTGTGATGAGTGATTAAGGTAAAAAAATAACGGTTGAAAGCTAAATGAATAAAATGGCCAAAATCCAAAATCAGAATAATCCATAATCTGGTGAGGATAATCAATAGATGAGGATGCTTTTTGATGCTTCATCTTTATAAAGGAATAGTTTTGCTAGATAGAAAGTTAAATAGCGTATGCAAAGAAATTCAAGGGGATCCATTAAACAATTCACTTGAAATTACAAAACAAAATTTGGACATTTGAATATTTAAACAATAATGATATCGTATGACATGGCTGGCTCAGGTCTGGTGTCAGAGTTATCAGGTCGCACCTGAACAAGTTCAGGACCTCTAAAGTGACTTGAAGGCTGTTTTTAGACAGCTGGGACCAACAAAGCATTCAGTAACAAAGCATTATAAATAGAGATCCATGAAGTAGTTCTTTAAACTTACAGACGCTGGAAAATAAAGATTAACTTCTTACCCTATAAATTCAAAATTCTAGGTCTATAAGGTCAAAATTTTATTATCAGTTGCAAGAAAAAGGAGTTTCTTCAAAATGGTGAGGTAAAAAACATTTCCTCACAAAGGTTTTTATAGAAATAACAATCTTTCAACATTCTATGCTATTATTAGCAGTAAATTTAGTGATGAAATGGAAAGAAACAGAATTTGTTGTATATTCCATCGCTTGCATAAGTATGAACATAATAAGAACAGAGTTCATTCGTAACTAAACATAGTTACGATAGTAGCTGTGATAGCTGGATGAAACTCCAAAAAAAAATAAAAATAATAAACGAGATTAGTCACAAAGAGTACTGAATAGAAAATAAAATAATCAATATGGGACGTTTATGATCTACAATAGCTCCACCAACTAGTCCTTCGTTAGCAACAATTAGGATATTTTTCAACACAAATTTCCCCCGAAAATGGCGATGAGCTTAACGAATGAATTTGTCAAGGTCCTTTAATCTTTCAAGTTCAAAAAACGGAGCAATTCAAGTAAAATAACATCCACTTTCATAGGTAGTTAGTTACCTTATAATACAGAGCCACTTTGGTCACCATCGCACGCGACTTTTATGGCTAAATTACACCAGTAGGTTAAATTTGAGTAAATAACTAGCTGTTTCTGAGCTGAGGGCTCTAAACACGTGTATAACTTCGTATACATAAACGTTGGTATTGTTCAGCTCGGTCAAACGCTCAGCTGTAATCTATAAAAGTCATAAAAGTCGCGCGCGACGGCGACTAAAGTGGCTCTGTATAATAAGGCTCTACGTTCTCCTCCAGAACGAAAATTATACTGAAATTACTAAAGCTGATATAGGTTCTTCTAGAACTCAAATTCACTTTGACTTTGAGGTTTGATTACTCAAAGTTTACAAGATTCAAGAGACTAAATTAGGAATAATGCTAAGAGGTTGATTTTGAATAAACAGCTCATTTTGCATAGCATAACTGCCAAATTGTAAACACGACTTTTCATTAGTTCAAGCAATCCAATTCCAAAGCATTACCTCCCTTCGTTTAAGGCTAGACAGTATGACTAGCTCGCGGTTAAAATTGATTTTGTTTGTAGATTTTAGCTAATTTTGTGGATTTAGCCCTCTCCAAGTCATGTGAGTGTGGGTGTTCTAGCCATTTTTATTCTATCTGGCCCAATGATCCAATAACAAAAACGTCTGCAAGACCAAAACGATCATAGGCTATTCCATAAACACTGTCAAAATAGATAGTCTCAATTTATAACAAGACTTCCTTCAGATAACTGGTAATTCGCTAGGAAAATACATAGAGTAGGAGTTCATTTTTGGATAACAGGCTGATGCCACACGATTCGGCCGGATAAGCATCCGGATACTAGTAGGCAGTGTTTGGGCGAGAATTTAGTGCTGACAACAATGTCCGAGTGACAGATGTTAGTGCCGATCTCATGCAGTTTGACGGCCTCGTTTTTAGGTACACAAGCGGACAGTTCAGAGCACTGGGGCGAGAAGGCGAGAAGCCGAACACCGTAGCCGAAGGGCGAGCAGATGAGACGTCCGTCTGACGAGAAGCACAGCTCTTTGATGAATCCTTTGCCGAGATTCGGCTCCTGTATGTAGTGTGTCAGACGAGGCACGTTCTGATGGATTTTGTGTTTTTTGAGTGTTTTGTTGTCCCTGTAGGTGAACGGCGACACCATGACCTGGTGCAGGCGGTTGCGTCCGGAGCCACCGCCACCCAGAATGACGACCGCGTGACTGCGCACCCTTGTCAGCGCACCTGTCTCGTAGTCAGCCACGCGAATCTGGGCCGGAAATCGGTCACTGCCTGAGCCAGAGTGCGGCTCGCTAGTTCCGCTTCTGTCTTGACGACCACGTCTTCTACGGCCGTATCTGCGTTAAAAATGTAAGACGATAGAATAATAATGATATACTCGTATTATTAATCTACATTAAAACATTACTAAAATATTTAGTAAAAAATAAAAACAACTTTCCTATATTGAATAAAAATGTATACAACTTCAAACCAAATGTAATAGAAAAATTTCAAATTTATCCTACAAAGTTAATTAGAAGTTAACTGATTTACACAAGCAGTAAATTGATAAATGCAATACCTTACGATTTAGATTGCAAAATATCAAAGAAGAGCGCGACAGAGTGGATTAAGAGTAAACATTTTTTCACTTTGAATCTAGCACTTTGATTGGTTTCGGTTTCAGTTTGGTAGTTTCTCTGAACTCTGATATTTTATAAATTATTAATATGTGAATTATTGTACATGGACTATATATAATTTTCCTCTACTTTTGTTATACAATTTTTGTTATTTTTAAGATAATTTGTTTATGCAACTCTCACCAGCGGGCAAAAAGTTAACCTGACTAGAATTAAATACAAGTTCTTTTTTCTTTTCTTGATTCTAGCCTGATTCAGTTGAATCGGGATATCTAGAACTTGAGATCTACTCACACATCATACATTCAATTCAATAGCCTCTTTTTTCTCATCCCTCTTCTTCTTCTTTTTTCTCTTTTCCATCTCCACCTTTTTTTCCTTTTCTTCTCCTTTTTTCCCTACTTTTTTGATCTTCTTCTTTATCATAATGAAGATGCTTAGGTAATAGATAATGCAGATGAATAATATTTGGTAGTTTACTTGCTACCACCCTATCTCGCCAACTTATATATTGTTCTTTTTGTGTCAATAAAATTGTTAGTTTGGTACCAGGTGAAATGTTAGTATCTGTTCATATGTACAAATGCCCGAACTGAAGAAGATAACCCTTATCGCAGTCTATAGATCCCCTTCATCAAATTAATGTTGGTATATTTATAACCAGCTTGAATGAATGTTTACTGTCGCTCAAAATTCAAGCCAATATAATCTTTGCAGGTGACAAAAAAAATATTCATTTGAATTAATTTACTTTTATTGCAAGTGAGCATTTCGAAATGGTTAAATCTTATATAAATAAGCCTACAAGAGTACAAAACGGTTCAGAGTCCTGTATAGATCACATAATTAAAAAAAATCTACTTTTAATTCTGATAACATAATTAGCTCAGTTATCAAGACTAATATTACTGATCACTTTTGTGTCAGCATTTACGTTGATCTTACAATTGATTTTGCAAGAGCTGCCAAACCAATCCATTCGTATACAACAATCGATTTTAATGAATTATTATTTACTATAGGAGAGGAAAACTGGGATGATGTGTTGAACCCAAATTTACACGTAAATGAACAGATGAAGTTTTTTACTGATTAAATATAAAGCCACATTCAACATGCAACCGTCAGAGTGCATATTTCACACAAATTTCAACTTTTAACACCTTGGATCACCAAAGGACTTATTACTTAATTAGAAAACAAGATAGTGTTTACTAAGCTCACAAAGCAACCTTCCAAAATTTACTCGAAAAACAAATATATTTCTTATAAAAATATGTTCAATAAATTACAGTAAAGCCACGATTATCCGCAGATTTGGGTGGAAAGAGCACTGCGGATAGAAAAACGCGGATAGCCCGAAAAAGGGCAAAAATAAGGTGAAAAAGATATTTCAGTATAAAAACTATGTTTTACTGTACAAAGAACATAAGTAAAACTTTTAAAATATGTATGGTACAGCAGAAAAATTTGCTCTACATCTGAATCACTAAAATAAAGAACAGTAGACAGAAAACAATATACTGTACTGTTAACAAAGTGTTCAGTTACGCCTTTCTAAAAAAATCGATCACTCATTTTTGCTTCTTGCTTTGAAAAATTAAAATTTAATTAAACATTTTTTTGTGGCACTCGCGGATAATCGAGGCTCTTCTGTTATAAGAAAGAGTAAATGTGAAAATAAAATTAATCAAAATAAAAATAATTACAAGAAATTTGGGACTAAACGATTGTTGGGTAAAGAACGCAATTCAACATTCCCTAGAATAGATGCTGATATCTTGAATCACACTTTGCTCAAGTGGGTAAAATTTATGGTGCAAAATTTAAAAATAATAATCCACTTTTAACTGCTGGAAGTCGATTTAGAGATTCATATATTAATCGCCATGATTCTTTTTCCTAATCCCAACCAATGAAAGTGAAATTTCTACCATGTTGAGCTATCTCAATGATAACTCTGCTTCAGGTGGTGACAAGATGAGCAATAAATGTTTCGAAATGATTTTCATTTACAAGACGTCTCGCAAGATCAGACATAAAATGAATTTAATTAAACAAAGTATTTCGTTACAAAGTCGACGTCCGTGAAATATGAATATTGAACGACATCAATGAATAGTTATTGAATAGAATTATAGAATTGAGCCACATCAAATCAAACATTTTAATTCAATTATAATAATATTGATTATTATAATTATTTGGCACATTAGAATCAAGATTAGGGGAATACCAAGGAGGATTCAGACCTCACAGAAGTTGTACTGACCAAATCCTAACGTTGAAATTAATAATGGCAAATTGATGCGTAAACATTATTTGTTTATTTCCTTCAGACTTTAAATAAGCGTACGATTGCATACACAGATCAACATTAAAAAAAAAATCCTCAAATATTACGGACTCCACCCAAAACTAGTAAAAATGATAGTTAACACTCACTAACACACAATCAAAAGTAAAATTTAGAGGAGAAATATCTGAACCTTTTGAATATCATGATCGGAATTCCCATTTAATTTCTGTCTTTAATAATTATTCTCGTTTTTTCTTCTTCATTCATATATTTTCCTCCCTTTTCTAATTCTTTCTTCAAATTTGTTTCTACTTATTTCATTTGACCACTTTCTACTAATTCAATTCCTTGCTATTGCGCTCTTTGATGCTTTTAATCTCAATCTGAACTTCATCATCATTCTCTTTTTTTCTCTTCTATTTCATAAGTCCATTATATAATTTATTTCCCAGTTATTCACTTTTATTTTTTACTTCTCTTTTTTGCTACATAAATTTCATGAGCTTTGTTTTATCATTAGCAAATCTTCTTTTCTTTTAATTAATCGTTATACTCTATTTCAACTATAATTACTGTTAATGTAATGTAATATATATTTTGGTTGTATTTATTAGTGTTTGCCATAGGTCTTACTAGACCTGGCAACGTAAGATGTAACAAATAAATATCAAATATCTGTTTTTAAATTTCGCTTTTGGTGTTTATACTCTTGTAAACTTTATGGGGCAAGAGCTCTAAGCTCCTCACTAGTGTTGGGTTAGGTTGTTAAAAAGAGAAATTTGTTTGCAAGCAGCTAGCTAAATGTAGTATGGAATTTCTTTATAAATTATGGATTAAATTACTCATGAACTTACAGATGTAATTTTACAATATTTAAATTAATTTATTTAGGTATCAATTGATGTAGAATTCTTAATATCACTGCTCATGATTAACTACAATATAATTGGATATTGTAATTTGTGATGCTTTCCTATTTGTCTTCAAGTACATTAGGGTTATCTTTAAATTTTTAACTTCATCAATTCTGATCCGAGCTTAGGAATTATTTCAGATTTCGTTGTCAAATGTTACTTTAATTTACTGATTCTATTAATGTGTATTGTTTCACAATTTAGTAGAACCTATTATTAGAAAGTTCGATTCTTTCAGCGTTTGTCATGTCCAGATATTTTATAGTCTGGAGATACATGAATTGTGGCATCTGCTGACTACCGCCCCGGGCCCTTGATAAGGCGCTGACGTGGGACTTTGAGATGGTGGCACATTATGGGTACGTGCTACTGATCCTTGGAGGCCACGCCCGTTGAGGAGTCTTAAGTCTGCAGACAGATGCACTAACACATGACTGCATTCCAGTTGAAGGTTTGGGTACACTGGGCATCTTACTTCAGGCAACCTCCGCATCTTATTTTTGGGGATGTGATAAAGAGTGAGGAACGAACTGTCTGAGGTAGGGTTTTTTGGGATTTTAAAAAGGGAGTCACGTCGCAAAATTGAAACTACGTACGGATGTTTTTTTTTACTGAATTATGTGTTAATGAGAGGGGCTGGCCAGCCTTACCTCAAGTTAATATAAAAGCCATAGCAATTAAGAAGATTCTATTGACGTTTATAAATTTTAAAGAGCTACTCTAACTTTTTTTTCAATAGAATATATTTATTAATTTGAACATCACATAATGCAATAGTATCCCTCTAGCTGTAAGCTATTTGAGGGATATTTTATTAAGACATTATTTTACAATCAAATTCAACAATGAATAACAATAGATTCCTTTTCGCCATCTGTATAACTGCATATAGCCTATTAATATTTGCTTTGTAATCCATTGTTCTGTCTATTGTCCATTGCACCATAAAAAATCAAGTCACTTAAACAACCAATCAATATGGTATCGCTCTTCACTCATTAACACATCACTCTGGGATACACTTTAATACTCACTTGACACTCCTATTTTCTACATCATAATGTGTTTCTTATTTTTTATTGAACAACTCTAACCTTCAAAATATTAATAGATAAATTTTTTTTTAGCTTAAACTAAATCATTTATTCTCATAAGATAGACTTTTAATTTTGTTCGAATCTCACTTTTCCTCTGTAACATTCTCAACTATAGTCAACTCTGTAACTCTCAACTCTGTAACATTCTGTGTCTATTCTAATTAACAAATTTAATCTTGCTATTGTTATTTCCTCTATCTTGTCCTCTTGTTATTTTTGATGAAAATTTATGTGAAGGGTTTATCTTCTTTTAAATTTGGTCATTACAATTTCAAGAACTGCGTTTTCTTGTCTCCACCTCACTCAGGTATTTTAAGCTGAAAATGATTAGTCATGATATCTTATATTTTTGTTCTAAGTAGTCAACCCTAACAAATTCTTATCATACCAATTTCAAAACTATCTATTAAAAATAAAAGATAATTCACTTTCATTATAATATATATATATTACTGAGCACAAATAATGCTTGGCTGAGCCCTAGTTACCTCATTAAGTTGTAAGTGATAGTCGTTACTCGGGGCTGTGAAGGTGTATCGCCTTCTGCCGAATCGGCTCGCTCTCTCTCCCGCGCCCTGTCTCTGTCTCGCTCTCTCTCACGTGAACTGGTGCTGCCGTCCACAGCCGCCTCGGCCATCCGCCGACGTATCAGCCGCTCCCGCTCCCGCCGGTGGCTGTGACTTGTTTCCGGCAGTCCGCTCGCCATACGAACTACGCGCATGCGCGTTTCCAGTGTATTGTTCAACGACATTTCTACGCCGTTGGTACGATGCTCTGCATCCACACGTTGTCTCTCACGTTGTGACCTTTCAATTGAAAAAAAAAACACTCCATTTATAATATAAATGAAATCACAATGACTGAAATGTTTAGTTAATTAATCTCATCACTCATTTACTGAATAATAAAAAACATTAGCACACTTAATTCAAAAAATCATTCACATTAATACAATTACAAATAATAAGTAACTTATAGACTGGGTGACATATAATTTTCTAATCATAACGCCCCCATGTAATGTAGTATAACTACTGAAGCAAGTGTATGGCAACAACAATGAATAAAACATTTCACTTTCATTATTGAAAAATTGAAATTGGTATTTTACAAAAAGTTTCCCTGTGAATCAGAGGAAGACAAGGGATTGAAGGCGGTACAGCATTGAGTACAAATTAAATGCTAGTTAAGTACGTAGTTATTTTCCTTGTTACGTTCCTTCTATGTCCCAAATGAATTTGGGTTGTTATTGAATTACGTATTGTAATAATACATAAATTTAAAAAAATATATATGTACATACTGTTTATATATGTTTCACGGTTAAAAAAAAAAAAATGTCTTGCTCACAAACGTTTCAGACAGGATTTCGCTAATTAGACATTTTTTACAGTGAAAGTGATTTACCTGACTTCTCGAATGGCTACAAGGGCTTCCCAGATGTCAGTGTTGATGGGCGGCAGCGTTGCATTGACGTCGAAAGTGGTCGAATTGACGTCGGGAGTTGGAAATCCCCGGAAATAGTAGGCCGATCCCGACACGGAGCGCACCCGTCGGTGGGCGAACTCTCGCTCCCTCTCGGGGTCATTGCTGAAACGTCTTTCACTGCTTCCTTCTTCGGTGGCGTTTTCACTGTTGCGTGGCTCTGCATCAGTTGTTGGTGCACTTTCGTCAGCTGCTGATGCCATACTGTAAAATGAATATATTCTATTAAAACATCTATCCAAACTTATAAACGTCTTATTCAGTAAAAATGTCCGATAATCCGATTCAATGGAATAGAACCACCAGCTGGTAATATAATAGTGGTGTTTTGTAGTACAGATATGAGCCAACGTTGCACTGACTCAGGGCTGGTCACCATGGCTGGCCACTATCGCCATAAAGCAAAAGTGTGGAGCAGATAT
Source organism: Conomelus anceps (assembly GCA_948455865.1). Classification (NCBI taxonomy): domain Eukaryota; kingdom Metazoa; phylum Arthropoda; class Insecta; order Hemiptera; family Delphacidae; genus Conomelus; species Conomelus anceps. Next base: position 40,863,878 of record OX418217.1, read on the forward strand.
TTTAATCAGCAGAGTAATCTTTGCTCTCCTGTAAAATCACTTACCTAAACCTGAAGGTCTACCACATCAATCACCATTATCTACCTCATTACTCACGCACAAGTCTCAGATCTATGTCGGCTTAATTCTCCGAAAAAAAAACTGATGTTTTTCGACAAAATACTTTGTGAGAAAACTCAAAACAAACACTGTATTTTACTCACTAAAACTGGACGGATGAATTTAGTTCATTAGAAGTTTCAACAACCAATCACCGGGCTGGTGATTGTTAAGCCCCTGGTGATTGGCTGATGAAGCTTCTCAGAAGCGAAATGCATCCCTCCCGTTTTAGTGAGTAAAAATAACAACTATAAATATAGCGTCTGTTTAAATATTAGGTCAGATATTTTAAACTCGTTGCATGCTAAACCAGCTCTCGCAATTCGTGTATCAAGAGTTAGAGTTAAGATAAAAAAAATGCTGTCACTCTTTGGCAATAACGGTCTCCATAGCGACTGGCCTTTATTCTCAACCTTTACTCTGATCGAGATGACAACACCACAACGAACAGGAAGCTCGATTATGTGAATAAACCTCTAATCGTCTTTATAAGCAAAATCATATCGATATGAACGTTTGTTCAATTACCCAGCATCTTCGTCTTCGGACATGTCTTCACTTTCCGATTCGGCATCAGTGTGCTCTCTCTCCTGGATGTCGTGGATGCATGTCCACTCTGTGCTCTCATCATTGCTGATGTTGCGGCTGAGGGCACACCAGCCCTGAGGATGCACCTTTACAAGACAGAGAATATGTGTCCAGTTATAGTAATATCAAGTTCTACACTTAAATCAAATTTTATTGCCAGAATAAATGGCGATACAAATAAAATGATTCTTTTTTTCAATCTCCAAAAGTGCAAAAACAAATTAAATGTATTGTTATGGAACTCAAATTAAAGAGGACGATTCCTTTGAACGCCAACGGGAGTTGATGCGACTTCATTTACATTAGATTGTTATTTGTACACAATGGTTTGGTCATTGTGCTTTGTAAACAGTTGAGAAGCTTATTGTTCTTTCTCTATGTCTCCTCGTTCTCATGCGTTGAGAATGTATAAACAAAAGGAGTCATCAAGGACAGTCTGGAATTTTCTGGAGACTATAGGCCTGCTTATAGTGAGTCAGTTTCAATTCAGGACACGAGTGATAAACAAGCTCTGTTCAGAACTACATTGTGTCAGTTCCAAGACACCATACTGCGCTCTTCGTACATGTATTGTGACTATGAGCAGTGCAGTGAAATTTGACTATTAGTGTGAGGATAACTGTGACAGTAATTGTGATAAGACTATTAGTCAACAAACTTCATTTGGACTAGTGTCAGTAAGTGCATATTTCATTATTGAGTTAAACAATTTATTAGGCAATTATTACTGAGTTATTGATCAGCCTATTAGACCGTTATTAATAAGTTTTAGACAGTGAATTATCTTTTTATTGGGATATCCTATGTTAGTTGAAAGTTATTGAACTAATCGTTTCTTTTATTGATATCTAGAGAGGTAATTACATATTAGTGTCTGCTGTTGAGGTGATTGTGTAAATAAAGTTTCGTGGGTTACTTTCAAGTGTTACCGGCGTTATTTTCGTGTTAGAACCCATAACAATACAAGTAAAATTATTCTTTTTTTAATCTCCAAAAGTGCAAAGCAAATTTAAATATAAAATTGGATTAAAAAAAAACACAGTATTTCCAAGAAATAAAACGAAGAACATAATGCAGAGGAGAAAAAAGAAAAATAACATATTTTAGGCACCGCCAGCTCAAGCCGAAGGTTGAGTGTAAGAAGCGAGTCGGAAATAGCATAATAATTAATTTATTAATTAGCCCAGTCAAATTAGACAAAAATATAGCCACAGAGAAAAACAATTGATAGAGAAAAAGTATTTTCGCCAATCGCTTTCTCCAACTTGTGTAATATACTAAATGTCCCCAGAGTGGGCAAGAGTAGAGTGTGAACTCGTTGAGGGAGGGGAGTGGAAAAGTTCAATTTTTCAGTTTTTTGCTTATAAATCAGTTACGATAAATCAAATCGAATAAATTGAATAAACTTCTCTATAAAATGATCCTCTACATTTCTTTGTAGAATCAATCAAAACTTGTACTTGATGGGCTTCCCAAGTTGAGGAGTCGCAAGAGTATCACATTATGGCACAGGAAGAATGTAATTTCAGGGCTGTTCCACTATGAATGTGATTTGTTTTAAGTTAATTCAAAGTTGAGGAGGTTGAACAACTATATCATACAGTTTTTTGAAGGTAAAATCTCAATGATCATCAAGTATTGGTGAGGTGGGGTTGGGGGTAAACCCTCAAGAAGCTTGTTGTATGTCAATAAAAGTTTTGTTTGAATAAATGGTCTAAATCCACATTTTAATACTTCCTTACAGAACCCCTCCTTGCCAACTCATTCATTTGTCAATATTATTAGGAGGGGAAGAAGAGAGGAATAGACAATCTTCTATTGTCTATAACTGTACTGAATTGGCAATAAAGTTTTATGTGACAATGTGATAATACTATACAACCCCTTCACTTGGGAGCCCGCAATGCGCTCGTGGTTGATTCTACAAAAAACATGTAGAGGATCATTTTCGTAGAGACGTTTGTCAGCTTCAACTTTGATAAGAATAGAAAAATCGATTTGAGTTATCCCTACTGATTTATAAGCAAAAACTAACAAAATAACCTTTCCCCTCCTTACCGTAGCGGACTTTCGGTCCGCTCCATCAAGCTCACCCCCTTAGCGTAGCGGACTTTCGGTATGTTATTACTCAAGGTTAGATGAAACGATTGGTGGAAAAACCATTTCTCTATCAATTGTTTCTCTCAATTTGCCTAATTTGACTGGGCTAAATTTCTTTAATGCCTCGCGAGCTAAACAAAGGACATAATAATTTGAAAAGAAGCGACAGAGGATTATTTATTTATAGCCTACAGTTTTTAAATTTAATGTATAAGTTCCTTTCAATGTAAAAATTATGTTGTAAATAATGTAGTTGACCCATGGAAATGGAAAATATCTATTTTTGTATCATACAGGCTACAACACAAGGAATAACAAATAGGATGAAACACTTGTTTCAGGTTTGTTATGGGAGCAGCCTATGCAGTAAAAATAGAACAACTGGAGAAATCTGATATCATCATTTTGATTATGAGCAACCAGTTTTCTGATCTGTAGATGATTTTTGAAAAAGGTTCATTCTGATTGTTTGCTTGCTTGTGAGCCGGAGATATGCCATTGCTCTCTTCTTTAATATTGAATCCTCACCCTATTCTATTCTTTTCTTCTCATTCTCATCACCTTCTTTCCGAAAATGAAAAGATTCTTTCTCCTCCTTTCTGGTGAAGATTTTCACCTCCTTTTTCTAGTATGTGGGTAACTATAGTTGCAAATGTTTATCAAGTCCACACCCTACCACGACCTTGAACTAAAAACTTTTGGATATTTAAATTTTCAAGTTTTAATTTGAGTTTTTAACTGTTTATTGCGTTATAATTATGTGTGTTTCAATTGATAAATGAAATAAATGAATTGCAAAATCTAGAAACTACAAAACTGCAATAAAAATGACGTTAGAATAATAATGAGATGGAAAATCATTGCATTTTAAGAGACTATAATAATAATAATAATAATAATAATTCACAATCTCAAATTACAATAGAATTGATATATTTTGCAATTCCTATATCATTAATTCATTTCATAATCATTAATAAAATGAGATATTGTTGGAAGAATTCCATTTCGATTTTACAGTGGCTACCCCATGAAGCTAAATTTAGCTTATATTGGGGTGTTGTTAATTAAATTGTTTAAGCTATTTTATGTTAATGTTATGTGGTGATTGATATATTTTATTGTTTTGCTTTCAATATGTAAGTAGATTGTGTTAAAATTTAATTTTGTCTGGTCTATTGGTTTGAGATATAATAGTTTTTTATTTCTCTTTTTATTTCAGTGTATGTATTTAAGTTTCTTAGGTGATATGGAATGCTGTTTAGAGTGTGTGGTATGAAATATTCCGGAACTGCTTTTCCTATTTCTGTGTAGTATCCTGGTATTATGTATTGAATATTTCTGGTGTTGTATCTGTTTTCATTTGTCCGTCTGTAATCGTCTTCAAAATAGTGTCTTAGCAATATTGTATATTTGAATAAGTTTCTAAAATTGAGTATATTTAATGTGTTTGTATCTATTCCGTGGAAAAAATTTCTTCTTATTCTGTTTATTAGTTGTGCTATTGGATTTGATATGTAGTTTGGTGCATGGCCGTAAACTGTTATTCCATATCTTATATTGTATAACTTATTTGTAATATTATAATAATAATAATAACTAATGATACAATTTTGTGCTAGTCTTTAGCAATAATGTAACTAATCTAAATAATCTCTATTTTGTATACACAAATGACAATGAGCATTTATTTCACCTGGAGAGACGATACAACTTCAGCTTCGTCGCCTTCTGGGAAATCTGTGATGAATTCCAGTCGATTTGTTTTCCGATGTCGTGAAAACAGTCGCGTATAACACGCGACTACCGGTATAGTCGTCTGACTTAATTGCATCAATCTGTACATGTTGGGCTGAAAATAATACATAGAAAATTCAAAATTATTTTGTTAAAACTTTAATTAAGTATGAATTAAAAATAAACAGTTAAACTATATAACAATCTTGCCATTTCTGTTTCAGTTTCCAAGCGTCAACGGAATCCTTTGTTTTTGCCCAGAGGTCAAGATCTGTTGGCAGATATTTCTCACAAATGAATCATATGCCAACTCTGCACAATGTTTTGTGCATAATGTCTGCACAATGTCATCAATGTTTTGTTTGCGCAATCCATACATATTATATATTAACATTTTTACATTTTCAAGTTATTTTCATGTGTACAGTAACTTTTCAGCCTTTTCTTCTATTTGCATTAATTTATACCGAAGTTGATCTCATGTCAATTGCGTCAAAGAAGCAGCCTACATTGTACGATTCCATTAATTTTGTATTAAATAGACAATAAATTTAGGAAAAGGAAATTATAAAAAATACTACCTTGAAGCCAAGCATATCTTGTTCTAGAGTTTTGAGATCAAGGTTATGTATAATAATGAGGTAGCCACCAGTTGTGCAGATGATCATTTTTGACGCGTCATGATTCAATCTGGTTCTCATTAATCCGTTTGTATGGAAAACTCTATTGTAGGAGTATTGGCTTTCAGAGTAGCTGAAAGAAGAATAGTTAAATTAAGATTTTTGCCATAGTATTATAGATGAACAAGGTGATTAGCAGCACAAGACCTTCACATCCCAGTGAGAGTCCGATTGATGTTAAATAAGCATATATGGATCACTAGCTGGCCCGACGCACGTTGCTGCGATCTCATGAAAAATTCTCCTTGATTTTATTATTCGCCACCTCCTACTAAGGTTACATTTCAAATTTTAACCTTCTAGGACTATTAAGGAAGAAGTTAGTCCTCGGGCTCTTCCAATCGAAATTCGAATTCATCTGACTATCATTTGGACAAATACAGACTTTTATTATTAGAAATTATTTTTTTCAACTATGAACCCATAATCATTCCATTTTTCATATTAAAACTTTAAATTTTGTATTTTCAATATCAATTTTTTTTTTTTGAGGATGAAGCCCACGAGAACGCAGCTTACCTCTATCTGATTGAACAGACACCTGCTACGGCTCACGACTATCACTTCCAAATTTAGACGCGTACTAAGAATAGTTTTTAAAATCTTCCACAAAATACGGCTTTTACAGACTCCATCACTAAAATAGCTTTCCAGAATAGCATAGAATCGTCCAAGAGCAAATTAAATGTATGTGAGAGAGTGAGATAGAGCTGACAAAGAAGTAATGCAGACGAATTATTCACTGTACGCACTAGGCAGACACCCAACCATTGCACAAACAATAATGCATTAATTTCTGCTCATCTCATTTATTCACTGTCGCTGCAGATATTATTGATTTATTATTGTTCGTTTTTCTTATTATGTTCTCTGTGTACAGTTGAATGAATATTTAAACAGCAATGTATGCAATGGGTCTTATCAGACCTAGCAATACCTTTGATCAATAAATCTATCTATCTCGTTACACTACCCAAACCTTAAGTAATGATTTTTTTCCAGAACAAAATTATTTGAGGTGGTTAAAGTTTGCCTTGACCGCTCGCTAGTTCCTCATTGATCCTCCAAGAGGTGCAAATGTTAATCTGGATGACACTGGATTTAAAAACTTCTTCCAGCATGGTGGTGATGGTGAAAATAATCCAAGAATATTGAATTTAATAACAATTATAATGAATAAAATAAATAAATTAATAAATTGATAAATTAATAAATAAATAAATGAAATAAAATGAATAAATTCTTAATTCAACTCTATCAAATGCGCTGAAGACTTTCGGTACACAAATGAAAATGCAAAAATTCGATGAATGCCATTATCAAAAAATCTCACCACTGCCGGGGATCGAACCGGGGCCCTTCTCTTTCGCAAAGAATGCTTTTACCACTAAGCTACAGAGTATACTTCTATCATGTGACTCATCTCGATCACTTTACTTCCTGGTGCTGGCCTTGAATCAGCCACAGACCACAAGGATATAGTGCACTGAATCTGAGCTGTTTTTCCTTCCTCAAATCCTCTTCGGTGGTACAACGAAACTAGGTCGAATGCTTGGAAGCTTGGTCAGGCTTGATGATTCCCTTCTTTTTCTTGTTTGCTACATTGAGAATGTTGCTTTCTCCCTGCCAGGTTGGTCTTCATTGTCTAGAACATTTCTTGGCCCTCACTTCGTTCTGGTCAGGATCCTCCTTTTGATCACTCTAGAGCTGGTCTCTCTTTCAGATCAAAAACCACCTTAGTTTTCCTCAGCATGCCCTCCTTGCAATTTTATTCATATGACTTCCTTGAAAGAGCATCCACATTCCTGCCACTGATACCTGCTTGATGGACTGTCAAATCTGGCTTAGTTGTCCTTTCTACCCACAAGTCAAGCATTGGACTTTCAAATATGTTGTCATCAGCAGATGGATATGCAGTCATCGTAAGTCGAGCAATGGTAGCCTTAAACTCCTGCAGTCATTTGTTTGATCCCTGGACTCTATTGGTGAGCAGAAATTGACATAACTGCTCCAAGTGTTTGTTGTCAAACCTTATCTCCAAACGTTTGCACAGCTCATTGAAGTTCCACTTCTCAGCTAATGGGATTGAATGAAGGGTTGTCAATGCTTCACCTCAGAGATTCATCGTCAGGACATAGGCCTTTATTGCACGTGACCTGCAACTCAGCAACTAGGAAAGAGGCCCTAGGCCTGGAACTCAGCTGCTGACTTAAACAGTGTTTGGTTTTCTTCTAATAATATATTTTCATCTTTGGTTGGAATAACCAACTGTTCCTGAAGATATTCCTCCTTGACTGCCAGCACTGACATCTCCAAGTTGGGAAATTCAGAAAATTTATTTACATCTTCCTGGCTTCTTGAAGCTCCAGCTCCACACTCCAGTCGATTTTCTATGACTTTTAAATATTCCTGCAATTGATCCTACACATGTGAGAAAGTGAGATAGAGCATACCAAGGGGGAAAGATGGAGATGAATAAATTGTTCACTTTTGGCAGACACTCAACCAGTACAAACAATAACAATGCAAGGCTAAAATTTAGATAAAATAGTCCCTCCGGTGGTCTAGAGGGCGGAGCCCTCTTGCTTAACGGTTAAGGCGGGCGAAGCGAGCCTACTAATTTTTATAATATTAAATAAATAATTTGTTATAATATTAATAAACGCATAGATATTTAGAATATATTTCTCATGTTGACATTCGAATAAGAATCTCAAACAATAATTGTATTCTGTATAAGGCAGAGCAAAATATGGACAAATAACATTTTCATTTAAAGTTTGTCAGATAATTTTAGAACAAACTTGTAAGGTTTGGAAAATCTACAATTGTCAGGTTAGGTGTTTATTTGATAATGATAAGGCCTATGGCATTTATATAATAAAATATATAATTTAAGCTGAAACGGATAATATAAAAAAAACAATTATTTCGGTTTTTATAAGCATTTAACATATCTATAGAGCATGGAGCGTTTTCTAATTAATAATAATCAAAGCCAATGAAAATGTTTTGAGTTTGATTAAACTAATTGAAGGATCCAATAAATTCTACTTGAAATTCTAATCAATTCGAAATCACTCAAATAATAATAATAATATGAATATATAAATACACACCTATTTATATCCCACGTGAATATGCTACCATCAAAGCCAGAAGTGACTAGAAGACCATCGTTTTGTGAAAATTCTATATTTTTCACCCAATTGGAATGACCATGAAGTGTTCTTATTCTTGATTTCAAATTACGGGCATCCCATAATGCAACTGAATTATCGTCACTACATGTTGCAAAAACACGGGAATCGAGAAATCTGAAACAGAATCAGTACTGAAATAATGACCTTATTCAATGTAGTAGCCAATGTGACCTGACCTTGTTAACAGTAGTAGTAGTAGCAGCTACTGATAATATGATTACACAAAGCTTAACTTACATCCAACCTGTGGAGTGGTATTCATAATTCACACCCTTATATTAAGAAAAGCCTAGCTTCAACTAGCTTCATCTAGTTTCAATCATAGTGAATGTAATAGTAACACAGAATTCTTAGATAAGGTTTTAGTTTGAGCAAAACCACGTTGCTTGCGGTTTCTATGTTATAGGACAGCATGGCATGCCCATGCTGCACAATGTTTGGTATGCTGTAGTCTGGGAAAATCTTAGAATGCAGTGCAGAGCCAAAGCTATTTCACTAAGGGGAATATGAGTGCGCTGTTGCCATTTTTTCATTGTGATGTTTCAAGACGTGACTGCTTGACTCGGCTTGCTTGGCAACTGTGCAGCTTGACAGCACTTTGCTCTACAAGCGTAATACTGCAAACTAAGGTTTGCAGACTTTAGCTCTCATTATTTTTTCTTTCTCTTTTCTTCATTTGCAGCCATGTTGGTATTTAAGCCATTAATTTGACATATCCATGTATAAAGGGTCTACACTATGGGTATACTTCTTAGACGATAATAATAGCAGAGCATAACAGGACTAAATTGTAATAATGATAACAGTGCTTTTACAACGGGCGTCGCAACTTCAGCTTGCTGTCGTTTAAGCGGTCGTAGGTTCGAATCCCACTCCACCGTCAGGCATTTATGTGTAATCATTCACCTCATTACCCATGCACAAGTCTCTGACTCATGTGGGCATCATCAGTAAAAAAAATCAAATTGGCCTAGGCCGAGCTGATGTATCCTATCGTTTGTTGAATCAACTGATTTAATCTAATCAGATCATCCTAAATTATAAGAGTCTAAACCAATATGTCCATTATTTTTTTAAATAATTCCTTTCTTTGAATGCACAGATACAGTATACTTTTGTCTGCTGAAAACGAATCTGAAATCAGAATTCGTTCTATTTCTACTTTCAAGGTTTTTAAGGCTCGTTTCACACACATCGATTTCAGCCGTTTGATAAAATCTCGAACGGTCTACATTCCGTTCATTTGTTTTTAATGATCAAGTTTTTGTTGATAAATGTATTTATTTATATATTTTCTCAAATATAATATTCTACATTTAATATAATATTGTAAAATTGTAATTAGTTCATAAATTTTTCTACCGATTCCAAAGTCTGACTAATTAACATATATAGTTAGATTTTTAGATGCAACAATTTATTTAGAAGTTATATTAATCATATTGATTATACTCACATACTAAAAAGTTTAGAATAAAGTATTCACTAATAAAGAATAAACAAATACATACGTACTCAGAAGTTTAAAAAGAGTAACTATCCACTGCAAACGTTCAAACTAAATTTGAAGATTTTTTCAAGTAGAAAATTGGCTCAAAAAAGTAGGCTATTGTTTTTTTCAATTTGATACAAGTAATTTCTTAAAGTTGACACCAATATTTTAGGAATTTATAAATTTCTGGTTACGCTATTGAAACAATTAGTGGAGACTAGAAACGTGTCTAGCCTTCTCTAACCGTTCAGAATTTTATCGTACAAAATTTGTTCACTTTTGTTCAATTTGTTCACACATTGAATAACAAGAATATAATTTCAATTGAACCTACAATTGCAGACAGTGAGTATCTTAGACTTGAACCTGATACTTTGTTACTAGCTTTCACACAAACAGAGAAAAACATACTAATTAGGAGCCTGGGTACGAGATACGTTGAATCAATGAGAGTACACACTATCCATGAAGCACAGGGTTTAACTTCTAAAAGAGTAGTACTTGTTAGGATAAATCCCAAACCGCTAGAAATTTACAATAGTATTCCGCATATAATTGTGGCTTTAAGCAGACATACTGAAAGTTTTCAGTACCTTACAAGAGGAGGAGAGGATCTGATGCTATCTCTAACAAGAAATATTAAAAATTATAGTACTTCAGAAATCTTAAATTGGCATAAAAGCATGAGCGAGGTAATTGAAGAAAACCAGAAATGGAGATGTGGTCAATAGGAGACGAGTTAGAGACTGCTTTTGAAATTGAGAATCAGGTACTACACGACTCAGGTGAACTGAGAAGAGTGATTGGTACTTGCAACCTGAAGGTTTTGAATTTCAACATCAGGAGCATAAATAAAAATTTCGATGACTTAATGATTCAGCTGCAGGAAATTAACGTTCAGTTTGACATAATTGTTTTGACTGAGTGTTGGCTTAAGATTGATTGTATACCTCAGCAAATTGATAACTATAACGCTTTCTATACAGCTAAGAACCGTTTACAGAATGATGGAGTTGTAGTTATGTGAAATCCAACTTGAATTGTATGTCTGAAGAAATAGAAATAAAACAATCTAATGCTCTACATCTCAAACTTGTTTATAGTAAAAGGGAGATAGATATTATTACAATTTATCGGTCACCATCACATCATGATATTAATGATTTTTTAGCTGACCTCAGAGTGGTTTTAGATAGTTTGAGAGGTCGGCATATTATGTGCTTGGGCGATTTAAATATAAATATACTTCCTCCATACAACGATCAAGTTAATGATTACTTGGATCTATTAAGTGAGTACGGACTTCGGCATTGCATTACCGAGCCAACTAGGGTAAGCGACAATACATACTCATGTATTGACCATATTTTAACAAATCTTAATAGACCGATAACTCCTGTGGTGTATGAAAATTCTATTACAGATCACTTCATGACTGTTGTAGGAATAAGTGACACTGATTACGAGAGTCACAATTTAGTTTCAGTCGAAAATATTAAAAAAGGCATATCAGTTAATTTAATTGGGTTAAAAGCTCACCTTTCTACGGAAGAATGGATTCCTGTTTATGAAGCTAATGAAACTAATAGAGCATATGAAGAATTCATCAGTATTTTCAGGAGACATATATCAAATAACACAAACTCATATATATTAAAGAGAAGGTTCAAACCAATCAAGCCTTGGATAACGCAGGGTCTAATAAGAGCTATAAAGACCAGAGATGAATTAAACAAGAAACGTAAGCAACGTCCTAATGATGTTCAGCTTGCTGATTACTATCGTACTTATAGAAATCATCTAAACGTACTTATTCAAAGCACTAAATCAGATTATTATAGAAATAAGATTGAGCAGGCTGGAGGAAATATAAGAAAAACATGGTCTGTCATTAAGGAGGTTTCAGGTTCTTTGGGGAAAAATAAACAAGATCTGCAAAAAATTAATTTTAATGGAAATGTGATTTCACTAGATGAAAGCCCTAATGATGTGTTGAGTTGTACCAACAACCATTTTGCACGTATAGGAGCAAGAATGGCAGATAATATCAGTAGAAAATTAAATAAAACTTTAGATGAGATAGTTTCCAATTACCGACCTAAAAGACGCATCCCAACAACTATGTTTCTGAGTGCAGTAGATGAGCAAGAGATTCTGGCTATAATACAAACACTAAGAACAGATTGCTCACCAGGAAGGGACGAAATAAGCAATAGCATTATTAAAAGTGTGAAAGAGTATATAGTCAAACCCCTAGTGCATATTTTCAATCTAAGCTTTGAGAATGGTGTCTTTCCGGATCTTATGAAGAAGGTTTGTGTTAGGCCTCTTCATAAAGCTGGTGACAAGCTATTACTTGGAAACTATAGACCAATCTCGTTAGTTAGCAATATATCTAAGATTCTGGAAAAACTTATGAAGAAGCGTCTAGTACACTATTTGAAAAAAAAAACAGCATTCTTTCTTCTAACCAATATGGCTTTCGTGCAGGTAAAAGTACAGAGGATTCACTATTCGAACTGTCAAAGCATGTCATTGATGGTCTTGATAATAATAAGAAATGCATGGGAATATTTCTTGATCTTGCCAAGGCGTTTGATACAGTATCACATGAGCTTCTTCTGAAAAAGCTTGAGGCCATTGGGATACGAGGGGCCACATATTGTTGGTTTGAATCATATCTTGTGCAGCGAACTCAGTCAACAAAAATAGGAAATCTAATGAGCGAGGATGCAAATGTTGAGTTTGGGGTTCCACAAGGAACTGTGCTTGGACCAATTTTGTATCTAGTTTTTGCAAATGATCTGTGTTCGCTTGACATAAATGGCAAACTGATAGCGTTTGCAGATGATACTGCCATTTTATTCAATGGTGATACTTGGGAAGAGACATTCAGAACAGCAGAGCGAGAACTTGGTAAAGTGCTAAATTGGCTTAATAATAACCTACTGACATTGAATGCTGAGAAGACTGTATTTCTGGTTTTCTCATTAACAGAAGCCACTAAACCCCTCAAAAATACATTGAAAATACATATTTGTGAACAGACTGGAGATGAATGCAGCTGCCCTGTAATTAGAAGATCTGATACAGTGAAATACTTGGGAGTTCAAATAGATGATTTGTTCCGATGGGAGGGTCAGGTGGCTGGTGTTGTTAAAAAGTTGAGAAAGCTTGTATATATATTCATGCAGCTGCGCAACTTATTGCCGGTATCGGATGTTAGAATGGTTTACTACTCTCTGGTGGAATCTGTTATTAGATATGGTATTCTTATATGGGGAGGAGCTTATTATAATACAATAGATCCACTTCTTAAAGTGCAAAAACTTCTACTCAGAGTTATTAGCTATAGGCATCGGTTATTCCCATCAATTCAGTTATTCTGGGATTACAAGGTACTTAGCGTTAGGCAGTTATACATATTAGTAGTTAGCACATATATAAAGAAACACCCAAGTCAAATTCAATTCGTTGATCATGCTCACAATACCAGAGCTCGAAATAGAGATATTTCAGTTCCCAGAGTAAACTCAACATTTGCTCAAAAATCAGCATTATATGTTGGCTCTAAAGTTCTGAATAGAATGCCGAGTCTTTTGAAGAACGAGGCTAACTTGAAAAAATATAAGAGTTCATTAAAGAAATGGCTAATAGATATAAATTTCATTGAATCCGAAAAACTTTTAGCAGGTAACTTCTGAATGTATAATTAAATAAATTCAAGATATAAAGTGTTTAAAACGTTCAGTCAATTTTCCAGACAATAACTATAGCATGTAATGTTTCATCATATTGTTTATGTAAAAATACTTATAATGGTATATGACATTGTCTTTTGTAGGGTGTTTTTTATTGTTGTATAGAGTTAGCAGTGATAAGTTTGTAGAGTTAGAAAGGTGGTAGATAGTAGTATGTAGTGCTAGGTAGTATATAAGTAGTCATTTTGGTGTTAGTAATATTAGTGTTAGTTATGTAATGTAGAATATTTCAATAATAATTAGAATACTAACATGGATAATCAACAATAATGTTTCAATTATTTTAAAAGGAATTTTGCATAAATTGAAAAACTTACTAGACTGTTTCACCCCAGCACATATTTATATAGTGGGGTGTTCACGAGTAATCAATATGAAAATATTTATACACAGACATTGTAAAAATTTATTATCATGTATCAAATGAAAATAAACTCCTCTGGACAGGGTTGTTCAGAGAAAATTGTAATTGTATTGTATTTGTTCATTCTTTTCAAAATTTTACTTTCCTAAATTTTATCGAAAGGCTGAAATCGATGTGTGTGAAACGAGCCTACGGTGAAGTAACAATAAATTATGAGCCATGCAGCGAGTCATTCGGCAACTGCGGACCATTTCCGCTAGTTAACTGCAAATTCTTTCTGCGTCATGAATTTATTCGGCGTCTGCACAGTCTCAATGTCTTTTCTGTTCTTTAGGCCTGGTTACACAGTGCGAGTTGCTCACCAGACAGTTGACATCTGCACTCGCACGTTCACTTGCATGACAGTAGCTTGACTAGCCTCGCCCGGTCACACAAGAGCGAGTTGCTGGGGTGAAATTAGGCAGCTGCTGATTGTGTGTACTCGCATCTAGAAGTTGCTATTCACATATACTTTGCTTCGTACAATTATGTCGCAAAATTCACGACTGCTCACGGTTCTTACAGTGACAAAAGCGTTAACAAAGATACTTTTTCTATTTTTAACACCTCCTGGTTGTAGGTCGAACGTAGATTTTTATTATTTTTTGTCCTTTTCCTTCTGGAGATAATCTAGGGAGGCTTTTCGAAGATCACAGTTTTTATAATTTGGATCCAAGCAATTCCAAAGGTTGGTTTGTTCTTTGTACAGTTCAACAGACTTGATATTTTGTTCTGAAGACCATCTATCCGCCATATTTGCTGAACGGGGACTCAAAAAACAAAAAACTGGACAAAGGACTTGGTGAACGCAAAAGGCACATAAACAAACTTGGCCCAGAGGCGAGCTACTGTCATTTCGCAGCACCATGAAATTTGACGGGCGAGTCAAATGCGATTATCATGGTGGGGGAAGGCGAGTGGCCAGAAAAACAAAAATATTTGTAGTTACTGGCCCACTTGCTCATGACTGTTACTCGTACGATGCGGTCACACGGAGTAGCTGCAGTGCAGTAACTGCATAGGTCAACTCGGACGCTAGCTCGCACTGTGTAACCAGGCCCTGTTGTAACACTGACAACATTCAAGTTCATGTTTTTTTTTCAAAAAGAAATGAAACGGGATGTAGAAAAACTACACATTCTTAACGGGTATTGTATAATATAATGCACATTCTATTTTGATCAACCTGTTTAACGATTCAACTCCCTGTAAGATGTCCAACAAGAAAATTAATTAAACTACTAAAGCTTCGGTTTCCAACTCGCGGATTCGGACTGAGTGGACAGGACACACTACAATTGATGCTTTTGGCATAGGAACCTTCATAGTGTATTGTAATTGTAATGTATCATATTCCTATCTGTCCAGCGTAATTGGAGACCAAGGCAAAAACGAAACATTAAATTACTAATATGCAACACTGTTCCTCGTAGATGGGAAAATCATGGATTAATTAGGTTTGATCCTGGCTGTGGCAGAATTAACTATCTTTGCCAGTAATCACGTTTTATCCTCTCGGATTTGCGCCTTACATGTCAAGAGAAGAGTGACAGTATTGAATTGATATAACATGTACTGAATCAACAGTACCGTACCTACATAAAGAATAAGAAATTCACTATTGCGTACTTACCGAACACAGTTTACGCAGTCATTGTGTGCATTATCGATAGCACGGATCAAATTGCGAGAGAGAGGATCAAACATAAGAATACTTTTCTTTTCACAAGCTGCCACCAATATCGAGCTGAAACATACCAATAAATAATAAGCTAACGTAGTTAACTGATCTTTAGTTGATTATCTTGAAAATTTGACTTACTATAACTTACTCAAGCTATTCATCACTACGAAAAAAATAATCAAAATTCAACTTAGTAAAAAAATAACATTGAATTGATTACTTAACTTTGGTAAGTTAATGAGCTCCTATAGTTGGAAGCAAAAGTTGGTCGTTTAACTTATCCAATCAAACTCAAATGCCAATTTTGAAGAATGTGGCCAATTTAAAAGCAAAAACTCATTCATCAACTCACCCATCAGGAGAAAATTCAAGATTGAAAATGCCACCAGGAACTCCACTCTTGACACTTTTGTTGTGATCCCAAGTAGTGCAAGGAATAACAGACGAATAAAGACAATTCATAAATTTATCCTGTGTTCCTATTTTTGGTTTAAAACCAAGCTCTCTGTTTCTTAGCCATTTCTTATCAAACACTGGCCCACGGGCCACGGGAACATAAGACGTAGTGGGTTTGTTCAAGACATTGAAGATATCCATAATTATTTCAACTCCCCTACCTTGATTTTGCCCTTCCAATGGCAAAGAGTTTAGGTTAGGTGAGAGTTATACCAAATCTCTAATACACTCTATCATCTAAGGATGGGTTCGCAGAAACAATACTTTCGTAGAATTCAATTACAAAGGATTTTGGACACAGGAGAGTTTTAGGAACTTCGTAATTCTCAAAAAACAAAATTATCCTAGACAAGACATCGAACAAATCGCAACACTCACAAACCACAAACATTAAACATTGTGTTGATTACTTTTGGTGTGCTGTATGGTGGGGGTATGGATGTGATGTATACAAAATATCGATATCGTGATATCGAAGTTTATTCTTTGATACAACATGAGAGAAGCATAATAATTATCAGTCTCTAAAATTTATAGTGAAAATTTGAAAAGCTTTAAGAAGTTGTAACTTGATTTGAATTCAATGTAGATTCATGAAAATTTATTTATCCAATAGACGAACATGAAAATATTCTCAGGTTTGTTTGTACCTTGTAGCTACTACTCAAAATGGCATTGGTTGGATAGAAATTTGAGGTTATGAGATTAGACTGTTGACATTTTCCAGTTTGATGTAGGTTATGTTATATTCTTATTTGTGAGAATTGAAATTTTATCAATCTCAAATAGTGATGTCAGGTTAATGAATGTTTTCTCAAATATTATAAAGATAATCGGCGTTTAAGTTATTTGAGTGTTATTTTTCAAATTAGGATGTCTTTTAGATCAAGCATTGGACCTGTTTTGCCTTCTAGCTCTAAAGGAATTAGAGATGAATTGTCTGACAAAAATAGACGTGAACCATCTGACAATACGATTGGACCAACTCTGCCGGAACATCTCTTAAAATCCAAGACGATTGATGTGAAACAATCTGACATTATAGGACCAACTCTACCGTCTCACTCACTAGAGGCTAATGATAATTCAGAACCAGATTCGAATTTATTTGGCCCTGCTCTTCCACCACATTTGAAAACTAGGTTAGTCGAGGAACAAGGCGAAGAAAGTGAGGAAGATGATGTTATTGGACCTGTTCCTAAAGATGCGAAGTACTCAGCCTCTCAACATCAATTGAACATCAGAGCTCAGTATCTTAAGAGAAAAATACTTGAAGAGGTAACAATTTTTTATATGGTATCGTTAAGAGTCTAAGGCCAGGCTCACATGAGCTATAATCGCGTAATTGTAGCCAGAGCAATTAGTGGACAGAGCAATTATCAAGTGTTGCGCGATTCTAGTAGAGCACAGGATCAGATTATGCACTTCCCACGAGCTACACTTCGCTGCCTTATAGCTGCGATGTAGCTGATTCTACTAGAATCGCGCGTTTGTAGCCAAGGTCATCTCCGTTTAACTCAGCTAACAACAAAAAACGTAAAATATCAGATTTTTGAATTTTTAAAAATCCTATCGTATTCTGCTCGTTGTCAATACATAGGAACTTGCGATTTTTTTCTAGCATTAATATGAATATTTTTATAGAATTTTTGTTTCTACTGCATAAGTTGCCGTTATATCAAATGATCCATGAGGTCGAAACCCCTCAATAAATAAGTTTTTGTCAGATATGAAATTTTCCAAACTCCAGGATTTATCAACTAATATGACGCACTAATCAATTTTAACCTCTTCTTAGGGAGTGGTCTGGGTGTTGTTTCTCAAAAGATTTCAATGAAACAGAATTTATTTATTTCGAATTCCTTAAAGTGCTATTAATTTATACTGAAGACTTCCACAATGATGGATATTGACAACAGCATAGAACAGCTGACTGTAATGAATACACCCATAGTGTGATACATCAATTCAAAGCTTTTTTTGGGACATAAATAGTGATATCATCAACAATTTTCAAAGATAATCTTAGAAAAAATGGCGGACGATTGAAGTTTGTCATTTTCCAAAGAAAGATTTATTGAATTGAACTAGGAGACTAATTTATTGATTCAAAATAAATACGGTACTATTGGAATGAGACAGGCTACCGGTGGTATAAAGTTTTCTGCGATGCGACGTGGAATGATGTTTTTTAATCCCTTCTGAATTGATTTTTCGGAGTTTTAAAGGGTGCTGAATATATTGTACTCTGAGTTTTGGAATGTGATACATCATTCCAAAACTATGCCATTTTACCGCTCTCCGCTGATACAATATATTCCATTATACGAGTATAATTTATATATTATAGGCTATAATGCATATATACCTATGTTCTATCAAATATTCGAGTGTCTTATACAGTCCTAATCTGCATAAATTGAAGGTCAATTTGATATAACTTTGTTGTAGTATATATTGTTTAATAATGCAGTCTTGGCGGTCCTAGCATTTAAATGCAATATACTACAAGGTATCAAAGTTCATCCACCTTCAAACTGAAGCCTATGCTCATAGATCGAAATTGATTTCCACCGATAGTATAAGGATATTCCAGGAAATTCAGGTACATTGGCATGGCCATGCCTTAGTCATTAAGAAACAAAAGATTAAAGAATTCTGGCAGGCTACATACACAATTAATAAATCAGAAAAGGCAGAGTTGGATCTTTTT
Source organism: Conomelus anceps (assembly GCA_948455865.1). Taxonomy (NCBI): domain Eukaryota; kingdom Metazoa; phylum Arthropoda; class Insecta; order Hemiptera; family Delphacidae; genus Conomelus; species Conomelus anceps. The sequence goes on from OX418217.1 coordinate 40,882,794, forward strand.
CGGAATATTTAAGGTATTAAAAAGTACCTTAACACCAAATATTGTACCTTGCAACACTGCTCACAATATTTTATCCTCCTTTTCCGAACAATGTTCGTAAAAATACAGGTTTTATAAAACAAAAAAGTAACTAGATACAAAAAATAAGGATAAAATTAGTTCTTTGCAAAGAACTTATATTACAAAAATATATTACAAAAATATTGCAAAATATACAAAATTGGTATATTTTATAGTCTATCTTTGATACTTACTTACTTACTTGATACTTGATGTCGTCGTCCTTGACTGGGGATACCAGACAGACTGTGTCAGAAGATTTTTTAGAATAGTGGCTCATCAGCCAACTCATTCAATGAATAGATGGGTCTATTTTTTAATTTCTGTCTGATGAGAGAGCAGAATCTTTTGCGTGGCGCATTCCTCACTTCCACTGGGAGTCTGTTGTAATATCTTATGGCAGCCGATGGGAAACCTCTCTGCGTACCAGTTAGCCTGCTGCATGGAACCTCCAAATCTGTTGCATGACGGGTGTTGTAGGTGTGAACCTCATTCCTTTTCACAAGCGTTTGCAGATTATCCTTGACATACATCAGAGAGGACAGGATATACTGGCCATGTATGGTGAGTATCATCAGATCTCTGAAGAGTGACCTACAGTGATCTCTCTGACCTGAGAAAGTAATGGTCCTGATCGCCCTCTTCTGAAGTAGCAGCACATCATGGCAAGCAGGTGCATGACCCCACAGCAGCAGTCCATACAAAATGTGGCTATGGAACAGAGAGTAATATGCTGTGACAAGGTATTCCCTAGAGACAGTGTATCTCAGCTTCCTGAAAAGGTATACCACCCTGGACAGTCTCCTGCAAACCTCCGATATATGGTGGTTCCACCTCAACCTGTCATCCACCCAGAAGCCAAGCAACTTAACTGGCTCAGTCTCCACTGCCACCCTCTTTAGGGTACAGATCAGGAAGTAAGTTTTCTCTTCATTAAGTTTCATCCTGTTGGCTGTGAACCAGGCCTCAGCATTGTTCAGTGCCTCAACTGACCTTTCTGATGCTTGATCCACTGTTTCTCCTCTTGCAGTCAGTGTGGTGTCATCTGCAAAGAGAATGGAGCCCTGGCTGTCTGGGAAGTCATTCATGAGCAGGATGAAAAGCAGGGGACCCAACACAGAACCCTGTGGTACACCATGCTCAACATTTCTAACACCTGAGGTAGCTCCCTCTAGTGAGACCACTTGCCTCCTATTTTCCAAGTAACTCTTGATTGTGCTTTAAACCATACCTTGGACACCATACCTTCTGAGTCTCCCAATCAATATATCATGAGGCACACAATCAAACGCTTTGCTTAGGTCACACAGCGTAAGTGTGAGAGAATCACCCTGCTCAAATGCACTCTGTATTTTATTTGCCAAGGCTAGTAGAGCGCTAGCTGTTGAACGACCATTTATGAAGCCATGCTGGGACTGAGCTAGAAGGTTGTTCTTCACAAAAAAGTTGGTTTACAACATAGTATTCAAACATCTGTGCTGTCATTGGGCGGGGCAGACATTGCCCTTTTTCGAATTTCACTGAATCTGTTCAAGAGCCAATCAATACTTTTTTTCGATGACTGGTGGACCCGGCCTCAAGAGAGGTGACTAAGGCGAAACGAAGGTGATGAAGCGTTCGCCGAGCAATCAAACGCTAATTAAGTTATCGTAAATGAATGGCTGGTAAATGAATGACTTGACAAAGTAGCTAGGTTGACTTTAAGCCATTCATTTACGACGCCCAACGTCTATGACGCTTGGCGAACGCTCCGTGTGAGCTATGATCTGCAATTTACCCCTGTAATCCATTTAGTTTCAAGCAAACTAGGCTTCCATACTAGGTAACTTTTTCTTGAAATTTTATAGCATGACTAGATTTTGCTCCAGATCATGCATTTTGAGGTGGCTGAACAAAACTTCGTTTCAGTGATAAAACAGTAGTTCCAATATGCAACAATTTTAATCAGTAAGAAAAATAATAGCACATTGTTGTTCCATGCCTGATTCATTTTTCATAACACATGATCTTTTCAGATATGAAGGAATTGATGCTAGCCTAATACATCAATTGAAAAATCCGTGAAGTAGCATGCTTTAAGTGAAATTGTTTTTGCCTGCCAGATCTATCCTTATTATTAGATAAGTCTTGTATTGAAGCATGAACTTTCCCTGAGCGATTCAATATTCATCGTAGTTGAGTGGCAGAGTGGACTTATTGGCCGAAACTTCGCCATGTCAAACCAAAAAGTCATTCTATACTTTGATTATCTAGAAAAATTCCATTGAGTCCCTATTCAACTTCATAATGACCAATTTGTCATTTGCATTTTCCATCATCTGGTAGTCGTTCTCCTAATTTGAATGTTCACTTTTCAGAGTGACATAAGCGAAGAAAAGACGAAAAGAGAGAGTTGGATGTTGGAGCTACCGCCAGAAAAAGCAGCGAATATTGGTCTTGGACCACGGAGCTTTCGAATGAAAGAGGGGCCAGACATGAGTGATCGCTCAGGATGGACTGATACACCAGAAGATAAAATGAGGAAAAAACTTCTTGCTGAGGTAAGCCATTGTATTGTGAATAAAACTTGATTCTACCACAACCTTTTATATTATTATAAAAATAGGTACTATAGCCATTATCAATCTCAATCAAACTAAAATCTAAAATACAGCGCAACTTAATGTGTACTCTACATGGATCACTATCACTATTGATAAATAGAATGGGAGCCCCTAATAAGCTGACCTAAGCTACGTTGGAGCTCTGTGATTGACTGAGAGCTGAAATTGACACAACCTCTGTTAGCAGTTGGAGCAAATGAATTATTATTATCATCAGCATCCTCTGACCTCTTATGAAAGGGGTATATGGAATTTATAATTTCGAGATGAGTAGACTTCATCGAGATGGCTACATTTTTATACTTCTCAACAGTTTTTCAATCTATAACTCGTCCATCCCTAAATAAAACTTCCGGGGGAGGGCTGTTTACAATATTCACATTACAGGTAGGTGAGACTTTCTTATTGAAAAAATAAAAATATATTACAATAATTCATATTAATATCAGAATGACGTACAAAATTGTAGTCCAAAAACTTATGGTGGTTGTTACAATATTTTCTTCCCTTATAGGGTTGTACTTTTTAACATTGGATTTTGATTAAGTAGTCCATAATTGTGAACTCAGGCTCTTGATTATTTTCCATTTTAGTCAGGACATTATGTTAGTTTAATAATTGTGGCAAACTTTTTGTCTCTGTTACATGATTGAGAATTTTACTATTGTAATAAATTAGACTATTGTTAGTTTTAATTAAATATACTCCTTTTACTGATTTTGTTTGCGTTTCGTATTGTTCTTAAATTTTGATTGTTTCTGTCTTTGGAAAGATACCCAAATATGAGTTTAACTCTGGTATCCATTTTTCAATACTTTTTGATGTTGATATTTTAATTTTACTAAATTATTTTCATTTGACGTTGCCAAATTGGACAATTTCTTTTTCACGGTTCAATTTGTCATGACAATTATTGGTCTCTAGAACAGACAAAATTTTAATATGTTCTTGTAGTACTATTTACTGTCAAGACCTATTCCTGTTTTAATATTATTAGACTTGAGTAGATTTATAATTTGGAGATGAGTAGAAGACTTTTAAAAGTAAATTTATTTTGTTACAACAAAAACATCTTCGCACTACTGAGTCGAGATCTAGACTAAGCTCGAACTGCCGGTGAAATAAGCGTGAGAACAAAATATGCTGACTACATTTCTATACTACTCAACAGTTTTTCAACCTACAACTTGGATTTGTCGTAGACATGCATAAAACTTAGTACTTATGTCAAGATTCTCAATCAGCTGCTTTGTCTCTCATAATGCCCCCTAAATTCTCCGCTTAAATAAGCACATAAATATGTCCAATAGCTCCCTTTTCAATTGGTTTCTCAATTTGTTATCCGTGAGTTTCTTCAGACGTGTTGGTAATAAATTGTACTTCCGTATACCCGAACTTTTTACCCCTCGCTCATAAATGGATGTTTGGTGTTGATTCAAGTTACTTCTGTATCACGTTCCATAATTATGAAATGTTTCACCTGTATTAAATTATTTATGCTCATGTTCCTTTAGGCTACAGTTACACTGCATGCGAATTCTGACCAACACTGTTCTTCAGAACATGGTGGTTACACTGTTTGCGAATTGTGAATATCAGTTCAGTACGTCTCCGCGTTCCGGTCATACTTAAATGACAGCAGTGACCAGTGGCGGATCTAGGATTTTATTTTTGGTTGGGGGGGGGGGGGGCTGAATGGGGATAGGTTTTGCGAAAGGACTTTCAATAAATCGATCAAAACAGTAATTTAACGTCGTTTAAAAACGTGTATTTCAGATAAGGAACTTTGAATTATTATTTTTAAAAAAGCAGAGCAAATAATATTCTAAGACTGCGAGTTCAAGCTTAAATATTAAACACAAAAAATTAACATTATCATGATTAAAAGAATTTAAAAAAAAATTGAGTTTACTTTCAGCTTAAAACTGACATTAAAACGTGTGTAGCATACAGTTTAAGTTAAATTTAAGGAAACAACAGAGCTGTAGGTAGGCTCCTTTTGATTGGAGTGTTGGTCAGAGACTCTACACTTTCGTTGTTTTCATCGCTAGTCACTGTGTGCGCGTCCTCGCTAGTCCGCATATCGTTTCAATGAAACTGGATAAACGGAGCAGGCCCAAAAATCAAAACACATTGGTTGCAGGCAATGTAAATGTAACTAAGACTTTATGCAGTATTAAAACTTTAATGGATATCATACAATTGAAGACTTAGAAGTGGAATTAGGTAATTCTTGCTAGAGCTTCAAAGAGTAAAAAATTTACATTGTCACAGAAATTTTGTTGGACGTTTAAGGGGGGCTTCATCCAGAAAGCCCCCCCCCCCCCCCTGTAGATCGGCCAATGGCAGTGACGATTTTTATTGAATGGATAGCCCATTCCTCAAGTTATCGATGGAAGGAGGCAAAACTACACAAGTGAATGAACTATTTGCTGCAAGAAAGGAAAAAGGAGAGCTCCGAATGTTGTTCTAAGATTCAGAACGAATTAAAATTCCACCCAGTATGCCAAGACGAGTTGTCAAATATCATTGATAGTTTAAATAATAAAAAAACTGTAGGAATGGATGGGGTATCCAGTAAAATTCTGAAAGAATGTAAAGATCAATTGTTAGACCCTTTGATTCATCTGATCAATCATTCATTAGAACAAGGTGTTTTTCCAGATAATTTAAAAGAGGGGAAGATCTTGCCAATCTTCAAAAGTGGCGATAGAGAAAAGGTAGAAAACTATAGACCCATTAGTATTTTAAATGTAATAAGTAAAATTTTTGAAAGAGTAGTTCTAAATAGGTTACTTCTGCACCTTCAAGAAGCTAACTTTGTCTGTGATGAACAGCATGGCTTCCAGAAAGGGAGATCAACAAAAACAGCCATAGTTTCTCTAGTTGAAAAACTAATAGATATATTAGATTCAGGTGATAAAGCTACTGCAATCTTCTTAGATCTGTCAAAGGCATTTGATTGTGTTAATCATAGAACTTTATTGGAAATACTGCAAAATGTAGGTGTAAATGGGGTTGAACTGAAATGGTTTGAATCATATCTTATTGGGAGAAAACAATGTGTAGAACTAACTACAGTAGTTGGTAATAGTATAGTAAAGAATAAATCTAATAAATTAGAGGTGCAAGCTGGAGTGCCTCAGGGGTCAATACTAGGTCCATTGCTTTTTTTGTTATATGTCAACCGTTTACCTAAAGAATTAATTAGTGGTAGAGCCCTCTTATTTGCTGATGATACATCACTCATTTTCAGCAATTCCATTCTAGATAATTTAGAAATAAGTGCCCATATAGGTGTGCAGTCCATTGTCCAATTTTTAAACCAGTTGAAATTAACTATAAATAGTAAAAAATGCCAATACCTTCAATTCAAAAACAAACATAATTTAAATGAAGATAGGGCTATAAACGTGTTTGTAAACGATAATCAATTAGACCAGGAAGAAAAAATTGCATTTCTAGGAGTTATGTTGGATAGACGATTGACCTGGACTCCATACATTGAGAAAATATGTAGTAAAATTTCATCTGGGGTATTTGTCCTGTGACAGCTCGCTAGATTGAATGACAAAAAGTTACTTTTTACAGCTTACCATGGGCTCTTACTGTCACATATTAGGTATGCTATCTTAGTATGGGGTAATTCATCAAAACAAAATCTTGATAGGGTGTTTAAGATCCAAAAGAAAGCGGTTAGGTGTATAGAAAGAGTAAATAGATTAGATTCATGTAGGCCGTTGTTCAAGAGACTTGGTCTCCTAACTGTACCCTGCTTATATGTGTATGAAGCTACTTTATATGTAAAAACGAATGATATTAACCAAAATCTTGATGTACATGATTATAATACAAGAAGCCGAGGAGATTATCACTTGGTGAGTCACAATAGTAGCCTATTCAAACAAAAACCTAGTTATATTGGTAGGAAATTCTACAACAAGCTACCGCAGTTTTTGAAGAGTCTTGAAAATATAGAAATATTTAAAAATCAATTGAAGAAATATTTAGTTGATAAAGCTTTTTATAGTGTACAAGAGTTCCTTTCACATCAAAATTAAGCCTCACCTCAACTAATTGAAGTAATTATGGTATCTAGTGTATAATATTGTTGATCTGACTTGTCTTATACTCCTTAACTGGAGTCTCCAAGACGTAATCTACAAAAAAAAAAAAAAAAAAAAAAAAAAAAAAAAAAAAAAAAAGATTTGTGCACCAATGCACAAAAGTTTTTTGAGTACCGTACTTTAGGATGATTCCTGAAACCCATAAGTATATACTCCAGGGTATTTAGAAAAATATATCAAAATATTCAAATTTCTGAGACATTATTATTATTACTATTATAATTATCATTACTATTTTTATTTTTATTATTATTATTATTAAATTACTATTTATTGACCCCTGGGGTCCAAATCTACATAGCTGTTCGTCAGAACAGATGCGAAAAACAAACTAATTTGAATGGTGGAAAAGTTCTGAAGAAGCAGTCGCATCTAGAGTAACCACTTCCATTGACACTGCACAGTTTGATTGTTCTGACGGATTCGTCAGAACGGTGTTGGTCAGAATTCGCATCCAGTGTAACCATAGCCTTATGAAGCAGATGGTTACAAGCATGGTAGTGGGAGAATTTCTAGTTTTTTGAAATTCGGCCGACAGCTGTCAATAACTGTCCGATACCAAAATAACATTCATCCAGTCTGATAAAAAACCATACTGAAAACAAATGCATTAGAAAAATGAGTGAAGCTTGTCTCAGACGCGTCTTAATTTGCAATTATCAATAACTAGCTGGCTCGACGCGCATTGCTGCGTTCTCATAAAAATTCTCCTTGATTTTTTTATTCGCCACCTCCCGCTGAGGTTACATTTCAAATTAGGAAAGAAGTTAGTCCTAGGGCTCTTCCAGCTGATCATAGAGGCTTCGTTGTTTTCTTAATCACCACCTCTGAATGAAGAAACATTTCAAATTTAAACCTCCTACGACTATAAGGGTAGAAGCTAGTTTTTTATTTTATTATTCGCCACCTCCCGCTGAGGCTGCATTTCAAATTTCTAGCTAGCAATTCATTGGTTAACAGATGTCATCAACCTGGCATAATTACATTTCATCATACCCAGTAGGCTTGGCAATAATGACTCTTTTCAATGAGTCGTTCAATCGCCCTCACTCTTATAAGTGAGTCATTCATTCGAACTAGTTCAAAAATGAGTCATCAGCAATGCTCGTGCTCATCCACTACCATTGCTTGTTCAGCAGCTAAGCGCTCTCTCGCTGACTGAGCACTCATACACACGCACACACACCCAACAATAAACAGCCTTGTATGTCTGGCGCCTCAATATGAATAATTCTCCGAATCTGAGTCATCAGTTTAATATTCCAGAGCAATGAGCTTTCTCAGCCAGCTTCAGTTGTAGTTCGTTCAGCTCACATTTCAAAAAGCTCGTGAGCAAGCTGTTGTTGTAGTTAGTTCACTTCACAGTTCAAAATGCTCGTTGAGTGGGGAGGTGAGTGCTCTTGTCTAGCTGTGTCTAGCTTGCCGCTGCACTGCTCTGCTAATTCAAGGAGTGCTCACTAGATGGTGTGTTGACTGTATTCCGTAAAACACAAACGCAGTTCAGAAATGAACTACCTACTTTCTGAATGTGAACTACTTGTTCGTAGTTCATTTTAAAGAGTCAGTTACTTTGAACGACTCGCTCAATCTGGTCACATCTCTAAACCCAGTCGTATGTTTCCTACATATTGCAAGGCTCCAACTGCACGGTAGCCTACATGCAAAGTGCAAAGTCTTTTGCTGTTGAAATACAGCGTAAATAACGCCGCTAAAGGGGCCTGCCATATGATTAAAAACTGTTGACTTCTATCAGCTGTTCCTTTAAGCTGTTTGGTCGGTAAGTTCAGTAGGTTAGGTCTATAAAATGGAATAATTAATAGTAATTATTAGCTCTTCTATTAAAATTTATGGTCAGAAACCATCCTCAATATTCACACAACATATTCCCAAAGTTTCATGCTAATCTGTCAAGTGGTTTTGAAGTCTATAGGGAACATACATACATACATACATACAGACAGACAGACATTCATTTTCATGTATATAGAAGATTGAGAGTTGGTTCCATTAGAACCTCATTGGGTAATTATATAGAAACGTTACTTGTTGAATTTTGTAGTGAGTTTTTTTTGTGATATCTACACACCCCAGGAAACAATAATCTGTTGGAAATTTTTGGGGGTCGCGATTATTTCACAAAAAAAATTGAAATTTTCGAAAAAAACATTTTTCATAAAAATTTATATTTTTATTTGAAAAATTCATAATTTGCAAACGTGTGAGGAGTTCCAAATCTTAAAAATATGTAAACCAAGTGAATAAAACATTTCCAAAACACTACCACCCCCAAACGCAGTGCGCACAAAGCGCGCATAACCAAACCTAACCTAACCTAGCTAGATGTGACTGAACCACCTCATGCCTTTATTATTTTTTAAATTATATAGAAACGTTGCTTGTTGAATTTTGTTAATACAACAATTCCTAACCTAACCTAACCTAGGCTAGATGTGACTGAACTACTTCACAAAAGACCTAACCGTGCACCTAACCTTTGGTATCATGAATTCACTGTTACATGCATATATAAAAGAGCAACACTCACCAACCTTGTGGTCCATCCCTCTCAATGTGAGGGGACATACAACTCCGCTGCTGCCACGTGTGAAGTATGAAGTATTTGTCAAGGGACAATTTGGTGTTCTCAAAAAAAGACCCCACTCTGGCTGACCCGGCAAACCCGCAAATTCTTGACGCCTTCTTGCCAAGCACCACCTTCTTCTGGCATCTAAACATCAGAGTGCCTCGATTCACGTTGAGATCATCTCCACAGTTTGGACAGTCAATTTTTTCTTTTATCACTTTGTGATGTATTAAAAAATTAAAAATGTCTTCATCATTGAATCTTATCGACTCCAGAAAAGTCACTTCACACTTCACACACGCCATAAATTACCACACAACAATACCTTGAGCAAACACACAAAAACAGATTCATTCACCACGACACCCAGTACAAGAATGACTAGGTTTTTTCTTCTTCAAGTAACCGCATGCAACTAACTTAATTACCGGAAATCATTAAAAGCGAAATGATTTTTTTTTCTTTATTACGCTTTTACACAGAAACTACAAAACCAATTATTTAAAAAAAAATTGACTTATATTTTAAGAATATTGCAAAAGATATAGGACAGATTTTATTTAAAATAATAATTTTTTTTAAACATTGTTAGGAAAATCGATTCTATTCAAAAGGGAAACACAGCTGATACAAATCAATGAAAATTTTCCAATTCATTAGAATGAGTGAGTCAGCTGATTATCAAACTTGAAGAGTCACGATTTTTGACACTGCGGATTTTCACAATTGGAAATATTTTCTTGCGCCTAAGAAAAATAGTACCACTGGAAAACTTAAATTTTAATGTGAAATAATCGCGACCCCCAAAAAATTCCAACGGATTTCCTGGGGTGTTTAGATGTCACAAAAAAAAATTCACCACAAAATTCAACAAGTAACGTTTCTATATAAATACCCCTCATTGAAATCGTTGATGTCAGATTTATCTGGCAAACTGATTACGAATTCAATTGACATACTTAGAGAAGGATTAAGCTGTAATAGAATCGTATTAAAGGATTAAACTGCAATAAAATAATTGAATCACTTTTATTATTATTCTTGTTATAAATGCTCACTATCGTTTCGTACAGTTCTCATAATTTGGAAATGACATAGCATTTTATGTAACCAATTGTCAGCTATACTATGAATTTTCAGGCAGGAATCGACACTGAAAGTAAGAGTGAAGACATGAGCCAGGTTGCAATCAAAGAACGAGACAAAATAATGGAAAAAATGGCGAAAAAATGCAAGAAAGATAAAAAGCAGTTATCTTTGTTGGAAATGCACCAAAAGAAGCAAAAAAAGAAACGAAAGGTGAGCAGAAAAGTAACATATATACAGTATTATTTGATGAATCTACTGATGATTCCTCCTTTACTATATCGGTAGGGGCGGTAAATACGCCTGTATATTATATACTTAATCAATCAGTAGATTATATAAGTAGCCGAGTATAAGCTGAATGATTTTTTTTTCATCCTGAATATTTGAACATAATTCAATCGGAGGGAGAAAAAAGAAAGGTCTTCTTAGTTAGACATAGCTGTTTGCTGGCTTAGTATCTTTAATTATATAAACCTGATTTGAATAGTTTTGTTGGAGTCGGTTTTCTTAACTAGCAGTTCATTGTTTTTAAACCACACATACTTGAGAACGCCCTTTGACTGGAGATTCTTTGCGGACTTGAAAAGTGAGTAGAAGTATGGTGACATCAATTCTTGAAAAAAAATCGGTTTGGTTGGTTCCATCCCTAACAGTCCAGTTCTCAAAACATCAGATGACTTCCGTGCTGATGCTAGAAATCCTCGTTTATCTGAATCATCATTGAATTTTAGTATAATCGGCGAAGTAACTTCTGAATTTTGATATGACATTCTATAACATCGATTGATTCTGTGTTCATTGAGAGAAAAACCAATACTCTCCGAAATTATTTTTATAATGTCGATTAAACTCTCGTTCTGCATCCTAGGAACGTTCATAATTTTTATTCCATTATACTGGAGTATCTGAGTATTGTTGATAACCTGCATGTTTATTTTCGACAAATTTCTTTTGACTGTGACGTTCTCTTTAGATAAATTGTCTATTTTAACATTACAAGAGCTAATATCTGATTTTAGAGTAGTTATAGCATTCATAAGCTCCTTTTTACAAGTCTCAACCGAAGCCTTGACCGCAGTATTGTTAGTATTCATTTCTAGTTTAATGGATTTTAATTCATTTGAAATTGACTTTAGCTGCTGCAGTAAAGAGTGATCGCTTTTATCCTCCATAGCTCCAACAGTCGTTCGAACGTTTGAATAAGAAAGCAATCTATGCAGCCGCAGTCCAGATTCAGATTATCCTAGCAATAATTCAAGGTTGAACAGCTGATCTCAGCGATGACCCAATAATTCCTTAGCGTCGACAGTTGTCATAGCAACAAGAGAAACGCGCTATAACAGACAGCTGATTTAGAAAACCGGCTGGAACAGATGATAACAGTCTTATCTTTGATAAACCGAATCGCCTCCCAAGTCACTAACCACCCTGCCAGAGCCTCAGTAGTGTGAATTGTTCATTTGATGAAAACAACTACAGGTGAAAACTGGCTGTAAAAATGGAATCCAAAGCTTGTAACATTCAGTGCTATGCCATGCAAGTGTCTTTTCCACAACTAAACTTACCGAACCGTTATGAGTGGATATTAACATCAGGTAGGTCACCTCACAACTCGATGAAATTATAAAACTATATTTCACAACTGTCACTTTAACTATACACTTTAAAATTACAAAAAACTTCGGAGCAAATTAGTTAAGCTGTTTACAAGGCAGCTCAGTGCTACCAACCAACCAATTGGGGAGAATATTTTCACAATATGACTTAACAAGAGAGAAAATAAATCACTTCAAAAACCTACTATCAGAAAATTGAAGAATCTATTTCCATTCAGAAAATGCCAATGAACTGTAAGATAATTTAGCCATTGCTGTCAGAGAGAGTGCATTACAATCGGAAGTATTGATAAACAGAAGAGTTAGTTCAAATGAGAATGGAAAAATCAATCGAGATAAACCATGGTATGATCCAGTGTGTGTTGAAGCAAAGAGAGAAATGTGCAAGAAATGGAGGAAATTCAGTTTGCAGCCTTCTCAAAACAATCTATCAAGTCTACTACAGTCTAAGAAAACCTCCAGGGAGGTAACAAGAAGGGCAAAAAGAGTATTCCATGAAAACCTGTTGAATGAATTATACAATGCAAAGGATAGTAAATCATTTTGGAATGCTATAAAGAAAAACACTCAGAGATGGCCAAAACAACATTCAAAATGTGTAATTAGTCTTGATGCTTGGATCCAATACTACAAAAATTTCTATGCAGGACCTCGTACAGACCTGGTATTAGCTTCAGCATACTCAGATGAACGCTTGGACAGAGATATAAGTCTGATGGAGTTGCAAGGAGTCATCAGGAAGTGCAAGAAGAGCAAATCGCCTGGAGCAGATGGACTTAGTTATGAGTTGTTCAAGATCCTGCCTGCCTCATGGGAGCATTACATGCTGAACTTGTTCAATACTGTCTTCAACTCAGGAGCAGCACCAAATGACTGGGGAAAGATTCTAATGTTTCATTTATTCAAGAAGGGAGACCCTGGCTTACCTGATAATGATCGAGGCATTGCACTAATAAATGCTATAACAAAGCTGTATACAAGCGTTTTAACTGAAAGGATAATGCACTGGGCTGAATTTGAGAGTAAACTTCCAGTGGAGCAGTGTGGTTTCAGGAAAAATAGAGGATGCATAGACAATATATTTGTGCTCAGCTCAGCATTGAACATTGATACTTGACTGAAAAAAAGAACAGTTTACACCATGTTTGTAGATTATAAAAAAGCTTTTGATAGTCTGGACTATTCAAGATTATGGCCTAAGCTCTGCAGCATTGGATTATCCTCAAAGATGATACAGACCATCAGGTCCTTATATGATGTTGCAGGTATACAATTGAGTAGTTGCCTAGAATCAAGAATTGAAGTCACTAAAGGTGTTTTACAGGGTGACTCACTTAGCCCTTTACTCTTTTCCTTATTTATAAGTGACTTGGTATCATTTTTTGAGAATCGTGGATGTAGAGGAGTCAATTTGAAAGGTGACAGAGATCTTGTGGCATTGCTTTATACAGACGATCTTGTCATTCTGGACATGACCTGGTGTGGTATCATGAAAGCATCAGGTCTTTTGAAAGAATACTGTACACTCAATAATCTGGAGGTAAACGTTCTTAAAACTAAAGTCATACCAGTGAGAAGAGGTGGTAGAGGCAGTAAAAAGAAGATCACTTTTGAGAATCAGCAGATCAAAGTTTCAAGCAGGTACTGCTACTTGGGAACTGTTTTTTCTTCGTCTGGACTTTTTTGTGCAAATGTGGAGGAGGCTAGTAAAAGGGCTCGGATGGCATCAACCAAAATCAAGGAAATTTGTACCACAACAAAAACTAGCAAATTGGAGACAATCTTTCAACTTCACCAGTCTATTGCAGCTTCAACCCTTCTGTATGCAGCTGAAATATGGGCACCATCATACTGTGAGAGAATTGAATCAACTGAGAAGCAATTTTTCAAATCGTTGTACTTTTGGAGAAAGAATACACCAATGCATTATATACGCCTGGAGTTAGGACTGAATCATATTGAGTGTGTAGTCCTGAAAAAAATGTTAATGTGGTATTTGAAAGTAAGGAGAATGGGAGCTGAACGGTTGCCAAGAATATGTCTTGAAAGGCTCACAGAATTGAACCTGATGCCTACAAATAAGGTGAAATATAATTGGATCTCTCAACTCAATCAAAATCTAAGTAGTGCTGGGCTTGGGGAGGAGCTCCTTAGAGTAGAATCCAAGGGAGATGTAATCCGGCTTGTAGAAGATTTCAAGAAGCACAGGCTGCTCACAGACATCAACCGGGTACTGAATTCATGCTACAACGGGCTTTTCCAATACATAAGCAGTTTGGGCACTGGAGAGCTGTACTTGAACTATGGAAGGAATATTTGGAAGATGCGCCTAATCAGTCAGCTAAGATTGGCTCAACCTAATTTCTCTCGAATCTACCATAAGGGATATACGGCAACGTTCTCAAGTGAGGAAATATGCACACTCTGTAACGAGCTTGCTGAAAATAGTCTTTTTCATGCTCTTTTTGGATGTCCAACGTTTGGCTATAATAGAAGAAAGTACTTGGCTGAATATCTCCAGGAGGATCAGGGATATGAGGAAAATTATAAGAATCTGCTGGTTGTTGACTCACTAACAAAGTTGGATAAAATCAGTTCATACTTTTCTAGCTATATGAAATATGGACAATTTGTAAATGATTTAGAGTGATGTTTTCATGTTTCTCTCTCAAGAGACTCTTTGCATGATATGATATTCAATGAATTTTTAACCCCTTCATTCATTGCTGATTGAACATTTACAATGCTATTTGCTTATCCTAATTTTGGTTGTTTTGTACAGTGTTAATATCTACCAACTTCTTTGTATGTTTCTAAGAAACAAAGGCAAATAAAATATTCTATCATATAAACCTGGGAATGTTAAAAGGTATTTGAATAATTAATTGGAGAGTGAAGAAATGAATCATTGTAATACCATAATCCTTTGACTGATGTAGTTCTATCATAGTTTCTATGCCAACCAAATCTTCAATTACTTGTTGCATTAATTCCTTTTTTTTCAATGTTGACTGCATTTATATTTTGATGGGTTTTACTTTATTTTTTAGTTCTACTGTATTATGTTCAAACACCATCAATTCATTTGCTGATTTGCTACTGTAGCCTGTGGATTTTCGCACCTACCTAATGTATGTTTCACCATAGAAGTTTGTTTATTTCAATGTATTCAATGTGGACTCTTTTTGATTCATTTGCACTTCTCTCAAGCATTCAGGTTATAAATTTCCAAACGTATTCTCCAATTACTTGAGTAATAGCACTACTAGAAGGCTCGCAAACCCAAACTTGGACTTGGCAACGGTAGAAAGTTGCCTATCCACAAAGCCTGCTATCAGTGACATGCATGTCAAGTGCCTTTGTCTCTTATGGAAACCTTTCTTAGATTATGGTCCAGTTAGATTATTGTTCAGGCTGTGTACCAGACTTTTCATCAGTGTTTTTAGGTTGGCAGCTACTAATCTGTTTGAATAGAACGAAGTATTGCACTGCAATTATTTATTTTCCATGGATCATTTTTTTAAATATGGCACTCCATTAAATTGCCATCAAGTAAAATTTGACATCATCAGTCGTTACGATTTGGGAATGTTCCTCTTTCTATGTTTATTTGATGTCTTGATCATGTCTTTCCTCAGCTATTCATATTTATAATGTAGGGGATTCTCATGAGAATCAAGACCCGTTCAAAACATAGCATAAGAACATTCTGTAATAATAATCTGTCGATCGTAATTAATCTGTTGTAGTATTTGTAGTAATATATCGTTAAGTTATCGATAAGTTTGCACCAATCAGAATATTGCAAAATACTGATAACATTTTCAGTAGTATCGTGCAAGCCCTGCTTATGTTATGTTATGTTATGAAGGGACAGATTCAAAGATCCAGAAGATTCAAAGATCCTCACACGTCAACCGAAGCTTATTGTGTGTCCCTAGTACATTAGTTAGGCAAACCAATACCTGTGCCCTTTACAAGATCCAGGAGTTTCTTCCCTATGCTAACGTCCCATTCATCACCTGGTTGCTTAAAGCCAAACAGAGCCATTCTCCTTGCCCCGAGTCTCTCGCAATCCAGTATGATATGCTTGGCAGTCTCTTCAGACTGATTGCAAAGCCTACACATCTGTCTTTCATTTCTGAGTCCAATTGTGTGGAGATGTTTCCTGAAGTGGCCATGTCCAGTTATCAGAGCAATCAGCTGCTTAACCTGACCTCTACCCAGCCTCACCAGCCAGTTGGTGAAGTAGGAGCTTGTGTCTGCTAGCAGCCTTTTGTCAAGTGCTTGGCCTGAGTGACCTTGCCATTGCTGGTGATGTAAGTCCCTGGACCATTTGTTTATGGTGTGGAAGGCAGTAGTTTTGCTTATGCCACAGCTTGGCTCTGGGCCAAAGAATGACCTACTAGAACCTTGCTTAGCAAGCCCATCTGCACACTCGTTGCCACCTATGCTTACATGGCCAGGTACCCAACCAAGATGCACAGAGTTGTGTGTTGCGAGCTTGCTGAGTGTTTTGTGACACTCCCACACCAATTTTGACTTGATTTCATTAGAGTCAAGAGCCTTGAGAGCTGCCTGACAATCTGACAAGATTACTATATGCTTGTCGCAATAGCATCTGGCAATGCCTATATTGGCACAAGCCATGATGCCCCAAATTTCTGCTTGAAAGATAGTACAGTATTGTCCCAGACTTGCACAGATTTCTGTTCTGGGTGATTCACTGTACACCCCATAGCCAGATTTCCCTTCAATAAGAGAGCTGTCTGTGTACCAGACAAGGCTACCTCTCCTGATATAGGGCCCTTCCTCAGACCTCCACTCCTCTCTAGAGCAGAATTTAACAGAAAAAGGTTTAGTGAAAACCATCTCCGTACTCATGACATCTGAAGTCATTTCAAGCACAGGGCTATGAGCAACAGCTTTGGTGATTGTACAATGGCCTGTTCCAGACAGGCCTTCCCTCCATTGGCCTGCGACTTTCAATCGATAGGCTGATTTTCGTGCTTCTGCCTTGATAAAAATATCCAAGGGCAGCAAGCCAAGAGCAATTTCAAGAGTTGCTGATGGGCTGCTCCTGAAAGCTCCAGTGACTAGGAGTGTGCCCATCCTTTGTAAACTTGTGAGTTTGGCTGTAGCTGTAATCTGGTTCACCTTTGTCCACCAGACTAGTGATCCATATGTGACTTGAGGCCTTATTACTGCCTTGTACAGCCACAGCGCTATGTGAGGCTTGATCCCCCACATGGAGCCTGCAAATCTCCTGGACGTCATAAGCGCCCATTTTGCTTTGTGCAGTATATTATTCAAATGATTGTTCCAAGTCAGCTTGGAGTCGATAGTCAGCCCTAGGTATTTAACTATACCTGATACTTTGAGCTGTGTTGGTCCAAGTTTCAACCGGGAGAGAGATTCCAGGTTCTTTTTCCTTGTAAATGGAACAACTACAGTCTTTGAGGGATTTATACTTAGTTAGGCCCTGCTTAGAAATAGAGTAAACTTATTCTAAAAGGAATGAGGCTTCAATCTTTCGATCTGATTCTTCTTTGAATGCATATAAATCTGCTCCTTAAAATGTTGTATATGTTGGAACAAAATATGTAATTATACTCCATCTATATCGAAATATTAGTATCCATCTTATTTTATGTATTTTCGTATAATGCTTTGGGGGAGCTATCAAAACCTTTTAGAGCTCATATTCAAAAAACAGAAGGTAGCTGTTAGGACCATTTTTGGTTTGGGATTTCGAGTGAGTTGTAAGCCTCATTTTATTAGCAATGGACTCCTCTCGCTGCCAGCTATTTATATACAGGAGTTGGTAACCTTCATCTGGCAAAATGGAACTCGCATTGAGGAACCAGGGCAATTCCACGGTTATGCAACAAGGAGAAGGGAAATTGACTTTCGTCTACCTAGAGTCAGACTGGACCTAGTTGCAAGAGGCCCTTGGTACAAGGGTATGCAGGTCTTCAACTCTCTCCCAGCAGATATTAAGGCTGCCTCAACTGCAAAAGTATTTAGGGAGAGGCTTAGTAACTATCTAATTAATAGTTGCCCATATAAGATTGATGAACTCTTACAAGTCTAGTCATTTAATTATTTTGATTGAGACAAAAAGCATGTTTGTTTCTTTTCAAATTTATTGCTTTGACAGAATTGTTTTGTTTTGATTATTGATTGTATTCTTGTAATTATTGTTGTATTCATATTGACATGTTACTGTTTGGATTACTACCTAAGTATTCACAAGCCTGTGTGACGAATAAATCATCCTATCTTATTGAATTATTTATTTCATTAGAGATGTGAAAGAATGTGGATAGGTTTTTTAATCGAATTCAAGATTCATAATTAAATTTGACATTGTCCTATTATCACTTCAATATTGATTCATATGGTATGGGGTTTTTATGAAAAACTAATTTTTTTCAGAAAGAGGAGAAAGTGTGTAAGGGTGCCAAGCCAGAGAGAAGACCGTTCGATAGAAATATTGATTTGCAAGCAAATAGATTCGATGAGGCACAGAAAAAATCAATTTTCAAAAAGGCACAATTACTTGATACCCGATTCTCACAAGGTCAAAGCAAATATCTGTAAGAATAAAACAAATTTGGGTTGGTCACCTTTACTACATGAACATCTAAAACAAGTACTTGAAGCTAGACCAACTTTTCAATGTATGTATTAAAATATACTTACTATATCCTAGTATATATATGTATACGTGTTATTAATATTACACATGTTATTACTATAGTATTACGTGTATATTTTACTATATTTAATCCTATTTCATCTTAATGGGGTTTTTAGAAATTTGAAAGAATGTGGGTAACTTTAAAATCGAATTTTGAAATTTATCTTCAAGGAATTAGCACCCTAATGCTTTCGAATTTTTAAAATAACCTCAGTTGGATAATTTCCTTGATAATAAAACAAACAGTAGTTAGTTAGCCTTTGTTTTCATTAATCAATAAAAATATTATTTTCTGATATAAGATGAAATGAATATGAACATTTCAAAAACTGATGAATTCATACTTCAATTATTTCCTGTAAAATAAACTATAAACTTTGACAAATACAGTACGATGAAATCGCATAATTTTGGCCACTATTAGTCTGCAATATGTTGATTGTATTATTGTATGTTGATTATATTGTATACGTTCAAGTGGGAATATAGCCTCAAATAGGAATAGAATAGAGTGCAATTCTAATGCAACCTATTTTTGTAAAATATGTTTTAGAAGTTGTTCAGTGACAATTGAAAATACCTCAATTGAACGGGACTATGTAAGGTGTGAATTTACATCAAATGCTAGGTCTGTTTCCTTCAATTTTATGACTTAAATAGTTTTGCCCTGTTATGCTTACTATAAGAGAAAAATCATTTTTGGCGCTCACTTTCAGTTAAATAATAAATTGTGTTGAAAATACTTTCAATTTGAGGTTAAGTTAACAATTTTTTCCCGGCCGGTTACCTAAGTAGCCCAGCCAAATTAGACTTTTGGTGGACAAAATCTGAACAAAGCTAGAACTTTTTTGATCCGGCCTTAGCACCTGAAAATACATGAGAATCAGTCGAATAAAGAACTAGTAAATGTTTTTTCTGGTATACAGTGGTTCAGGGTTTTTTATATCTTGGAAAAAGTTCCAAGTTTGGATTGTTATATGATGTAGAATTTTATATTACTTAATTTTAAATAGGACAATGTGTTCAACATGGTAAATAATTTTCGAGTTTTAGATGAAAAACTAAAAAAGTCCTAAATTTGTTTTTTAGCTCCCCAAGTTATGCACAGCCCAGAAACTTTCGCACACTCAGGGTACTTTTACATAGGATGCCTAGAGTGGATTGGAAAAGTAGCAGCTTTGCACCAATTTTTGTCCACCACGTCCTTTTTTTTAAGTTTAAGTTGAGAGAGTTAAGGAGAGATTGAATGATAGATAAATGGATAGCGGATAAAGAGTGCTAACCAAACCTCTCTGGGTGGATGTTGGGCTAGCATATAAGGAAGCCCTTTTTAGCACATTTCCTGGTATTTACAACAATTATTTTTATTTGTTCTGTTCTGCATAATATATTTATTTATTAAACAGCTAACCAGCCCTCTCTTGGTGGCTAATAGGGATAGGAAGCCTTTCTTTTTGTTTTTGGCACACTATGTATTTGCGAAACATATTTTTATTTTTTTCTGTCTTCTGAATAATATATTTACGTGAATTTCATGAAAATCGGTGTGACTTATCCGCCAGCCATTTATCCATCGAGCGGCTGCTTCATCTCTCCTGAGTGTCAGTTTGATTTTCAACATTGTTCAACATCAAGATCTAACTTATGTATCGATAGTAAAACTTTGAATCACAAAATAGTCGCTGGTGATACGCATTCTATTAAATAGAAATTAATAATAAATTTGATTTTTAGCAGCATGATTTCTGATTGAAGTTGGATTAGATAGATGGTTAGGTACAGTTTTACTTACTTACTGCCATGGCCAAAGTAGATATTTGGCTGCACCGACAAAACCACTCCAACTATGTCGATTCCCTGCGTCTTCCTCAGTTGTTCTTATTTTCTTTTTATCAGCCATAACTTGACTCCACCTTTTTGGCCGTGGCCTTCCTCTCGGTCGTCTTCCTTCAGGGTTTCTTTTTATGACTTGTTTGAGATTGTTATCATCAGGTACAGTTTTAGCCATTCTTATAGTGAATCTATTGGCAAATTATATAAATGAAAGGGCCAACTAAAGTGGAGCTAGTGAATTTCAAATTTATTTTACAAATTAACGATAAGTCAGCACCATAACATTTTCACCTTTTTGTAGTCAGAATAACATTGAAAATCGATTGAAACCATAAATTACAAGAAAACAGACCTGTAATTTGAAGTAAACTTCAGCCCTAGACCTATGTTGAAAGGAATAACTTAGCAGCTTCATACTTTTGAAATTTTCAAATAACCTATTATTAAACAGCTGGATGATTGCTTGATAATATAACAGTAGTTGATAGTGAAATGTTTGCGTCATAATTAGTAAAGATAGAATTTCCATGGTCTCCGAAGTAATAATTTATCTATATACCTTTTTTATGGTGGGTTGGCTCTTCTACTTTTTTGTACATTGAGCAATGAAAGCTTACGGTTCTCCTAGGTTCTGGAAGAATGTGTCTGCAAAGAAACCTCTATATACCGGTATTCACTTTAAATTATAAAGAGAGCGTATACTCCTTTGTTCAGTGGCGTAGCCAGGATTAGATTGGGGGGGGGGGGGCTCACCGAGGTGGGGTCTGGGCAGTGGCTTAGCCAGGATCAGATTTCGGGGGGGGGGGGGGGGCTCACCAAGGGGGGCTATAGGAGGGTCCAGATTTTTTTTAAATTTAGTGGTGTAAAAAGCTAATCTAGACAACTTGTTGGGCTCTAAAGTTCAAAAGAAATTTTTGAAAAATTACTACCCAAGAACCTAGGTGGCCAGGTTTGAAATGATAAAGTTTGATATACCGATATCTGTGACTATTTTGAGTCAAAACCCTTGAAGTGGAACTAACCATAATTAACTTATGTACTGAATCTCAAAATTAATACTAATTATTATAAGTTTCATATAATTTATGTCATTAGCCTAAAACGCACCCAATCCAAAGTTCATGAAATCGGAATTTTTTTATCATAGCACACTGATTTTACACGCTTGCATAGAACTTGCATTTATTTGTGTTTTCATTTATAAAATCCCGATTTTATGAACTTTGGGTGCGTTCAGGCTAGTGGGTTATAGCCTACTGTATTTTAACTTCAAAACTAAATTTTCTACAAGATGAGTTTATTCAAAAAGGTGATTTATCAATAATTAACAAAGTTAATCCACTTCAAACTTGAAAATTTGTGTGTTATTTAATGTAATAAATAAATAATTATGGTATAGTCACAGTTTTCTAACATGTTTTATTCGATTTCGTAGCTCATTTCAAATCAAAATTATCCATTTGAGCACCTAACAAGTTTCTATATGAATAAATATTCAGGAAAAATTTGAAAAATGCATTAATCTGACTATAACTGTAGCTATATTTTATTACACAAACAGGGTTTCTGTATTCTGTTCGTTATAATACTACATAACAGATGGAACCCTTCGGCTTTAATAAGTTCTTATCTATTAGTTATTTGAGAATTTTTTATTTCTGAAATTTTGGGGGGGGGCCTGGGCCCCATGGGCCCCCCTGGCTACGCCACTGCCTTTGTTAAAGAGTTTTATCAAGTTGGCGGATCTCCGGAAGTTATAATGATAGCGAATGTTTTCAGATTTTACAATAACATGACAGTTGAAGATTAACTTACTTATCAAACTCCCAGGCCATGATATTCATCATGAGATGTTGTGAAGCTTGAAATTTGGGTGTTATTGATGTGGACGAATATCCAGATAGGAAGAATTCTAGTTTTTCCAACTTACAATTTGTGTAATATTGTTGAATGAAAAATGGTGAAGATATCAATAAGAATAGTTCTTGGATAATATATATTCTAGACAAGGGCAGCCTGATTATACATCGGAGATTTGCATATGAAAAACAATGTACTGTAAATTATTAATATAACTATCAATTGAAAGCAAAAATAGAATAAAAAAAGATATATGTGCTGGGACACAGGATGAGAAAAATAATGGAAAATAATTGAAAAGTAATGTACTTTGAACCTAATTTGAAATAATTTGAAAAAATATTTTTCTATATCATTCTGATCAGTGGCGCACCCAGGGCTTTGGGGGGTTAAGCCCCTCCCCAGGAACTGAGGTCTTTATCAAAATGTTGATATTATTCAAGCAAATTAACTGCAATATAAGCCTGATTAGTGCTGGTACTTTTCATGTTTCACACTTGTGTTCATAGCAATATTATTAAAACACGTCTAAGACAGCAGCATTAAACATTCACCAAAATATAGTCACTAACGAAGAGGTAAAGATAGTGGATTGCAGCTGTCTCTATTAAATAGTTATTCTGAATCTCTAGGGCTTTCATTCATGTGGTGAATTGTATGAGTTTGATGTTCTGGAGAGCTGGAAAATTCAATAAAAAGTTGTTGCACTTCTTTAACTGCTGTAATTATTGAGGTATTCTACAAAATATGCAAAAATGAGGGAAAATTTTAGACAACTAGCTGGTACCTAGATCGCTACGCTCGCCTTAATAGAATGGTTCTGGATACTAAACTTTCTTGGCCACATGGCTCTTGAAAAACGGCAATCAACTAAATTTTCGAAAATAGTTTATTGTGGGCCAAAACATAGAATAAATAGCCTAAATAGGTTTTTAAGAATTTTCAGTTTTCGGCATATCTTCACGGAATATTCTGGAACCCTTTATTCACGTATCTTGGGCCTAAACATGTGTATCTAATTTCAAGATTATTCTGCATAGTTGTTCTATAGATAAGCTATAAAAAAATCGCTAAGTTATGAAAGAAAGTAAATTTTAGGCTTAAAGGTCAGCAAAATATCGGACCACCCTTGGTGTTGGGGGGGGGGGGGGGGAAGCCCCCCTCGAACCAAAATTCGGGGTGCGAACCTGATTCACATCATTTTACGTAAAGGGAAGGATAGTATTGTTGAGAAACAGGATAAGAAAATATAATTGAATAATGAGAGAAGATTATGGGAAATAATTGATAAGGTGTTTTGAAAACAAATTCACAATAATTAGAGACAATATTTTTCAATTTTATTTATAAATTCAAATTGACTCATAAGATTAAATCATTCTTTGGCGATAGAACTGGTGCACACAACATTGTGGCTCATGTTTGTATTTCAGATGCTTATTAGTTAACATTAATAAAGTGATTAAAAAAAATATTCTGAATCAGTAGCCTACTTTATTCACTTGATATGATGATATGACGAGCTTGAACTTACATAAGTCATTTTGTTTTGTTTGAAAGTATCGTATGTTCCTGAATAGGTTGTATTAAATAAGAATATTAATAGCATACTATAGTTTATAATATATAATCCACAAAACATCTTCCAAGAGATTCGTCAGAAGTGGAATGGTTCTTTAAAAAGTTAGTAAATTTATATGCAACGTGAATTAGTTCTACAAGTTGTAGGCTAAGCCAACACTTAGGAGTCATCATTCGCTCAGTGCCATTGATAGGCTTAAATTCTGACTAGTCATCCCAGTAATGCAGAGATCTTCACACAATTTGAAAACTTTATTTAGAAGCATTCAACAAGGCTGTTTGATTTCTTATATTCAAAACCTGATGACAAACACTACAGCTAAGAGCTCCATCTTAAAAATATCAGTACAGGTTGCTATTAAAGCTGAAATAATTTACTTAGTGTAATAATTTATCAAACTAGATAAAATAAATAACAGAAAAATAGGCTATAACGCCACTACAAGCTTGAAGTAGTTTACTTCCAGTGTTTGGCTTCAGCTGTCCACATGGCCAGCTGCATTAACCATAAGAGTATCGACATATTTACAGGAAAAACAGGAACACTGCTTCTGAAACAGAAATTTAATAGAATTATTGATGATTTAATATTTTAATTAATTATAATTCAGTTTCTAATTATAAGGGATTGATGCTTTTCTGTCGCCAATCTGCATCAACGCGAAAGCTGGTCTTGGATTTGAAAAAAATGAAATAATTACAATGTGCTGAGAAGACACATTTCCATAGAGGAAATGAATTCTTGATTATTTTGCAAAGAGGAAGGTTGAAAACCGCGTAATGAGTCACAACTTTTACTTTCACTCGCCATAAAAGTACGGTACTTTTACTTTAGTATAAAAAGTATGTTCAAGAAGAACTTGCTTGTAACAAAAAAACTGATGTTTTTTTGCAATTGCTAAGTCAGTTTGATGGAGGAATAGAATGAAACTCAGTAGTGCAATAAAATGTATTATTGAAAGTGAGACTATCTAGTAATTTGATTTGTTAGAAGGAAGTTGAATTGTGTATTTCGATTAGGCATTTGGTATTAAGGAAACATAATAAACGATAAATAATCATCAATTTATTTTATTACAGGATAAATTGAAAATGTTTCATCATTTATTTTCTAATCTGGAATAAAGTGCACGACTTCACAGTAATTATTTTACAGATCTCTTTTTGCGTTGCTATATTTTTTTGGACGCATTATCTGATTAGATGTGAATTTTCATTTTGATTCGAACCAGATGTACAGATTTCTTCCGTTTTAAAAGCTGTAAAAAACACATAGGGAAAGTCCGTTCCTTTTTCCGATCTGATCCAAGGCCATTATCAGCTGTACAATCTCTCGTCCTCAATCATTATTCTTCTCTGTCATTAATGCTCTTCACGAACCTGTTTAATCTATTCTATTCTCAGGTCTGAATACTATCAAGATCCCAAATTGACGCTGGCCGGAAATCTCCAACAGAACATTAGCAAACAACTGAACAAGCCTACAAATCTATTTTTCAGATTAGAAACCAGCATGCAATCCGTTAGTAGTTTACAATATGATATGGCTCAGTTCTCAGTTCCAATACAATGTATACAGTACAGTACATGGAACTGGGAAGAGAGGAGTATAACGAGAAAAAATAGAAAGTTTGAGAATAATTGACTTTATTAGTACTCCAACAAAAGAATATAAGTGAAAGTACTTCTACTTGATAAGATTATTAGAAATTTGTAGAAAAATATTTACATTGAGATTCAATACAATATTGTAAAAGAAGCACATCCAATTCGATATATTGTAAAGTTTTAATAGTTGCGTTCAAATACTTTCGGCTCTCCACTTGACAGAATTTAAATATTTAATTTTTATTGCAAATATTAATCTATTGCATTAATAATTTGGTCGAATAGAAAAATAATTATATTCAGATAAAAGAAAAATAGGATAGGTATCAAGTAAAATTAGCTTAATTTATTGAAGAAATAAAACAATAGATCCATATAAATTATTGATAAGAGAGGAAGATATGATCACATACAATATTAGTAGGCCTAGATGGAAATTTAAATTTATTAGAAAGGGTTAGCTTTTACGGGTGTAAAATTATTAGATCATATTAATTGCATTCTAAAAAAATTGTTGGGATCTTGGAATTTTATTTTTAAGAAACACTGATGGCCTACTAAGTTCTCTTTTCTTCTTTGTAGTATTTGAAAGTATACATGCAAGATTCTTGTTACGCATTCAGTCGTCAAAAAGCGATTATTTTATCAATTCAGATATGTTTTTTCAGTTTGAAAAAAAAATTATTTCAACTCACTTCTATAAAAAGCTATTGATCGCTAGGAATAAGTATTTTATCAGATTTTTTTCAAAATCCCAACACATTACTCGTAAAGCTAGAAGAACACATCAGCGAACCAATAGGGAAATGCGCGCGCAGAGATAGCATTAAGGAAAAGAATACACAAATGGTAGGGTGGCGTGACTTATTCAGGTGCCAGATAAAACGGATTCAGTTCAGTTATTTAACACACGATCTCGGTGACCATGTCTAGCCGTGGGCAGACTTGTGGATAAGTAAGACAAGAAATAGAAATGAGAGAGAAAGGATGAGAAAGTAAAGGAGATATAGTGGGAGGAAATTAATGGACTTCAGAACAGGCTCCATGAATACAGACCAACAGTGTGGGCTTTGAAGCGAAGTTCCTTGGCTCAATGTAAGATAAGATAGGTCCTGCTTATCGGGTCAGATGATAGCCAACTGACCAAATAAAATAAGTGACTCACTCCCTAGTAGTAGTAGCCTACTACTCCCACCTCCCCAACCACCTGACCCCTCGGACTTTCGCCAAATAATTTTCTTTTTCTGCGATTGCCAAGGGCGAACCCAGTGGACTGCACCCATCTCAGCGCCAATAAAGCCGACATTGAGAAGCATAATTCACGCTGTGTGCCCAATTTCTCTTTTTGCGCCCAGCCAGACGGGCGGACGTGAGCAGTTCATTAGGATATGCCCGGTGCGCAAATTATAACAGAGTGAAAATGCTTTTGATTATTGCAGCCGCCGACGTCGCATGGAAAACCAATGCTAATCACGCCCACGAATCTGTCGCTCTGACGACCAAGGCCCCGTGACCGTGGACGCTGGATAACATCAGACGGAATAATGTTGAGCAGAAGAGATTGGAGGACGAGATTAGTGCTACAGAAATGGTTCGAAGAGTTGTGTTGATTGTCGAACAATGTACAGTATTGGCTGGATATTTAGTTGAAATATTTATTAGTAGTACTTATACTATTCCCTTCAATGTAATGGTATTGGTAATATGATGGTATTTATAATATTTAATAATCTTCAACAATTGTCATAGATATTATTATAATTGGCATATACTATTTCAAGATAATTATAACTTTCACTTCAAGATTGTGATATTATTACTAAAATATTATGGAATCATAATAAGGTGTCAGACGATCGAAGTTAATATGAGGAAGAAAAAAGCTCTCCAAAAAAAATAACAATATTATTTTTATATGGCACATTGGAAACGTGCCGATTCAAAACCAATAAATATTGTATTTTCGCAAGCTCAAAATTACATCAAATTCAAATTTTAATGTTGTTTGTAAGGATTTTGATGAATAGATGTTTTCATATCATCAAAGAATTGTGAAATAAATATAAAAGAGAGTAGAATCGACTTGATAAGATATTGAATGTGTTATGTATGCTTACAAGCCTCACCATAAGTTACTGTGCAATAATTTCATTGAAAATACGTGATAGCGTAATCATGGATTCGCAGAAAATTTGAATTCGTGAAATTTAATCAATTGCATTTGGATGCTTTATTAAAAATCATGGAATGTGAAGATAGCCATTCACGGATTTTTTGCTGACCCAAACTCAGAATCTTAGAAAATGGATCAATCTACGCAGTGTATCCAACAATAACTTTCTCAACTTTTACCGGTACACAAAATGTGAAAATTCATTAAATTTGTAAAATCAGAAATTAATTTTGTTTGGAATAAATGTTATGGGTCATTTTTCGGTGAGGATACTTACAAAGGTGTCAACAGTGATTAGCGCGTTGGCTTCTGTGCGCTGTAAGCTAACGAGTGTGCTACGTTATTGGAGTAGGAGCCGTGCGAGTCCGAGCCATGTCCTGAGTCCCAGCCGCTGCTGGCTCCACCTGAACTCCATCCGCTGCCACCACCATGGCTGCTGTACTCAACCTGGTGGACGGGCATCTGCAACGAATCATCATGTATAAATGAGCTGTAATAGTTGAAATAATAAAATCTTTAAGTAAATCATCATTCATAAATGAGATCGGTAATAGTTGAATCACTTGAAATAATAATCTTGAACGACAGAACTCAATTTCTTCGCTACTTAATCATTGAAGTAGCACGTTAATCTTCTATCTCAGCCATTAAAACCTCCGGAATAGTGAAGAAAATGAAAAAATTCTTAAATTGAATTTAATTTCTTCAGAATATATTTTCATAAATAGAACTATGGTAGAATGTATGTGTGGTAGGTAGAAACTTGATTGAAAATGGGGATTTTAAGAATTAATTAAAAACAAGTGAATTTTGGTACTTTAAAAGAAATCATTCTGCTTCTGCTATCACCCTTACGACCAAATCACTCATAACATTGACCAATGTACAATGTACTTTTAACTTTTCGGTCTCGGCAAAAATAGCAATTTAAATCCTAGCGATATAAAAATGTTAAAGATTATTCCACCTTATTTTGATTGAAAATATTTGATAAAATCTGTTCATTTCTCTTAGTAATCTGTTAGAATCTAGTAAAACTGTTTAGTAATCACTTTATTTTCTAACTACCCATGATTGAACTTTTTTGGATTTCTTATATATTATAAATGCTACAAGAAAGAAACATTTTGAGGAAATCAATTTCTGTGTCGTTATAGTGGATAAATCCATGCTTTATCATATTGTGTTCATAACTAGTGGAAGGTGATAATGATAATATCATATTATGAATTATTGACAATGAGAAAAATGCAAGTCTGAGCAGGTATTTAAGCAGTAAGAGAATTAGCAGGCATGTATATTACTTATTCGACAAAAAACCAAAAGACTGCACTTGGAAAAATACTAATCGAGTGAGTTGTATTTGTTGGTGGTTTTACCTGGTGACTAGATAGCAACTTCTTGATGGCGATAAAACCAGAGATGGCAAGTGAGATGATCGATGCTAGAATGGCCTTCTTGGCGATGAGAGCCACAATGAAGTAGGTGAGCACAAGGAATACAGCCATCTTCATTTTTAAACCGATCAACAGAAGGGGCAGCAATTTCTTCAGCTTCTTCTTCTTGCCACGACCTGTCAATACAAAAATTTCATGTAAAAAAAAAACGAATGCTAAGCAACCATTACCACATTTCTAATATCAAAATGTTCCACAGTTCTATTGCATTTATATATTATAAATTCTTTATTATGATGAATCAGGCCTCGATAGATTAATAGCAGTGTTTTAATCTCCCATTAAATTATAGGCACTTGGTAAAGATTAAGGAATGAATAAATACAACTTGATTCGTTAATGCTATTGCAAAAATATATATACTGCAGTTGAAGTATATAGACACGTTTTAAATACTCAATGCCCATCGAGAGATCCTAATCACAACAAACGATATGCTGTGATCTAGTTTCCTTAATTAAAAGCTACTTTATGATGGACTTTCGTAAATTTTGTAGGACAGGTGCAGGGATAGCAGAGGGGATGTCACAGGTGGTTGTAAATTATAAAAATGTAATATAAACTTAATAAAACAACTATTGAATGGAAATTAACTCACGTTATGCCGTGACGGCCGTTTCGCTCTGTTGTCTAGAGCATCGTCAGACGACCCACAGTACACTCTTATATAATAACAACAGTACATTGTTATAATAATAACAGTACGGATTATAATAACAGTACACAGTAAAACGGCCGTCACGCCATAACGTGAGTTAATTTCCATTCAAAAGTTGTTTTATTAAGTTTACATTACATATTAGTGGAAACAAGATGGATCTTCAACGTCATATAAAAATGTGTCTGTTATAATGCAATGAGAACAAACTCACATTGTAATCAGGGCCACCTAGTCGCCTATGGGGGGGGGGAGGGGGCGACGGGGCAAGTTGCCCCGGGCCACATCATTTGGCAAATGTGAATTGAGAAAGCGTCTCATAATGTTTTTGCAAAGGGGCTTCAAATGATCATTTCTGTCACTGTTTATACTAGGAATTAAAAATTTTATCTTTCTTCATTAATACGATTACGATTTTAAAGGGATTATTTATCAACATTTTCCAGTGGACCAATCCTGGCTACGCTACTTTTAAAGTTTAAATTAATAATAAATTATAATGTTTGATTGTTTGGATTGAATTAGGCAAAATGGGTCGATGGAACGATAAAAAATGACTGATATTGGAATAATTAAAGTATTATTTTAAAACTTTCACTTAACGTTTTCCTCTTCAATTTGAGTTAATTGACGGTTGTCATGGATTATAATAATAATCCGTTATCCCAAAAATGATTAGCTGTTAAACAAGGCTTGCATTGGTTGATCAAAGTCCATGATCTATGGACCAAACGCAGCCCTTCGTCTATATCCAATGTCCTCAGTTTCTCTAGAAAGCATAAATTGAAAGCGACTACAATAATGATCAAAACCTGTTCTCATCAAGTGGGTCACATAATTTCCATGTCCCGACATAAGCTGGAGAGATAATAAAATGATTCCACCGGACTTGAAAATCGAAGATCACGGAGTCACGACCTTATATTTATAAGGAGGGTCTCAAACAGGTATTTCTGATGCGTACAAGTCATTCTAGGACACTGTGTTTAACACACTTTTTGAGAACCCAACAACTCACAAAGGAAGATTGTCTTGAAGGAAAAGATAGTCATCTTAATTATGATTATTATTAGTTATCACAGAAAGAAATGAAGCATACGAATTATCGTCATTAAAATCTAAAATGTCAATATTGAAATTAAATGCATATTTAGAAGCCCAAACGTTCAACTATTGTATCATTAACGATACTATTGTATTTTTAATATAAAAACCATTTGAGATTATAATTATCTCAAATATATATTTCAAATTATTATATTACTCTTCAAAACTTATTAACTCTGGAGATGATAGTTGTTTTCACACTTTTCTCTGTATTTCGTACGTACCTGTTGCGACTTAAATATTTTTTCGGTACTTTCTGTAAAAATAACTTGCTCGGGTAGCTCAGTTGGTTGGTGCATGTGTTTGTGATTAGATAAGATTCTGGGTGGCTTCGTTTCCTATAGCCTTGGGATCATATCTCATTCAGCCGTGGATGTTTCTCATCAGTCACCTCATTACCCAAGCACAAGTTTCCAGACTCATGTGAGCATCATCCGAAATAAAAAATTCTTTTAACTTTTACAAATCGACCAGTTTCCTTTGAAAGTTTTTTTGATGATTTTATTATTTATTTTTTCATTGGTTAAACTCTTACAAAGTGAGTTGCTGGTTTCGACTTGTAAGTTATTACTTTATTTGTATTCTTGTATCTTGTATTTGCTTTTGACATGTATATACGGTACTTCAGTAGCCAAAATTTCAGTTTGCTTTTCATTGGGCAATTCAATTGAAACTTCCAGCATAACAAACTAAAAAAAAATGTGGTAATTATTCATTCATTGCCAATCGAAGTTGATCAGTTTATGTGAGATGGAACTAGAATTTTCCGAGCTGACAGGTCTAGAGATGCTCCAGATGTAAAGTGTAAAGTAATGAAAAGTGATAGCGGATTAGTGAACGTAATTTTTTCTGAAGATAATAAAAAGTCCAAGACAATAGGTTTTATGTTCTGTATCTGTACTGTAACTGAATGCACAACTGGTATCTGGTCTTCAGCGATAACCGGAAAGTTTTTATGATTCTCTACTTGTGGCTTCTATGTAGAGATTATGAAGTGGTTGAAAGATGGAAAAATTTTGGGTAAGTTACTTTTTAAGATGATAATGAAAGTTAAAAAACTAATTGGAGGAAAACAACTAAAAGAAAAATGCCTCGCCCTCAATGAAGAACGCACTTTTATTATTATTAGTATTGTTATCAGCATCTATTTCTGATTACTACCAAAGATTATGGAATTGCGCTGGAAATGTTTTTTCCATAAATTATTTAGTGAAGTAACCGTTCTCCATATTTTTGGAGAATTGGCCTGTCCTAATCGATTTTATCATAACCCCTAATAATTATTTCTGATTTCTTCTATTATTTTTTTTCTCTAACTCCTTGCATTTTTTGTCAGATATCACAGTTTATCTCATTTTTCTCTGAAAATCATAACTTAAAATAAGAAAAAGACTTAAAATTATTAATTGGAATTATCAAATTACTTTATTTCTGATATATGATTCACTATAGAGGAAAATATATATATATATGTTTGAATAATTAGAATTAATTATATGTCTCCATGGTCTAGTGGTTAAGGCGCCCGACCGGCAATTGGGAGGTCCGTGGTCCGATTCCCGGTGGTAACTGATATTTTTGTACAGTAGCATTCATCGATTTCCATCAGCTGTTGAATACTGTTGTCAATATCCGCCATTGCGGAAGTCTTCAGTATAAACTAATAGCACCTAAAGGAATTCGAAATTAATAAAAATTCTGTTTAGAATTAATTCTTAGGGAAAATGGAGATCCTCGTAAAGAAATGCAAAGTCGCTACTCAATCGCCTATATTTCATCCTTATTTATGAAAAATTGTATCATGAATGTTAATTAGTATAAATGATTTGTAGCATCACAATTACAATAATAATTTTTGTCCAATTTCAATCATCTGCTCTACCAATAAATACAACTCTAGACCCATTTAACAAGGCTTCAAATGAGCCAACAATGTCTATACTACAATGCGAGTGAATTTTGTAATTAGGAGAGAAACCAAATCCAAGCTCTGTCAAGATGGGATGATTCAGCCCAAGTTTGAATCAACTTTTATTTTTAAATGATTGGAAGCAACAATGTCCATTGCATCTCGCAGTGTGAAAGTTCGCATACCTTTTCCAGGTAATTAGATTTCTCCGGAGAAACTTAACACGGTTTATTTGTTGTGTACTAAACTATCAAGATACTACGTTTGGCAGCAAGTGCTTCTCATTTATTTATTATACTGGCAATAAGATTTTACGACAAGTCCATGTGAGTCGACGATTGAGGGCGCGGCCTCCTTCTGTGCACACCTCCAATGAACAACTCATGCTGCCAGAACAACCTTCCCTTGCCTTGCCTTGCCTTCTGCCTACCTACC
This sequence comes from Conomelus anceps, assembly GCA_948455865.1. Taxonomy (NCBI): domain Eukaryota; kingdom Metazoa; phylum Arthropoda; class Insecta; order Hemiptera; family Delphacidae; genus Conomelus; species Conomelus anceps. Next base: position 40,916,197 of record OX418217.1, read on the forward strand.
ACACATGGAAACAACTTTCTTGTTCCTGCAGTTGCAATGCCTCCTGGGGTTGGCACTTGATGGTAGCTCCTACTTTTGCTATTTTATGTACAAATAAGCTCCATTGCCAATGCCAAAGCATGTCAGCACTGACCTCGATCTTCGAATGCATTGAGCTGTCTTTCATAATTGAATAAATTAATGGACGCTCGTTTATAGAATGAGAACAGGCTGTCCGGTTCTCGTTTCATAATAACAATATGATAGCAAACTCATCAATAACGAAAGTGGACCGATCAGCATCTGCTAGGATGAGATAAAAATGTTAAGGAATGATGCAGGTGGGTTGAAGGCCTGGCTCAAATGATAGGCTTTTATAAAATTAAAAAAAAAAACAAAAAAGGAAAGAGCTATAAACTTTCAACTTTAGAGTGAAATGAAAACTTAAGGTCAATGCGATTCCAAAACATAGAACACAATATTCAATAAAAATGTTATTGTACAATAATTTAAAATACATCTGTATTGAATCAATCAATTGATCTGTATTGAATCAATCAACTGATCTGTATTGAATCAATCAATTGATCTATATTGAATCAATAAACTGATCTGTATTGAGTCAATCAATTGATCTGTATTGAATCAATCAACTGATCTGTATTGAATCAATCAATTGATCTGTATTGACCAGATAACTATATAGTTTATTCTAGTTGTTTTACGAGTAGCCTATTGATCTATTACACGAGCTGTAGCTCTAGAGGAATTTGCTTTGTTATGATTTTCAACCATTGAAATTTAAATAATCTTTTCTATAATTCAAATATTCATTGAAGCTAGCCTTGTCAGTGCACACCTCGCATGACAATGGACCTATTAAAATTGACAGAATAGAATTCTTATCCTATGAATTTAGATTTGTAGTTTCTCAAACTGTTTAAATTTCTTTCTCATTATTTCTTCTCTGTTCTTTGTACCATAGGAGTATAGGCCCATCTGTTAACTAAGGACAGGTTTGTCAGTTCGAAGTACATTAGAAGTGAAGATAGAGTCTACTATTTGCAAATCATAAACTATCAGTATTTTATGATCAGCTATACTTTATGACCGATTAGTTTGCTAACAAATTCATTAGTAATTAGTCAACTGTTGAATAATAGCCTACTTGTTTGATTACCGAGTCCAACGAAAATTGATATATTTAACATCAATACTGATGATACTGATGACAATACTCTGTAATCATGCTTATTATAAACTTTTACAATTATTATTTGTTCGTTTTTATAGGTGATTTTATTCATTATTCCGTATATAATGCCTTCTATTCTTAGCCTCTCGATTAGAATAATAATTATATATATATTTTTTTAAGGATGAAGCCCACATGGGTCTGAGACCTATGCGTGGGTAATGAGTTTGATGATGGTGATTGATGAGTTGGACTTACAGTTCTAGGTGGGCTCTGAACCAATGGAAAGTGATTTCACAACAGAGAACAGAGTCTAATTTACTGGCCAATCCAATCGGTCGCCCTCACAAAGAGGGCCCAGGAGAGCGTTGCTTATTTAATCTGATTGAGCAGATACATGCAACGGCTCATGGCTATCACTTTCCTAAATACAAGTTTAGCAGATCTGTAATTGAACCTTTTACAGGCAATTTATTCATGTTAAATCGGTAGGTCCCGTACCTAATTGAGTAGATGTAGGCTAGCACAGTATCTCAATCTTGTTTATCTGAAGTTTTGTGAATGATTTTGATTATTCTGAAACCAATTTTTTTACCCACTCCCATGAAATAGTTTTTCAACGTAACAAACATTGTTAAAATAAAATAATGATAATGATTGAACATTTTTAAACAAGCATTCGAAAATGGCAGAATCTATATAGGGGAGTGATAGCCGCGAGCCGTAGCAGGTAACTGTTCAATCAGATAGAGATATACTGCGTTCTCGTAGGTCCTGTTTGTAACGGTGACCGATTAGATTGGCCAGCAAAAATGATACTGTTCGCTGCTGTAAAATCACTTCCCGGTGGTTCGGAACCCACCTTAAACTGTAGGTCCAACTCATCAATCACCATCATCCAACTCATTACCCACGCACAGGTCTCAGACCTATGTGGGCTTCATCCTCAGGAAAAAATATCAAAATTATTCAAGTATCATTATGTTATTTTCTCTGTAATCCATTAATCAATAAAGTAACATTATTTATTTCCTAATTGTGTGAAATATTTTCACATGAGATGAATGAGAATAGTAGTTGATAAAAATATAAAAAACTGAATTAGTTTAAATGAAATGACGAATAATTCTCATGACCTTCTAACAAGAAAATTTGGGAATTGAAGACGCAGTCTAATCACTGCTCTTGCATCATTAAAATAAATATTGTTCTAATGAACATGAACCATTATGAAGTTTTAAAAATTGTTCAGAAAAATCTATAAGTTCTAAAAAAGAACCAGGAATTTTGAGATTCTTTGGGCTTATTGAGTGCAAAAAAAGTGTATGATATTGTAAATTGTTATAGATACTGCCAATATTTTTACTCTATATTGTGATTTGTGAAATTTTCCTTTGTAAATTTCGACTATGGTCAATGCTTTGCCAAAAATTCGATGTTAAATATATATTTTTTATTTGAATATTTTTATATGAGTTTATTTTAAAATATTATCTTTGTATTTGATTCACAATTTGTAAAATGAAAATTTCCTTCAGTGAGAATCTTTAAGAAGCTTTCTTACAAATAAATTCAGATATTTGAAAAGTAATATAATGGCGCAATAATGATGGTGATATATTGCTTCCACCATAATACAACATTATAATTATAATATTCTTTCAACAAATAATAATTTTTTAGATAAATTACTTATATTACATTTCTCTGTAACAAATATTAGAATGGACACTAAAAAATTACCATTTGATTCAGAGTTAAACTTCATCAACTTTATACTTGTTTTCTATATTAGATTGATTGTATTTTAGCCTTCACATCATATCAAAGCCAAGTTATATAACTCATATTAGTTGATATTTTTCATTCCATATTTTGCTCATTTAAAATCGTCTGTACTGTGACTAAAAAAATTAAAGTAAGAAAAAGTCCCCATATTTTAATTTGTCCATCAGAAAAAGCCCTCAATCATCGACAGTTTAATAATAAATATGGAATACAAGAATAAAAATGAAAGTTCAACTATAATTTGAATGGGAATTTTTGATTGTTCATTCTTAAATTTATTACAAAAAAGTATATTTACGAGTTTGTAAACAACTATCATCGTAAACTATTCCAAGATTCATTCAATTTAGTGAGATTGAATCCAAAATCATTTTCAAGCCTGACTATCCAAGGCTGAGCTGTTCTAAATTTTTTTTTTTACTTGTGTAAATTAACCACTTGTCTATCATGCTTGAACTTTGGATCGTATTTGTGATTGGTATATTAATTTTATTGTAGGCTATTATAAAAAGAATAGCCATTGGCTCTCCTGACCTCTCAATACACTATTAAGTAAATTTTGAATAATAATCAGCCATCGTATGTGATCACTAGACTCACCTTCCTCAACAAGTTCCGAAACGTTCTCTTTGACGGAGTCGGGCAGGCTCTGGTAGAGAGAGCGAGCTGTGGTGGCCACATTCTGGACTACTGGAGCCAAATTCCAGGAGAGGCTTCGCTCCTGGAAGAAGTTGGCTGCCTTGTCGAAGACAAACTCTTCCAGGACATCATCCTTCTTTTCGATGCTGGATGCTGACAGGATGTTGCTTTCGGCTAAAGAGTCCGTGGTCAAAGATCTAGAGGCTACATCGGGAACGGCTGGGTTTTTCACGAAGGACAAGCCTGCGAAAAGAGGCAACGAATCCTGTTCAAAAAACGACTTCACGCTGCGAAACATTTCGACCTGCACGCAGGATATCGAATCCTTTTCCAAACAATTCTTCATCTTATCCTCACCAAAACCGGTGGCTAACAATAACAAAAATAAAAAAACGCTGTGCATTTTGACGTAAGGTTGGTTTTCTTCTGACTTTATCGGCGGCTTACGCTAGCTGCAGCGTTACAAAAGTTGAAATGACTTAGCATCCGGCGCGTCGTCTTAATTTAAAGTCTCTTGGTGGCTCCACCCCACCGTCCACTAAAACACGCGGCGGGGGAAACCAGTTCCCAGTCGAATCCCGGTCGGCTACGCTCTCCTTGCATGCGCACACATGCCTGCCACTCATGTTATTTGATAAAAATTCTATAATTTTCATGAAAAATGGAATGAAAATCATATTTTAAAGAAAATTGAAATGAAATAGTTTGGTCGAAAATAATGAAATTATATTATAGGCCTAATCCGAATTTGGAATGAAAATTTAAACTTTTTTTCATAGGTTAACTCATAGGTTTTCATATGATTTCTCTTTAAAAACTTTCTACAATACACGATGAAACAAAAACGTAATAACATATTAGTTTAAATACAAAGAAATTAACAAATCAAATATCATAATATTTTCTACACATCAATTTTAATTTATGTCCAACTGATAAAAGGCTACATTTTTTATTTTCATCAATCATTGCAGTATAACTCTAAGATTGAATTGAACTATAATCTATAAAAGAACAATTTCTTGTAGAAATAAACACTCACATTATGCTGTGCTACAATTGTTTCGCTCTGTTTTGGAGCATGATCAGACACTGCTGTTACCTGACAGTTGACAGTGAACTGAGACAAGGTATGCTTTTTGTTGTAAATTCAACGACTTGTAGTCAGTTTTATATTGTGAATTTTTTTATTAATGTACTCATAATGTTTTTTCACATAAATGTTTTACGACTATACAAGGTATGCATTTGTTCTTCCTTAACAAATTTGTATCTTGTCTAAGGCAACTGTCAGGTATTGCTTGATGATACTTAACAACAGAGCGAAACAAGTGTCAAACAAGAAATGTGAGTGTTTATTTCACACATAAAAGTTTTTTCGTAGTTTAATTTATTTTTGGTGAAAAGAATGGAACGAATTTTAAAATGTGAGACATAGGTAATCCCGAAATATTTCTTTCCTACAGTGACCCGAAAAAGTGCCTATTTTTCAACTAACTAACTAAGCACACAAAATAGTCTATTCCTGCACAAGTGCGGGAAAGTAAATTCCAGTGCGACAATAGTTATTTATGTATTAAGAGCGTGAAGCGCGACTTTATCGCTCGAGCCAAAACATTTACTTAGTAATTTTGCGAGAGCGATAAAGAAGCTTTTTACGCGCGAATCGCATACAATATTTTTCCTAAAACTGCAGTTCTGGATTCCAACACAATAAAAGCTTGTAGTTTGTAATCATGCACAGATTTGGTTAGCGTTCGCCATTGTTGAGGTTATGTGAATTTCACAGATTTCATGATCCATCAATGAGAAGGCATCATAATCAAAACAGAAGCGTAAAGAAAACAGCTGGCGAGCGTAAAGTACTTTACCGCTTGCGGAGCAGCAAAGAGGTATTTTACAATTAGTTTTCAGTACTTAAAGTACTACTTTACGAGCAGTTGTAGGAAATTAGCTATTTGTGTAACTGGAGTGCAAAATAGCGTTTTTCTGCATCGAGAGAAACAGTTTTTTTCACGAGCTGAAGGCGAGTGAAAAAAGTTTCTTGAGTGCAGAAACAATACTTTGCGCTCGTATTACACATTAAATTTTTCCTACAGAAATGTATAAAGTAATTTAAACAGAACAAAACAATACATACATAACCTGACAATTCCTCACATAGCCTATCTTTGAATCAAATTGATTTCAACTACAACGACTATTTCGCAGCTGAAGCAGAGTAGCCAACCTATTTTTGAATGCAGAATAGGGAACCTGCGTATTACATGCTCACTATTTTGTGTTGTTGGGTTGCAAATCTGGAGTGCGGAAAAGTACTTTCCTGCACTGGAATTTACTTTTCCACATTGGTGAAGGAATAGACTCTTTTGCATGGTACAGTTTGTGCAAAAATAGGCACTTTTTCGGGTCACTGTAGGAAATAGTTATTTGTGCAACTAGTGCGCAAAGTGGCGGTTTTCTGCATCGAGAGAAACAGTTTTTTCACGAGCCAAAGGCAATGAACCATGTTAGGATATATTTCTGCTTAGGATATTTCAATTGAGAAATGAAAAAAATGATAACAATTTGGGCGGTATCCTATGAACTAAACTTGTACATATTAGAATACTGTATAAAAATCGGTATCATGAAAATTCACACATAAAAGTACCATGCCACTCCTAGTTTCCTCATATTCAGGTAATTTTTCTTTTAAATCATTGAAATTTACACATAGAAAATGTCTATTCTACAGTACCAATTGGTTGTTAAATTAGGTAGATGACATCATTTTGAGACTTTAATGGGGTATGAATCAACTGTATAGACCTATTTGTATAGATTCATTGAATAATTTTAGTCATAAGCAATATGTAAATCATTAATTAAAGGTTACCGATATGCCCTAAAAAGGGTTGTAAATACACTCATACTTACTGAACGTTTATGAAAAAATTTTACATTTTTATATCAATACCCACAAAATTAAATCAATTTTTTTCGGAGGATGGAGACCACATAGATCTGAGACCTAATGGATTTGATAATGATTGATAAGTTGGACAGTTTTAGGTGAGTTTCGAACCACTGGAAAGTGATTCTACAGCAGAAAACAGTCTTTTTCGCTGACCAAACCATTCGGTCAACCTCACAGAAAGGGCGCTTTCGACTTATCTTATCTTTTATGGCTGGCTCGCTGCTATCACCTCTGAGGTGAAAAACACACACTTTGAATATTATAGATTTAGATTGAAGACATACATTGCGTTTTTCATATTAATTGATAAAATAGCCGTTGTATTTCTGATCTATGGAGAAAAGAATGATAGAAATCTTCAGGTAGATTTGAATTGAATGAGGTAAATAATTATTGTTAAAAACGATCAAAAGTTCGAAAGAACCCGCTTATCATGCTTATTAATAGATTTCTTGTACCACTTGGAAAATAGATGTAAAGTAACGGAATGAGCAAGGTGTGTGGAAGAGAGACAGAAAAAAGGGAGAATGTCAGAATGTGTGAGAGGAATGAGTGAGTACGAGGGAGCGCGCATACAAGTTTAATGAGCATTAGTCGTCAAGTTGTAGGTCAACAGACTCACTACTTAGCCACAGTGTTTTGATCCTGTAAGGTCGAGGCCGTTCACAAACGTTGGAACGCAGGGCAGCGGCAGCCAGGCCTCCATTGACCGACTAATCCCAAACAATCAATGGAAAACAAAAGTTACTGGACTCAAAAACTATTTATCGATTGTTTCAACTCAACGTGCAAGCGTTATAATATAGTGTACAATAGTAATGATAGTTCTACAATATAAATAGGCTACTGTGATATAATTTTTATTTTTTGTTTACTTATACCTACACGAGTCTGAAACCTGTGCCTGGGTAATGTGAATAATTATTAGGTAAAATATACCCAGCTGAACAGGAATCGAACCCGTGACTGCATAAGTAGCAATCGATCAAGTCTTATCAGAGACCCCAACCCCTAACCGCTTACTGTATAATAAAATATACAATATAAGTTTAATATAATAGTGTAGTTATTTATAGTACTGTAATTTAAAATTTGTAATAGAAAATAAATTATATGCATTTTCCCAATGACAATTTTCTAATTCATACTTTGATTCATCATTGTACAGGCCTCTAGAGTACGGTTCTCAAATCTCTAGGGTTGTCATTTTCACACATCAATGTTTATTTGATCGCGCATGAGAACTTTGCATCTTACAAGGATGGCCCCAGAGAAGACAAGACGTCCCCCCCCCCCCCCCCCATTAGTAAAAAATTTTACTTGTGAGGATGCAATCTCGCAGAATAGGTTAGCAAAATCTTAATTTGTGATCCCCAAAACTTCCAGCAGGGCCCGCCCTTGTCCTGCTTTTTTGTAGGGAGATTTTATTCATTATTATTTCAGTAAAAAAAAGAAGAAAATCATTATGGTCTGAGGATAAGAAACTGCTCTTTCAACCCGATTGAATGAATTTAGGAAGTTCGCTCTTGTAACTTGCTAAAAATAAATGAAAAAACTTGTTACCGTAGGAGACCTCAGAAGTTGTACAATTATTTACCAGAAAACGTTTTCACGTTTCAAAATAAGTGTTTATTGAAGTGGAATTCAAATAGGATATACTGCAATAAATTTATAAAGTTTTTATAAAATAAATTTTCACACAACTACCCGTAGGCCTAAGGGTCTGTCTCCTCACCAATAAAAGCCATACGCTTATTATTCACACAAATAACCTTTTTATACAAATTTATAAATTTATCTTTGACAATAAATTTAAAAAATAATTTTTCAAAAGTTTTGTTAACAAAATTAACTTAACACAGTTCAAACTATAAAACTAGTGCTTTAGACCAATTTTGCCAACTACTGTATCTCGAAAACCAATCTACAATTCGACTCATTTACAATCTAAATACAAAAATACTACACTTTCAAAATGTAAAAATTTATGGAAAAATCTGAAATTATACAGTTGTGCCATCTTTAATTGTGTAACGAACCGCTTCTGAGCAATGTTTATATCACCATTTTTCAGTTTCAGTTGCATAGGCTAATCAGTACCTATAGTGTGGAGTATGAAGAGTGAGGAGTATTTGAAACATACTATCACTGAGTATAATTTTAATAGTCATCAAATAACTCCACCAAGTACTGTACTTCTTAAAGAGTTTTATCTCATGGTTCTCAAATGTCAAACTATCCAGTTTCCACAGTACTGTTGTAATTGCAATTTTCCGCCGAAGTAACTGGAGTTTACTCGACCAATTTGCGGCTGAGGCTCATTAAATGAAATGAGACAAGTTAGTGAACTTACATGGCTGACAATGAATGAGAATAGTAGGCCTACCTAGGCATTTTGTCTAAAAAAGGCTATTTTTCTAATAAAACTTAAAAACACTTTTAAATGGAAATTTTGACTCACGTTATGGCGTGTAGTATTTATTGTTCTTTTGTGAAATTGTAGTGCTGTGGTGATTAATGGGGTCTGAGTGTTTTGAAGTTGTGCAAGTTATTGGTTATGCTTGGATTTTAATTTTTTACTAATCTGATTGATTATGCTATTTGTGTAAGTGATTATTTCTTGTAGTTCGGTGTAGTTGAGAATAGAGCTAAGCTTTAAATATAGATAATATATTTTCTTTCTTGTTTAGTTCTGTGTAGATGTTGTATGCTGTTTTTGATAAATTATAATTGAACCTGTTTTGCAGTTTTTTGAGCAGGTAAGCTGTTGTTTTTTTTAAATTCTCGCATATTTAGAGATTATTTGGTTATGGATGCAAATGCGATTAAATTTATATAGCAAGGGATGATTTCTTAACCGTAATTCGAGTGTTCCTGTAGGTATGGATCAATGTTGTCCTTTCGGCGAAATTATGATGTTGAAGATCCATCTTGTTTCCACTAATATATAATAAAACTTAAAAACTCTTTCAAATGGAAATTGTGACTCACGCTATAGCGTGACGGCCGTTTCACTCTGTTATCAAGAGCATCGTCAGACGACCCACATTACACTCAGAAAAAGGTATTTTTCTGTTGAACCTAAGCTTGGCTAAAGGCTGGAGCATTACTTTGGTTACAGGTATTGCATTCCTAGTCCAACTAGCAAACTTTTCGGGAATAATGGCAGCTCAACCAATATTTGGATCTCTTTCTATCTCTTCTTTCGTCTTCCAGTCATATCTTGATACTTCATAACCTTTTCACGACACCTTTCTGGCACATTACGGCACTGGCACCTCTCTTTCTGTTCCGCATTTACACTCACAGTAATCTCTATCAAGTGGGTGGCCATTAAGCCTTTGCTTGCTTTCTCTCTATATAATGGGACTATTTCAATAGTAATAAACTTGCACCTTCATCTTACTGCGAAAACTGCTGTCCAAAATATTGTACATTTCTATCTCTGTAATGATGCTTTCTCATAAAAATGGAGAGTAAATCGCGAGATAAAACATACAGAAACATTAAAGGAGTTTCGCAATCAAGGAATTACTTCATTAATAATGATTGATTGGAGAAATGTGAGAGTTTGATAACTGAATAATTTAATGACATCACCTGCAAGATGTCATCTTCAAAAATAAATAAATTTATTGTACTTCAAACATTTTAAAAAGACATTATTCCTCATAATATGGCAAAAATTATTTTATTTATAAATTAATTTGTCATAAAATTCTCCAGTTTTCAAAGTTTCCCGTTTGGTGGAATCACTCATCTATACAATCAGCGTCTTGGGAAATAAAGCAATTTCCAAGAAGTTTGATTAATAAATCAAAATTTGGCTGAAATATTTAAATTTTCTGACCGAGAAAATCTAATAGAGGAGAATGGAGTACAGGGGCTACGGGCTACTAGAATAGAAAAAAATATAGAGCATGTAATATTCATAGCCTGTAACGTGAGCTGATAATGTTGTTCTCATGCTTGTCGAATAAGATGTGGAAGATTGATGGAAAATTTAACTTATTTACTACGGCTATTAACAAGTACTATTCAAATTTGACTGTTACACAAGGGACATTTCAATCAATTTATAATTTCACAACAATAAACTAGCCTATAGCCTGAAACAATTTTAGAATAAGAATAATTTTTTAATTAACATTGAATTCGGATACTTACAATAGATCTATCTACAATCCTTGATATTTCATATTTTTATAATAAGCTCAACCGCAAAATACTCTTTATAAAATAAATAATTTTTTATTTCTCATAGATTCTAAAATTTTCCATCTACATCATCATCTCAATTCTCTGCCCCAGCTCCCATTTGAATCCCAACCGACTTTTCAAGTTCTGTAAAAGCTATCTACTGCTTTTTATCCAGCTATTTTTGTTGCTCTTCAAGTTACCTTTCTTCGGTCTCAAACACACTGATTTCGTCATAACAGTGTTCATCTAATCAGACATAGTCTTAAAAGTTTGACTACAAACTATGTCAAATTGTGTCATATAATCGTTGGCTGGGTTTCGACTTGACTGAGAGGTCATTGGAGAACTAAATTTTCCAATGCAGTAGAAATTTTTTTTCCAATACAGTAGAATTTTTCACAATTGCTTATTTTTTCATTATCATCTTCCCTTAATTTTTTAAAATTGATTCATTCCTAATTGAGAAATTTCATCAATCAAATTTACTTTGAGGGGTTTTCCCATCCTAAATTTACTTATACTCTATGCCTTTTAAAAAGTTAGTAAGAGAACTTAGACTGAGAAAATGTTGACTTCAATCCAAAGAATTTGAAATTGGTTAGATCCAAGCACAAAACATACGTAGGATTACTTCCGTGGAAAGTTAATAGGAATGTGATTTTTTTATGAATCGAGGCCTGCAGCACATGTCGCGGAAGACGTGAGTCACAAACTTTCACATCGTTTTTCCAACAGTCCATCAAGTTGGCGTGTGCTTCTTACACCTTGGTATCTAAGAACTAAACAACAATCTGAAATTGAACTCTTGTTCTTGACACAATAATGCACTTAGGAAAGTTGAGCTTTGAATTTCAGCAACCTCTTTAGCTTTGCTTATCGAAGCCTATGTAGTCAACTAAACGCTTACAGAAATTCTAAGGTTGAATATGAAAGAGCCGAATCTCTGTAGTCTATACAATCTCTTACATTTTCTCTCTTTCACTCTCTTATTTTCTCACTCTCTCCTCACTCTTTTGCTCTCTTCTTCCTCTGTTTCACCGGAAGATGAGTCCTTTCGATTTATTAATGCAATATTGCAGTGTCTCCAATGCTGGAAGCTATCAGCTTGTTGCTTTTAGCAGTGAAAGGCGAAAGGGCCATAATAAATAGCCAGGATAACGAATTGGAAGAAAGTAGAGACCTAGAAATAACCATATCGTATCTGGATGGGTCACGCTTACAGTAATTACAAGTGGGTGTCAAAAGTACCTATGCTTTGTGTATTTTTCAATTTCAAAAAGCTGTTCGAAACAAATTTGATCTCGTTAGAAGCCGGAGGTGGCGAGGTGCATCTAGAATAATGCAACATCACTTTGTTATTCGCAGATTTATGGCTTGCGTTGAGTGCAAGGATGCAATTGTGCCATTCATTTAATGAAGGAGACGGGGTCTGGTGCTTGTTTGTTCCAATCCAGTCTATTCGCCTTGATTACGAATCATAATTTAGTAGCTCATCATAATAGCAAAATCATAATTCAGCAATAAGCTTGTTGTTGCAGGTTTAATTCCCGTTTGATAAAACACCAGCCATTCATCAGTACCATCAATTCACTTCTCAACCCTCTACAACAGTGGTTCCCAAAGTGGTCCACGGGGACCTGCCAAGGGGTCCATGTCAGTGAAAAATAAAATTGGGGGTCCATGATATGTAAATGGGGGTCCATGATATGTAAATGGGGGTCCACAATAGCGAATGTCTTTGGATCGGGGCGTGGTATATGCTATGCACAATCTAATATCAAAACTTACACTGTATTTATAAGTAAATTAGGATTTTTACTCACTTATACTGGAGATACAGGAGGTATGCATTAAATAAAGCGAAAATAAGTTCTAGCTATAGTATTAGTGTTTAGTTTTTATTTTCCACGTTTACAAGAACTTCTAATAAGGTCTAATAAGCTTCCTTTTATTACTCTACGAATTTGATAATTTTAAATCGAACTAGGAATCTTAGTAGTCTATTCAATTCTAATAAATTTGTTCTTATCTTTTGATTAACTTTTTTTGGAGTCAATTTTTAATATTCTTGTTAGAACACTCCATTACTGTCATTGGTGTATGACGGGGGGAGGGGGGGGGTTCCATGTTACAACCCCTCCTTTAGCCTGTGAAAGAGGCCCCAAAAATGAGTTGGGAGGCATCAATAAAGATACGATAATATCGGTTACTGGAGGTGGAAAAAAAATTTCATATGTAACTTAAATAATGTTACAGCTAGAAAAAACTATAATTTTTTCCTTTAATTAATTTAAAAAGTACTCTAATTAAAGCCATAGAGGGTATGAGGCGAGCAAGGCAAGTTTCCTTTGGCCTCAACGTCAATGGGCCACATCATTTTACAAATGTAAGCAAGTGATAAAACAAAAATAAAATAAGGGGCCCCAAATTGTACAGCTAGGGGCCTCCAGGGCCTCTTTTTTCCAGTTTGGACCTCCTGAGGCCCCTTAGAAGCTAAACACCCTAGAGGCCGCGGGCCCTACGGGCCCGTTTTTATTGCCAGTATAGTCATGCGAAGTAGAGATTCAAGGAGGCTGCATTTAGAATATTTTCAAATTTCAACGTTCATACATAAGAGTCCCGTAATTGCCTCGGCTTTGGGTCTTGAAAGACCCCACGATGCTTTTAGGTCCCAATATTTTTGGAGCCCTAAACATGGGTTTGAATTTCCCCAGACCACTTGAATGAAGTTGACCCAGTAGGCTTGAAAGGAGAAAAGGTCTCTTAATATTTTTGCAGACGGGATATTATTATAATATTTTTAACATTTCTGTTACTGTTCAGATCTGATACCCCAAAGAGTTCTATTGTGATCATGAAATTTGTCGCACCATGAATCAATCAACAAATAATATGAGGGTTGATAGCCATAAAAAAAGCTAAAAGTTGCACTTTCAAGAACTTGAGAACAATTTTTTCAGAATCCCCAATGTTTTGAGGTTCTGTCACCATCTATTTATGTAATTACAATATTACTATAAGTTAAAGTTTGGAATTGGATGTGTTATTAATTCATTCGCTCTTTGCAAGTTGAACCAATTTCCATTCAAAGTCATAATAATTTATATAATTTTACACATTTTACATACCGGTATTCCAATATTAGTGAATAGTTCAAAAGATTACACAAAAATAGAAGAGAAGTTTATTGCTCTCTCTGTTGCCACTCAGTACCCTTTCCCTAGCTTCCACAGCTTTTTCGACGAATGGCTTACATTCGAATTGTATCTTTAAATTGAAGAAAAAATTCAAATTAGTTACACAGATTTTTTTGAGTACAGAAGGCAACTAGGCCTTAAAGTCTTGAGCAATGCTAGTTGGAAAATCGAGTCAGTAATTGAAAATTGGTGTTTAGGGTGAAGGTGTAAGGGAGCCTCCAGCCACAACTCTGTCCCGGGCCACTAAAATGTCTCTGGGTGGCCCTGATTGTAATAATAATTTGAAACCACTATAACTTGTTAAATTGGCTTTATAAAAGTAGTATTTTTTAGATTTCATACATTGAAATTTGTTCACAACTAATCAATTAACTAACAATAAACGAAAAGTAGTTTCAAGTTCTTAGGCAAACGATTCATAAAAGCAGTCATTTATCGAATTTAAGCTTTCATTTCACCCAATTTATAAACTTCATTTCAATAAATACTCGTATAAAATTACTGATTTTGAGTCTCAAATCAAGCTCTCAGCATCGAAAATTCAAAAATTTTCCCATAATATGGACTAAAATAAATGAAAAAATGTTTTTCTAGACATGAGTAGAATCTCTTAGGATACGACGTTAGAGGGACTACTTATTAAAAATTTTCCGGGGCCCCCCTTAGGGTATTCCATACCCCTTAGACCCCCAAATCTCCAATAAGCCCCCCTATTAAAAGATTTTTACTGATTACTGTATCTGTATCGCCCTTCTGTCACAAATTTGATGCAATATTCTAAAAAAGGTGAATTATATTCATTGTTATTTTCAACCTCCTCTCCTCAATTCTCTATCACATTTCATTAACAATGAGTGTCGTGTTTGCCCACATTGAGCAGCCTTGATGATTTTAATAGATGCGAATATTGCAATTACTACAAAGGACACAATGTTGATAATAAAATACCGCCTACTATTTCACTATAACCAAAAACAATATGTCATACTATTTGATTATTTCAATTCAAATTAGAATATATTACAAAAGTTTACAAAGTTTATGTGCTTTTTAATGTTTTATTTACCACAATTTGAATTTGTTAATGTGAGCAGTAGTAGACCTACTTCATCAGCTTTAAAAACACATTTCAACTTGTAGTTAAAAAAAATTAATGACATCTATGCAGGGGTCACCTAAAACAAAAAATCATGGCAGGGGTCCATGAGGCAAAAAAGTTTGGGAACCACTGCTCTACAAGATGTAGAGATTCTACAGGCTTTGTAATACACAATATTTTATCTATATAAATAAAATTAGAGTTTTGTCTGTACATTTATCAGAATTATATATTTTTTGGTTATTTTTACGTTTCATACATCAAATAAGCCGAAAATAGTCTTATCTCACTTTCTGTCTGTCTGTCTGTCACGGCCCCAAAGGCATTTTACGCGGCCTTCTCCTCAAAAACGAGAGCATCGATCGGGATTTTAGTTATTGAACAGTATTGAAAACATTATTGACAATGTCTTTAGCTATGAAAAACTAAATTAACTTTTTTTTTAACAGAGTAATAAACGTTTAAAAACCAAGTACTGTGCGATTTTGGATACATTTTACGCGGCCTTCTCCTGAAAAACGAGAGCATCGATCGGGATTTTAGTTATTGAACAGTATTGAAAACTTTTTTGACAATGTCTTTAGCTATAGAAAACTAAATTAACTTTTTTTTTAACAGAATAATAAACGTTTAAAAACCAAGTATTGTGCGATTTTGGATACATTTCTTCCAAGTTTTATTACCACATAAGAACAAATCACGTAATTTATCATGATATATTAATCAGCTGTTCTCAAAAAATATTCTCTCTGATACCTGTCACTGAATTGCTTACGTTCTAAGTTGTTTACTAAGGGCCCGTTCACACGTTACAGTTTTTGTGCGGTACAGTAAATTTGCTGTATCAGTTATTTTGCAGTGCTTTCGTTTGCATGTACATTTCATATTGTAAACACAATACTGTTTCGACTGGATCCAGTAAAAAAGCTGTTCTAGCCGATTTCTACATTCGGTTTTGTATTCGAAAACTGTATCGCTAAAAGTTTGTCAGCTGTACCGCAGAATAACTGTATCCGTATCCGGTGGCACATGTATTGTACCGGTAATGGATATGTTCAAACGATACGCTTATTACGCTGGAAGCAGTCTTCAGATCGTAAGCATTGATCTTCAGCATTGATCTTCAGCGTTGATCTTCTTCATTGATATTCTTCAGCATTGACCTTCTTCATTGATCTTCTTATTAGTGAATTCCAGTGTCCAGAAATGGAAGATATTCATTGTGAAAACTTAATTTCTCTAATATATGAGAGACCCGCCTTGTGGGACAAGACTTAAGATTAATTTAAAAATAAAGAGAGAAAATTATCAGCGCGGCGAGAAATGTGTGGAATATTGAAACCAGAGTTTGCGTACTTTGATCAAAATTTAAGAGAAACCTTCAGTAAGTAACTTATTTAAAAAAATCTTACACAAATAAAAAAAATCCTGGACTGGAATAAATTAAACTGAGCTGGAAGCGCAATGGAAGAAGGAGGATAGCACAGCAATAAGCAGCAAAGCCGGACCGTGTGAACATCACAGTACAGTTGATGCCGTACAGTAAAAAAACCGTACCGCAAAAAAACTGTATTGTCTGAACGGAGCCTAAGCTGCTAACAACTTCATGATCGTTGCTATCAAAAAATCCGAAACATATTCAGTCTTATTTCCAAACATAATCCGTACGAAGGACGGGCAAAATAGCTAGTAATAAAATAAAAATCTAGCTTCTACCCTTATAGTCGTAGGAGTTTCTTCATTCAGAGGTGGTGATTAAAAAAACAACGAGCCTCTATCATCAGCTGAAAGAGCCCTAGGACCAACTTCTTTCTCAATTTGAAATGTAACCTCAGCGGGAGGTTGCGAATAATAAAATCAAGGAGAATTTTTATGAGAACGCAGCAACGCGTGTCGAGCCAGCTAGTGCTTCATAAAAAGACATCTCGTTGCATTATTTGAAAAACATCGCCAGCTGATCTCTTCAACCAGCATCTGAATGCGCCTTAAAATGCATGTTGTTGCACCCCGCAACTGAACCTGTGCATCCCCTCTTGTCCAAGATAACAAAATTTTAGAATTTTTACTGTACCCTGTCAACTGTATTTTTTACTAAAAACGTTTCAGGCCACAGCCATAACTATTAACTAGGCCTTCTGTCTGTCGGTTGACTAGATAAAAACAAAATTTCATCTTGTTGCACCCCGCAAATGGACGTGTGCAACCCCTCCTGTCCAAGATAAAATTTTGGAATTCCCACTGTACCCTGTTAGTTGTATTTTTTTACTGAAAAAATTTCAGGCCACAACCATACATAACTATCAAGTAGGTTGAACAGATAAAAACAAAATTCTATCAGTTGAGTGCTATAATTTCTGTTTGTGTCCGCCAGCTAATCTCTTTAACCTGTATCTCAATGAACCTTTATAGATAATTGTGTCAAGGGTCAAGACCGTAGCGAGTGGGTGGATAGCCTCGCTTCAAATAATTTTTTCTAGTAGCTGGTATTTATTCTTTATAGAGGGAAGTAGCTCTTGATATGCTATTTATAGACGGAGGAGGGGTCAAATAATATTCTGCTAACAAGGATGGCCATTCATTTTCTGCAAGGGAGGATGATTGGCCCTCCTCCGATTATTATTTCTAGATACTGCTTTGCTAAGAATTTTATCAATCTTTCCTCCATTGATGATGTTCGGAATCACCCATTTTCCCAAGATATTCTGGATTCTTATTGCCTGGTGAAAAGTGATTTTACGGTGAGAAATAATAATACACTCTTACCCATCCCTGATTGTAAGAGAATTTTAAATATACCGCTATTATAAGGTAACTATTGTGTTTCTGTGTCGAACCTATTTTGTAATGTTCCGCCCTCATACATGACACTCCCAGGAAAGACTGTCATTAGATAGAAATTCAATAATAATTCTCCGATTCGCACGAGTACGACTATAATGTTGTCTTTCCTGGGGTTATTTCCTGGGTTTTGATCCATCCCGAGAGTAAGAGTAAGAAGATTATCGTTTTTTTCTGGAAACAGTTCGTTAGTAGAAGTGCGTTGGTGTGAATCTTTGACTATGTGGAACGTAGGAGAAAAGGATAACTGTGGAATACTGTTAAGAATAAATATTAAGGTTTTGGAATGAAGCCACGATGAAAGTGGGAAGAGAAACCAGTTAAATCGTTCGCTACCAAAGAAGAATTCGATCCTTGGCATCTCAGCTGCAAAAGATTGTTATTGAATGATTCACTGTACTGCCGGGTCAACATACTCAATTTCTACTTTCTAGTACAGTGTAAAACGGGGAGCTTTGCAAACCCAAG
Source organism: Conomelus anceps (assembly GCA_948455865.1). NCBI lineage: Eukaryota > Metazoa > Arthropoda > Insecta > Hemiptera > Delphacidae > Conomelus > Conomelus anceps. The sequence goes on from OX418217.1 coordinate 40,934,559, forward strand.
AAGTAGATAATATTATATATTAAGCAATTGATAATATAATATTTGGCGGCTAGAGGAGGTGTTTTTGTGAATCTTTTTCCAGTGTGATTGCGACAGTTGGTGGTTCCAATAACTGTTTTTAAAATAAAAAGCTGATAATTCGAACAATGATATGAAAAAGAATTTAATAAGAGGAGATAGATGATTGAAACGAATAGTTGGCCTACAACAGTTGTAGTTAGTTACTAAATTGAAATGTGCTTTAACATTTTTTAATCTTCTACATAACAGTCGTCCAATTTCCATCAGCTGAAGTGTTCTTTCACTTGCGTGATTGATCGGTGAACATTGGATATGAAGTGAAAAACTACAAACACCACCTACAGTATCACTAAACAACACTCAAATCTAATCAATCAGTTTTGTCTATAGGTGCTTCTCTATTTTGACATGTATATAGTTACTATTCTTCAATATAATTTAAAATAATTCCGTTATTTCCGTTATTCCGTTATTGAGTTTCAATGTTGAATGGGTTAATCCAAAAGGGAAAACCCAGGAGGAAAGATTCAGCAGTCAACTCTTTTCAACAACCTATCCTGCGTGCAAACCAACAGGCTTTTTACAGATTTTCGTGGTATATCAAGTTTTATATAATAGTGGTTCGCTTTTTATGAAAATTGTAACACTTGAAAAAAACTGTTTAGAAATCAGCTACCGCATCAAAAAAGTTGTCCCCAATTGAAAGTGAAAACCTTTTAAGTTGATTGCTCGATTTTAATGAGCCTACCAAAATAAGACATATCCTGATAGTGTATATAATATATTGGACAGCTTTCGCATAGTGTTTAGATGGTTATAGGAAGTAGCTGTCAATGGAAGCTAGTATATTGTTAGAACCCCTCCCTAAATCTTTGTCTCTCACTCTCTCTTTTTCTCTGTCACTCTCAACATGTGCGCATCCCCACTTGAATCCGGGGCAAAAAAAGAGAACACCTCAGGAGAGTGAGTGAAAGAGCTGAAAGTTAACAACCTGTTTTCTTATCGGAGAAGCAGGATGGCTTCCCTTTCTCGTCGACTAATGTATTTATTTTATTCAACAATAAATTATTTGGCCAGCAGAGTTAGATACAGGCCCAAGCCCACTGTCGCTCGCTGCAAGGCGTCCTCAGCTGTTCTCTGCCTTGTTGATCGATGGTCGTGGTCCTCCACACTTGCCGGCTATCATGTATAAATTTTATTGTCGTCGAGATTTTGAGCCGTGATTCACATTCCAATCTTGAATAGGAAGTAAATTCTGTGCTAAATGATTCGTTATGCTATATCGTTGACCTAAATCGGCTCAATTTTTATCATCCGTGGACTTTCTGCTCGAGGGGTCAACTGGGTACGGGAGTTTAAAAACTAATCAATCATTATAAATTTTGGAGTCTCTAGTTTGATCAAATCTATCGCTCACTATTTGGCCAAGTTGCATTGTTGGATGTTGGTTATGTAGATAGTATGTCAATAAAATTCTACTCAAGGTAGCAAGGCGGTCCAAGGGGGTCATGACCCCCAAAATTGTAGCTCTACTATGAAAAGAATAGACTGGAGGGATGGTCTCGCAAAAAGGTTCATATATTTGTGTCCCTTACGCAACTTATCGAAACTTTATCAGGGGGAAGGGGTGACATTAGGAATATTCTTGCGAAGAGAGGGTATTAAAATCTCATTGTGTGCCCCCCAAACTTCCCAGCTGAGTAGGAGACTCAAGGAGATAGTGGAATAAAACCAATTGGAAGGAAAAGAAGGTAAAGACATCAACCGCTGAGGTGCTGAGGTAAAAATAGATTCTTAATTTAGCCAAAAATCTGTTGAAAAATTGATGGATTAAGAAGGAAAGAATCGCAGTGTGTCACTCAGTGTTGATAAATAATATTTCAAAACTGTATACTGTGACTGAATAAAAAGGTCAACAAGATTCTACCAACGGGGCTATGGGAGCTAGCTAAATGACATTCAGCTTGTTCAAGATAGGTTCTGTCATTATATTGCTATTTGGGGACTAGACCACTTGACATACAAAGGTTCATATCAATGAATATTATTTTCTACACTCAAGTTCAGATAGAGAAAGCTGAATTATATGAATATACTTATTGACTGAAAATAATACACTTATAATTAAGTGTTAATATTAGTTTCATACACAAGTATTAATATTAATTAATAATTATACTGTATAAGTATTTTCGATTAAAATTTTTATAAAATTTATTTTTAAAGTTCGTTAAAAAAATTATTCAAATGCAGGCTGCTGAATTCCAAATTTATTTTTTAAAAGTGGAAGTTATTTGAAGAATAACATTGAGAGATACAAAATCAAAAACTTAGAAATACGTGCAGGGTGGGGAAGAATGGAGAACATGCAGTTTATTTATTTAAGAAACAAAGTGGAAACAACAGGCTTACAAGCCCAAAACTGTTTCCTGTATAGTTTTCAAGTACAATTATAAACAAAAACTGAAACTAAAAATCTTATTACATAATATTTTGTTTAAAAACTAAAATTGGAATTACTTGAAACTAAAATTAAAATTTAATTGAAGAATTAAAATTTAATTTACACCGAACAAATAAAGAAAAACTATTGTTTCGTACCAAAAAATAAATAAATGGATTTTAATGTAAGATTCAAATTTAAAAGTTAATGAATGAGTGATAGAGATAATGAACAACCTGATATAGATGAAAAATACGATATTCACGCAAAAAACTCAATTAAAATTCCATTTTTAAACCGGCTAAAAATAAAAATAAAAATACGAATTTTAGCACATGAGCATAACGACATAATAAATGCTCTTATTTTGTTAGTAAATCAGATTTTAACCAAATGTTTGTTATTTGTAAATTATATTTTTTTCATTAAGACTTTTTCAATGGATGATAATTTTAATTTTTTAGAGTTGCAGTTCTGATGATTTTTTTAACCTTTGATCCTAAAACTTCGCAAGCACATCCTGGATTGCCCGAGCATAGATTCTTCATCGGAAAGAGAAAACTTCAAGCTCACGATTTCAAACCTTTTCAATGTCAAAAGTATAAAAACCCAAGCAACATGTTCACTTTCTGGGTCGCAGCAAATATCCCGATATTCTCGATTCAATTTCAAGGAATAGCGTTTCTGTAATTGTCTTTTACAAATTCTGGAATTTATCTAATTGTTTCCACTGATTGTCCACTATGAGGTGTTCGTGACTTTACAATTAAAAATCTAGAGCACAGCCTAGTTCCGTTCTGAAAAGTAATTTTAAGAACAGAACCTACAGGTGTGACATGCAACAGCTCTTGAACTTGTTATTTTTTATCTAGTACAATATTTGCTACTCTTGTTTTCTTTACCGTGTTTGCACGTGTGTTGAATATTTTTATTTTGTTTGTATCTTTTAAAACCAAGATTGAATAATGGGTAATACCGTTTTATAATCACACATGAATAATTATTAGGCCTGAATTTTTTTTCAATGGGTGTATTATCAAATGAATCATCCTTCTGTTGTGCATCCGACGCTATCTTTCATTATTGGCAGGAATCTCTTCCATTATTGACCAACGAAAAAAGGTCTCCGTTTCAAGTCAACCGTTTTTCATTTGTCTATTTTTAATGCATTTTCAGCTAAACGCTGGACGAAATTCTATGAGATTTTGCATAGATCTTCCTGCAAGGAGTGCCCAAGGAATGCGATGTATGTGTAAGGATTTTCAAAATTTCCTTGCATTTAGAAGATAATTTCAAAGAAAAATAAGGAATAGCACTCATGTCTTCTTCTAGAGGAAACATTTGATTTTTAAAATGATCTTCTCCATCATATAAAATTGAAATCAGATTTCAAGATAGCCCTTGGGGCCTCTTATTTATCTGGTTGAGACTTCACATAGAAATTAAGTTATCCTTCATAAGAATAACATTATTCTCTTGGAGGATTATTTGTTTGAGAGGAACAAATCATTAAAAATATGCCAATCAAGTACAATAACAAATGATGACTAAGTAAAAATAATAATAAATTATATAAACTCAATTAATATTATACTATAAATTCATTCCTTAGACATGTAAAATTTGATCTGATTTGAGCAATCAACTATATTGAATAACACAAAGTACAGGCTGGATGAAAATAGAAACGCAGCCTTGGTGACGTGATACAGAGTGACTTTTGGTGGAAAACAGACATGAAATAGACTATGCAAATCGAATCAAGGGTTAGCTGTTTGTGATTGTGTTTAATTTTGCGACGGTGATAATCATTTAACACATCGATTACCTGTATGTTCCTCTGTGCAAGCACCCTTGGGCGTGAGGTCACAGAACTACTAGTAGATTATATTTCTTTTATTTCTGTGTCTATTAATATTAAGACGTCGGCAACATTTTATAATATAGTTTGACACTATCGCAGTTTATCCAAGTAAATAAAAATATGTAGGCTACAAAAACGTAAGTAGACAATAATTTGAGGAAAAGTAGAATGCGCAGAAGGACTTTGGAAACTGTGTGTTTATTCAATATGTTAAAATTTTATTGTTAAAAATATTTATTTTTATAGTTTATAGTTTTCCTTTCGAATCAAACAATTATTTCTTTATAGTAATGTTTCATTGTTTCATTAGGGAAGTGATAGCCGTGAGCCGTAGCAGGTATCTGTTCAATCAGATAGAGATAAGCCAAAAATACACTGTTCTCTGCTGTAAAATCACTTCCCGGTGTTTCGGAACCCACCTAAAACTGTAGGTCCAACTTATCATTCACCATTATTCAACTCATTACCAACGCACAGGTATCAGACCTATGTGGGCTTCATTCTCAAAAAAAAAATTATTTCTGTCAATATAATAATAAAAATATTCAACACTGTTGAGGGAATATTCCATATACATGTGAAGTTTTTTTCTTTTTTCTCCGAAAATGAAACCCACATAGGTCTGAGACCTGTGCGTTAAAACGTATAGTTTTAGGTAGGTTCCGAACCACCGGGAAGATATTTTACAGCAGAGAACAGTATCTTTTTTTGCTGGCCAATCTAATCGGTCACCGTTACAAACAGGACCTACACCTCGCGGCTATCACTTCCCTAAGAAATTTTAAAATTGTTTTCCGGTTCGTCAATCGTTGGGTTCACTTAAACACTGCTTTGTGTCAACTCATTCATGATACAGGAAAACATTGTTTAAATTTCTCCTTAAAAGTGACGGGGTATAATCAAAACTAGTCTGAACTTTGACACTGGTAAGGTAATGGGCACTAATTTCAGCTACTTGAGATGACCTACAAGTATAGATCATGGTATATATTGCTGATGAGGGAAAACGGAAAATCGAGACTGAGTGAGCATCCAATTACTCTTTTAAATTTGCTGTTTCGCTGTCTCATAATCGAGCAGTTTGTCATTCCTCACTACCAGGCAATTTTTATGATAGTACCGATTACGAGTAGGCTAACTCTAGTGCGAGGCTATTTACATCAGACTCATGAAGAATCACGATAGACAAGGCAAAACTCAAGATTCGAAAAGTATGTGGGTAAAGGAATGCTGATAATGAATGAAGAATGTGGCTTGAGAGTTGATGCACTTGGAGGTCGTTATTAAAAGTTGGATCCTGTCGAAGAATGAATGGTTCTTCTTCTTGTTGCTAATAGTCCGATTAAAAACTCTCTCCAATCAATAACCCACCTATGCTAATCTGTGCTTGTTTTTCCTGAGATGGAAACTAAATTAAGCCAATAAATTAATAGACAGTTGATTTTTTGAAACTAAATCTAGCAAAAGTTGAGCTGTTAACAAACAGCAATATCTATGTCCAAGAACAATAGTCACTCGATAAACCAATATGTTCTGCAGTTACTCATTCCACAGAGACCATTCAAGGTACGGTATTTCAACTAACCACTGATCAGTAACCATTACCTCGGTACCCTAGACTATGCGTTTCTTGATGATGCAATATTTTCAAGGGAATGGTAACTTTTGAAAAGTCACTTTACAAGTTCCACCGATTAGTGACAAGTAGTTTCCAATAAATTATTCTTTCATTTCATTTGTCAATTTGTTCCAACATTTCAAGCGGTGCCCACAATATCATTACGGCCGCTTTGGCTGATTGTGAAAAACTTCCGTAATATTGCGGCAAAAGATAGGAGATTTGAAAAAGAATTAATTTAGCATCACACTCTATCACTTCTGTGTCGTCAAAGTAGTGGAAACTAGAAGTACCGTATTTTCCCATTATTATCTGTAATTTAGCACATAATTTCCCTCCATATTAATGTGAGCTGACATTTTATTTGTTCAATAAATGAAGGAATACAAGTTTCCTATACTTTTATTAGCGAGTTGAATGCATTTGAAAACAGTGGCACTGATTGAACTCATTCAATTAGACTTTGAAAATACTTTTCCGAATCATAATATATAGGTGTACTTCATCTTTTATAATTCACTTAATCTTTAAGAATGTCATCATAAAGTAGATGAATGATTAATAAATTGAATAATTTGATTTTTAATTTATTTTTCTCCAATTTTCAAACGAAAAAGTTAAAACTAATTACTGTACAGAGATTTATTTTTTCAAACTAATTTCAATAGAGTAAAGACTGATTTTTAACCTACTATAAAATTCTAGAATAAAATATATAATGTTAGAATAGAAATACTTCATATATCAAGAACGATTATTTAGTTAAAGTTGAGAATGAGGAAGAAGTATTGTCATTGTTTACAAGAATATAAATCGGAAAAACAGGGCATCATAAGCATATTTTGATTCAATGAGCTAAGATTCTATGAAGTTAAGGTTCGTGATTTTTACCATAGTTAGTTCACATTATTATTTAATTTAAAACAATTAATTTAAATTCAATTATTACCCAATATGATAAACAATGAACTATTTATTTGTCCAATTGAATGTCGCTGTATATTCAAGCTGGAGACTAGAGTACAGACAACCATTTCAAAAAGCTACAGTTCATTAATGCAGAATAATTAACAGTGTTGTTCTTATTTATTTCGATGATGAAATCCATCAAATCTTGAGACTGATAAGGAATGAACGCGATAAAAAATTCTAAAATGGTAGAGTGGGGAAAGACAGGTGAAACGTTGAAACAACGCATCAGACGGCTATCACTCTCCAAGTCTTTATATAGAGAATAGAGTGAGAAAGGAAGAGGAAAGTTGAGAATCGGATAAATATATTTAATCTCAGCTTCATCATTTGTTGTCGCACTCCATCTCTCTTCTTCTTCTTGTTCTATAATTATTTATCTTCGTCTTCTTCTATCTTTTTCCATCCTCTTCTCGTGCTCTTTTCATCTTCAGTGGCCACTACCGTTAGCCGAGTATCCTTGACCGACACTACAGAACCAGTGTTCGAGGAGAGGAGGACAGAAGAGAAGAAAAATAAGATGATAAGGAGGAGGAGTAGGAAAAGAAGAAGCGATAGGGTGTGAGGGAAAGGAGAGGCGTCTCTGGCGCTCCTAGACAAGGTCAATAGGTCAACTCTCCAGAGATACCTTAGTTAATTTTCATTTAAGTAATCTGATAATGAAGCTTTTGTTACGCTTGCTGCACCTCTTCCAACACCACCTGTGGTCGACTACATTCTTCGATAATCTCATCCTATTGGGCGCCAATTAGTTATTTCTTTGAACATGTCCTGAATAGCCTACCGGCCGGGTTCCTAATTGAAAAATGGGCTCTTCATTCATAATATGACTACTACTTATTATACAGTGTAGACGTAGAGGACTTTCAAGCCCTCCAATATTTAATCTTCAGGTCTGTTGGGGTTGGTTTTCTCAGGAATAACACTTCTGGCTTTATCTGTATCTACGCATGGAAATGATGAATGATAATTACTATGATGATAGTGATTGGTTGATTATTGACCATGTTTAGTAACATGCATTGATACAATAGGTACACGTGGAGGAAAACTGCAATAGTACTTCTTTATTTCTAATTGGCGAACCAAGAAAGGGATAAAGAGGATTGCACATCGACATTTCCGCGAGGTTTTTTAAACCAATAAAGGGGCATTATCTAAAAACGTAGGAAGTCTTAGCAAATGCTAATACAGAAATCCTGTTAATCCGAATATGAGTGGGCCGTGAGATGAGAAGCACACATTCAGAAAAGCTAAATATTAGCACAAATACACAGTTTAGTACTTACACAAAATGAAGTGCAGTTTTATTATTATAATAATAATTAAATTATCGATTATTTTAATAATAATTTGACTATTATGTTATATGGATAATCTTTTATTGCTATGTTAAATCAATACTCATTAATAATAATTATTATCATCATTCATTTGAACTATGAATAATGAGAAATTCTTGGATTTCTTGTTCCATAACGATCTGCTTTGTTAATATTAACTTTTTGTTGTGAATATAATACGACTTGCAGTCAATTTTATATTGTGAATCTCAGGTCTTGAAGATGAGATTCAAAACCTCGAAAACGTTCGGCCGAGTGTGAGTACATTTATTATATATTCACAATATAAAATTGACTGCAAGTCGTTAAATTTACAATAAAAATTAATGAGAAATTCTAAACTGAAACACCTAAAACTGTAGGTCCAGCTCATCAATCACCATCATCCAATTCAATACCCACGCACAGATCTCAGACATATATGGGCTTCATCCTCCGAAAAAATATAAAAATTATTACAATATTTATCTGTCACTATCATATTTTTATTTTACCTACTTTATATGGGCTTATTGATTATTGTACCTACTCGCAAAAAGGATAAAAAATGCTCTATTAAAAATAGGTGTGGCAACGCTTTGTTACAGAAATATTAAAGATGTATTCAGAAATCACGATACGAAATTTCAATACGATCGTACACTTGTCATAAGGGTTGCCTACTTGCCCCTTACGCCATCGGTACTTGACAGCTGACTTATGAAATTTGGTTGCTTCCATAAATATATTAATAATAACATGTTTTTGTTATCTTAAATAAATGTCTTAAATATACGTTATACATTTAACAAAAATTATATATATAAATATCTTTATATATATATATATATATATTTATATGCATATTATTACTATATGGATGTTATAACATGTTTCAAGATTACAAATCCCTAAATTTTCATCTTCTGATTCCTACTGTACTACAACAATTATACAACTTAAAATGATTTTCTCCAATTTGAATTATTTCTTTTAATAATTCAATGTAAATAATTCACTAATAATATAATAATATGATTTATGAGTTCTATTTTACATCGGATAATTATAATACATTTTTGGTAGAGCTTCAATCTACATATGTATATCATACCATGGTAACGAATAGCTTAGTAGTTTTAGTCGTACAGTTAAATTCATGTTTAGTTTCAAAATAATATTAGAAGTGTAAGCTAATGATAAAATATGGCTACTTCAAGAGTAAGCCAGAAAATCTTTAGTAATGGGGCCAAATCTAAGGTAAGTTGAGAGTATGCCATTTTCCGTGGTAGTTAACTAGATTTTCCTATGTCAGACCACGCTTTGTACAGTCCTCTCTTTAGATTTTAGAGGCCTGAAGACAGACTAAATCGGTTAAAGAGAGAATAATTTCCATGCTTAAAAAATGTATTCAGAAAATTCAGGCAGAAAGTAATAAATAACCTTTCTTATGAATCGGCATTAGAAATGAATAACTGTCAATATGGTTATTAAATTCAATTAAAACGAAGTTTCCAGATCACAGCCTTATGTTGAAAAGTCCTAGTACAATTTTGCTAAAGTGAAGAAAAGCGGACGGTTTCGATTTTTTGAAATTTATGGTTTTAATCGATTTGCTATGCTATTCCGACTAAAAAACTGTGAGCATTTTTTGGCGCAAATATATTGTAAATTTGTAAATTGAATTTAAAATTCACTAACCTCACTCCAGTAGTCCATGATATATTATTTACGAATAGATTCACAATAAGAATAGCTTAAACTCTACCTAATCATCTCTCTACATTCAACTTGCATTGGAAATCATGCTGCTAAAACGTAAATTTGTTATCAATTTAATGAAATGCCCTTCACCAGCGACTATTTTTCGGTATGTCACGAAATCTTTCATTGGTTCGATTTCCATTCAAGTCGATGTTTCAAAACTGATGTACAAGTTGACTGAAAAAAGGAAAGAGAACAACAACTTTCAAATGATAAATTTTTCGTATTCAAATTTGTATAATTATACAAGCCGTTTTATTACAAAAAGTGAATGTATTGAAAAAGAATTGGTAGATTTCGTGGTTATCTTTCAAAATCTAGAGTTTTCTATTTTTCTTTTAATGGCCAGCTGACCCATTCAGTTTTAGCACATTTAGCAGTGTTATTCGACCATTTTACTATCGATATATCGATCTTGATGTTGAACTACGTCGAGAACCGTCAAACTCACTTCTAATTGAAGGTATTTTGAACTGTTTATTAATTAACTTAAGGTGAGAGTTGAAGAATGATTTTTGTTTTATGTTCAGAATAGCATGACAAATCAATATTGTAATCATAAATTTGAAGAAAACAGACCTAATTTGATGTAGGCTAGCTTTAATATTTTTTACTCAAACAATGAGCGTCTGGATTAGAGAGTATCGCCTATTGACAACTAGCATTTTACCCGTTCTTGCACGGGAAGTCTGATTGGAGTTATCACTTTTCTGGTAGATAACTTATTGTAGCCGTCAGAAAATTACGAAATTCAAATGACTTCGAAAGATTACTTGTATGAAATTAAAAATTTTCTCAGTTTAAAGTAAATACTTTATTTTAAACTTTTTAGTACGTGAGTATTTTATCATTTCACTGAAGTCGGTTTCTTTTTTTGTTTTAAAATATGTTTTATTTTAAGCTTTTTAGTTGAATTTTCAAACTTTGAAAATAAGAGAAATTTCTTAAAGCCTACATTATGAAATATTTATCAAATTAGCAAGCCAATAATTAATTTATAACATTCAAACTTAAGTAACTAAAAATCCACTTATAAGAAAAGATAAACTAAGGAAAATTCTACAACGTTTTATTTAATGTGGAATATTGTATTTAGGAAAATTAGCCTATAATAGCGAAAGGCTTCTTAAAAGTGAAATGGCTTTTGATTCATTTTGATGTGGTCCCTTTCAGAATATACCTACACTGAAATAGTAGGCCTACATTACATCACAAATGTGGAAAATTGTGTTTACTGAAAATATCATAAGTTAACGCAGGAGATGAAGTTGAGTGCGGTACTATCATACGATTATGGTAAACATCTTCCCGGACGAGTTATGTACGATATTTTTCGTGATATTAGTCATATATATTTTTTTAATATAAAAAACATAAACTTTGAGCTAGTACAGAAGGATCATCAAACATAACCTCAAAATAGCCTATTGTACGGACATGCATTTAATGGCGAATAAATATTCTTAATCCATCACAGCAGTGAACTAAAAATACTTCTGAGATCAGCTGTTTTTCCAAATTCTCCAACTTACGATTGAAACTAAATAACCTTATTCCTATGACTCAATAACATCAACTAAATTATTGACAATTTTCATATGAACATATGGACAGAAATATTATATTCTTCTTATTCTCGATTCAAATTAAGTTCACGTGATTGGTCAAAACGGGACATTACAGGCTTGTTTCACACTGAACCAGCTTTGGGTAACCGATGTCGTTTACCCGGCATAATTGCATTGCATCATATGATTTCGAAAACCGTCTAGATGTGAAGCGCTCCATATGATACAATGATCAGCCTGGTAAACTACACCGGTTATCCGATTGGCGGTTATGTGTGGAACTATCCTATTCAAACTTAATTGAAATGAAGACATCGAAGAATGCTCCTTTTTGTTTAATATTGGGCTAAGTATTGAGCCAATCCTTGCGAAACTTGGATGGGACCACCGCTGAGCGATGCTCTTTCATTTAAAAAAAAAATCATTGAAATCGGTTCAATATTGTTCGAATGATTGATGTACAAACATAAAAAAAATATAGAACCTTGCTCTTTTTGGAAGTCGGTTAAAAAAGGAATAGTGTTAATAAGTGAAATTATTTGAACATTAATTTGAAAAATGTAGAAAGGAAGTAAGAAATCGGGCTCCGAAGTGCACTGAATTGAGTTTAAAGAAAGCTTTGTGCCAAATTTAGTGTTCCAAATCGTTACCATTTTTGTGAAATCTGTAAGACTGAAAAATTAGTCATATTATCTTCTTTGGTTTTTAGAGGTCTCTTCCTTTTTCCCTTATTTGGCCTACTAACCCCGCCCCTCACTACGTCAATGGTCATTACCCCCCCCCCCCCCCCCGCCGACTGAGCGAAACCTGCTGGTTACGATACTGACTCACATAATTTGTACAAATATCTCTAAATTACAATCTTACCTTAAGTATAAAATCTTATCATATTACACCGAATATCCAAGAACGAGATTCGAACTCAAGACCTCGCTCGAGAATGCACATTCTAAACACTTTCTTAATGATTTTGTAGCACACTTGAATAAAAAATAAAGATGTTTAAATTTGCCCATTTTTTCAGATCTTTGTTTCAAAACTGAAAATTGGTCATGGCGAATTGAGCAATGGGTTCATTTCGTCTGGTAATATTTCAAGAACTGGCAACAATCGATCACTCCATGCATCGAAAAGTGAGCAAACTATTGGAATATCTGGGACAAGTGTCGAAGAGGAACAACGAGTACATAATTGTACATCTAAAAGTTTAAAAACGATAACTGGAGAACTAGGTGCTCAAGTTCTCAAAACGGCACACAAACTTTCAAATAATTTAGTCGGATGGGCGAACAATTTGAGTAAAACAAGAAATCTCATAGTTGACGAAAAACCATCAAAATTCTTTAGAAGATGTAAGAGTTGTGACCCAAGGCATTTGAAATCCGAAAATGTGGAAACCACCGACGTATCGCTGTCCCAGAAGAGAGATTCCAATAGACTTTTAGTTCACAATTTTGGATCAGCTATTAAAACCATGAAACCGTCGTCACAAGATAACCTTACTTTTTATAGTGTACAACCGAACAGAGGATATGCTAATCTTCGAGGAGTTGTTGCTTCACAGGAAGAAAGTGGAGAAACTACTAAGAGTCTGAGGTTGAATGAAAATAGAACAAAAACCTCAATCAAAACTCTTCACTCGAATGCAGAACTTCAAGGGTCAACGGAATTTGATGAAATAAATAAAACAGATATTGATTTTGATAGTGAGCTGCTTTCAACTCAGGAAAATGTAAGAAAACGTAGTGAAGTTGACGTTGGAGAAAACAAAGAGAAAAATTTTATACGTAAATGCTATCCCATGTCTAGAAACTTTTCTTTCGCATTTTTTCAGCCACTCACAAACGCTTACTTTTTCACAACGCTTTCCCAATATCATTCCGTGACGAATCTCTCACTTGAATGCCCAAAATCTCTCTTCACACCACAATATACAGTACCACCAAACATCATGGACCAATCAGATGAATCGATAGAGTTGACAACGAAAATTAATAATTCATTGATCATGAGAACCAAAAGTATTCCACAAAAAGTCTTTCAAATAAATCTTCTTTCCTACTGTCAGGATCTCAACAAGCCTGAAACCACTAATAAAACAATCTTAAATAAATTGATGTGCAGCTGGAAGAGTTTTTTGCGTCCATCGCTTCAAACAGGAGACATTGTCATGAGAAAGATTGATGCTTCTAAAAGTTGCATCTCAAAAGATGTTCTACATCAGTATGGAGAGAAAAATGAGATTAAAATTGATAGCTTCAAGGATATTTGCCAAAATGATGAGGAACAGAATATAAACAGCTGTAGAGATGATAGTGTTGTAACTGTAGAAGGCCAAGTGTATAATACAAGTGATGAAACTTTGAATAAATTATTACTGCTCGTTAAGCAAACAAAATTTGCTCAAGAAAATAGTTCAGAAAGCCCTATACTTGATCACATATTATCTCCATCATTAATGTTAAGGAAAGAAGCTGATCAGAAAATTGATTTGATTTCCTCTTCACTTGACTTGCCATCATTGCCTGATATGAAAAATAATCCTGTATCCCAGATGAAGTTTGTTGCTAGCTCAACTAACAATGATTTTAAAGTTGGTGGAGAGTTTTTCTCAGAAGATTTGACTGACGAAGTTGAATTGGAAAACTTGAAAATTAAACCATCAGCTAGTGAAAAATCAATTTATAAAGTCTTGAAAGCTTTCAAGGAAATAGTGAAAGAAGATAGAAATACTGTAATAAATTATTCGCAGATTTATTCAAATTACACCGTGGAGAATTCTGTTGAAGTCAATGAATCGTTTGATCGAACAGAAAACGATATGGCCACAAACAATAGTCATCAGTTTCAGCATTACAATTCCAATCCTTGTGAATCATCAAAATTGGCTGAAAATGAGTCTGAAAAACAATTTGATCAGGCAGAAATTGATGACAAACTTATAGATAGACTAACATCCTCGGTTAATTTGATGCATTTTGGAGAGCATATTGGTAAAAGCTACCCAACTTTTTTCCAGAGCATTCCTCAAAAAAATACAGAACTTGTGTTGCAGTGTAACTCTCTGAGGCTGCACTCATTTATAGCCAATTATAATCCAAATATCAGGAGAGCTTCAAACCTTGCAAACAGTTCAGATAAAAATACCTACAGCAATAAGCTCTATAAAAGTCAGTTACATGTATTCCCACCATCTGAAAGCAAGATAATGAAAATTGAACAGTCGAGCTCCAGAGTAGGAAAACAGTTGAACAGCAAGAAGCAGATCACCTCTCAAGCATTGATTGATATTTTTAATAAAAATTTTGATTTTACTTTTAAATCAAAATCAAGTGAACTTTTACAGGATTTGAACGACAGTCGATTCGATAAGATCAGAGAAGTTGTGATATCCCGTGCTTCATCCACTTATAAGAGTTTGCAAGCTGGAAGCGTTATTTTAAAAATACCTTCTGAAGAGAGTCAAAAACCGGAATTGATTCAATTGCCAGTAAGAACTGATAACAAAGCTAAACATCAATTGAATCTTGAGCAAGTAGTTTTCAAGCCAAGATCTATTGACACAATGATTAGTTCATTAGAATCCAACAGTGTTCAATTGAACTCCAATAGAAATTTGAATTCAAATGGCGGAGATATCTCCGAGAATAATTCAATTCTTTTGAAAAGAGTTCAAAGCGAAGACGTAATTGCCAAAATAAATAAACTCAACAAACTTGGTAAAAAGCTAGCGAGCTCTACTAAGAAAGATGTACGTTATTCGTGGAGAAGTAAAAGCAGATCTGAAAACAGTACTTTGAATATGAGTGGGCGAAAAGATATGGGATTAGAACATAAAGAATCTAGTTCACACCTTCCTGTGAAACAGAATCATTTGAAGATATTTATGCCTGAAAGAAAGAGAAGCATTGAAAGTTTGACTGGTAAAGATAATTTTGATGGAAGGAGACAGTTTGGAATTTTCAACTTCAATCCAGATGCTTCTAAATCTTCTAGTGATGCTTCAGAGAAGGACAGATTTTCTTCTAATAATTCACATATTAGAACCTCTTCAAAAAATAATATGGCACGTGCTTTTAGTAACAAAAAAGTATTTTCTCCAATTGATGACAATAGTGACTCCAACAAGTATAGTAGTTCCACCATCAATCAGAAGAGTTTGAATTTTGAATCAAAAATCAACAACCAATACGATCTGTTCAAGCCAGATGATAGTAAGGACGAAAATATGGCTTTTAATGACAAAGAGCAAACAAATAGTTTGAAACTTACAAGACCTGTCAACAAGGGAGACAAGCACAGTGATGATGTCACTAAATTAAATAGTTATGCTAGAAAGTTAAGACACTCGGTTAAATATGGCTCAGTTTTTCCAGATCTAGATAATAGCTCACTTCAAATGGATGGTATTTCGGCAGCAGTGAGAAACATTCACCCTACAAATTCAATTGGAAAAAATACTACATCAAATAATAAAATTCCTCTTTTCAAAGAACCTCAGGAAGGATTGAATCCATTTGGATTTTCTCTTGAAAGTGGAGACACTAAAGATGTGGTTATGCAACCAGATCAAATTGAAAATATTAGACAGAGATTGATGTCTGAAAGGAGTAAAATGTCGGAGTTATATAAAGAACCAATTAATTTTGATCTCAACCTCAAAGTACAAGAAAATCTTTTGGGTAGAACTCAAGAAATGGAAAAAGATGTAGGATCAAATTTTACAAAACTTTTCAGGAGAGGAAGCTCACTGGGTGGTGGATCTGATTCTAATAGAAAACCATTAAACAAATACCATAGAAAAGATGTGACCATTGAGACTTTTGAGAGTAAACCTTCAAATAATCTATCTTCGAATAATATAAAAAAATATAAATCTGCTGAGACATTGCTCAAAGGTAATGAAAATAAATACACAAGTGAAATGACTAGACATACAAATTTTAATGGAAAGAGCATTACCAATAACATTAAGATTTCTTCAATAGAGTTGATAAGATCTCTAAGAAAGGTTGAAAGCCCTTCAAAATCATCATCAGCTGAATATTCGGTGAGACCCAATTCAAATGAGTTCACACAAAAAGATCAAATTATTCCAAGATATTCAGTTGAGGAATCAAAAGATCATGAAAAGGAAAACAATCAAAATAACGAGTTTGATAGAGAACCTGTTTATAAAAATAGAATAATAAGTGATGAAGCTCATCAGAAAAAAAGAGCAAACGTGAAAGACTCTTTAAGTATGAACAGTTTTGGAAAACCCCAGTCAGTCAAGCTATCAAGGAAGCAGAATCCTATAAAAACAGTATTCAATGTTGAGAGAAGAGATGCTCCTTCGGGATTAGAGAATAGAGAAAAAGTTATTAGTGGAAAATCTGTAAAAGGTAGAGAAATCAACATGAAAAAATCACAAGAAGAAGCAATTTTTAAAGTTGAGAGATCAAAATCAACTATAGCCGAATCTCTGGAACAATTGAATTCGATTGAATCTCTGATTGGAGGAAGTAAGAGTAAAAGTTTTACAGCTCAAAAACAGAAGAATGACAAAAGGTTGGAAAATAACAGAGACTACAAATTCTACAATGGAAAAGCAAGCGCTGTTTCATTTGTTGAAGACAGACTTAGACCAATGCATGACAAAGTTCAAAAGAAACCAAATATGGATGCAGAGCTGCAACAAATCAGCAATGGGAGCGAGTCGAGTGATGCACTAAATATTTTATGGCGTACAGATGATACTCAAAGAAGTGTGAAAAATCGAAATTTGTTTGGTTTAGATTATTTTGTGAATAATTCAAGAAAGAATTTGGGAGTCTCTGAGAAATCACTATTTTTCAAGAATAATGATCAAAGTGGTTCCACGCAAGGGATCTCTGCTAAACACGAATCAATTACTAATCAAACAATTGACCATCATTTAAATGAGCAAAAGGAAGAGATAAGCCCCATTAAATCCTTTAACTCGAAAAATAAGGACAGCATAACCCTGTCTAGAACCCTGTCTAGTGAAGAGAAGGAAAAAGGAAGATTGTCAAAGCAGAAAGATACCGCTTCTGACAAAACACACTTTACAAATTTTGTTAGATCGGCCTCTTCTCTTCCTCAGACAAATTTTCTTTTTGGAGTTATCTTGACTAAAGACAGAATGGATGGAGAAATAAGAGGATTGGAAGCCCGTGGATTAGAATACGATAGGAAGAAATACTCAGCTGAGAAGACTGACAAAGAAACTCAAACAACGCCAGTTGTAGAAAATTCCAGGTCGAAAATAATTCAAAGTGACAAAGTTTTAGGAAGTTTTGATGATTTGAAAAGCAATTCAAAATCAACTTCCAAAGATGTGAAAGTATCAAAAAAAAAGGGGGCATTCCCATATCCATATCATAAAAGATATAGAACAATATTTGGAAATGCTGCACCACTTGGAGAAACCACAGAACAAACTAGAATAAATGCTGGAAGAAATTCTTCTCAGTCTGCAGAATACTTGGAGAGAAAAAAAATGTCAAATGATTCAAAAGGGCAAGACCATGATCAAACAGTTTTTAAGCCCAAGATAGAAGGTTTTGAAACTATGAAAGTGTTTTCTGACAGGAAAAAAGAATCAGAAAAGGAAAAAGCAATTGAGATTGAAAAATTGAAAAATCAAAAGGTACTGTTTCGATCACCTTTGTTACTCAATAGGTTGATTCAAACTAAGGGCCTGTAAGTCCTAATGTGAATGTTTTTTTTTTTTTTTGTTAAAATTCCTCTAAATGAAATTCTCTCAAAACGTGTTGTATTGCAACTGTCCAAATAATAATTTTTGAGGAAATCAGAAGCTTGGCCTGTTTTTTCACAGAGTAATATAGGCTGAATGATGTAGGCTCGGAAGAGAAAAATGGAACTTTGAAAAAATAATTTGAAGTACAATTATTCATAGATAATTTCTAACAACGAAATATTTTCCAAATTTCACAGAATAAATTGATAGAGGTTCAGTCTTAACAAGTGTCTTGTGAGTTTCAATAAAATTCTATGTTTTCTTGATCACTGAATAATGTGAAAAAATTCCATATAATTCTTGATTGTATAAAGATAAATGAATGTCTTGTTTGTCTAAAGATGTATTTGTCACCTTCATACTTTTTGTAAAATTTTTGAAAATATTTTAGACATATTTGAATTGAAAAATGAAGTAAGAGGGTTAAATTTAATGCAAAATTATGAACTATATTTGAAAATTTGGCGAAATCATGAAATAATTATTGGTTACACCACTTTTTGAATTAGGTGCATTTTATAACCAGTCAGTGAAATCATAGAATAGGGAGGGTTGGTCTATGCTGTCTGTAATTGTGAACCTGCGAACTCACGTGAATACGCCAGAGGAATAATAATAATTTAATAATTATAATAATAATTTCTCTGGATGATACTACAAAACATCCAGAGGAGTTTATTTAAAAAAAACAACAAACATACAGATATTAAAGAGAATCCCGACTCTTAAAATTGCTACTAAATATAATTTTATTCCTAATTATGATACCCCACTATAATAATATGTGTCGGGGTGATCATAATAATATATAATTACTGAATTTATAATTATTGAATGTGTGGTGAGCAGTGTTGTCACCATAATTACTGCAAACTTCAAATAAATAACATACTAGAGGTGGCAGCACTGGTGGTTTTGCTGTGGTTGCAGATCTGCCATGTCAAAGCTGGTCATATAATAGCAATGGCGTCATTTCTGCCGCGTTTTTGCTGCCTGGACGCGTTGTCGACGCTGACGCTGACTTTACAGGGTCCGACGCGACAGATATAACGCTCGTATAACTTGTACACAGGGAAGTCCATTGCACGGTTTGCCTTGGCGTGTATGCGACGTAAAATCTGTCGCGTCAAAGCTGCCCGTATAACATGGACCTAAACTGTACGCAAGACAGCGTAAATTAACGCCGCTATATGATTAAAAACTGTTGACTTCCATCAGCTGTTCCTTTAAGGATGGATTTCTCCTTTTTGTGTCCTTCAGCAAGGACTTTTGAACTCACAAACTTCACAGGAACCATCTCGGGACTATTCTACATTGTGCCTGAAAATTTTATAAAAATTGGTTCAGTGGTTTTGGAGTTTACTGGGAACATACATTCATACACACATCGCCTTTTATATATACAGACTAGCTGGCCCGACGCGCGTTGCTGCGTTTCATAAAAAATCCCCTTGATTTCATTATTCGCCACCTCCCTCTGAGGTTACATTTCAAATTTCAACCTTCTAGGACTATTAGGGAAGAAGTTAGTCTTAGGGCCCTTCCAGCTGATCAGAGAGGCTTCTTTCGTTGTTTTCTTAATCACCACCTCTGAATGAAGAAACATTTCAATTTATTATTTAAGCCTCCTCTGAATGAAGAAACATTTCAATTTATTATTTAAGCCTTCTACGACTATTAGGGTAGAAGCTAGGTTTTTTATTTTATTATTCGCCACCTCCCACTGAGACTAAATTTCAAATTTCTCGCTGCATTGGTAAACAGATATCATCAACCCGGCATTTTTATTACATTTCATCATACCCAGTCATATGTTTCCTGCATACTGCAGGGCTCCGACTACATGGTACATACATAGTCTTTGCGTTCCAGACAGCATAAATAACGCCGCTAAGGAACGAACCTGCCATATGATTAAAAACTGTTGACTTCTATCAGCTGTTCCTTTAAGCTGTTTGGCCGGCAAGTTCAGTAGGTTAGATTTGTAAAATGGATAAATTAATAATAATTATTAGCCCCCCTATTAAAATTTATGGTCAGAAACCATCCCCAATATTCAGACAACATATTCCCAAAGTTTCATGCCGATCTGTCAAGTAGTTTTGGAGTCTATAGGGAACATGCATACATACATACATACATACATACATACATACATACATACTACATACATACATTCATACATACATACAAGTTATATTTCAAGTCCGTGTGATTGCTTTTTTAAAAAGCAATCTTTATTTTCACAAACTTGAAATTAATAAAGGAATTCAATATACATTTGAATAATTAAACTCAAAAATTTGAGTTGGTGAGTACCTTACGCTACGATGGTGTTAGCTGGACTCACGAGATGCTGTCCGCTCGTGGGAAACCTGCGTTGAATTGATGATCCAGGAGTTCTAGGAAAGCAGCCTATAAAGGTGCTGACTCCTACAGGAACTCATGATATAACTCCTCCATCCCTAAAGAGAACTTCGGGGGTTGGCTGCGAAGTTCTGGAAGAAGGATCTCTTTTGGAAAGTCTTTTGTACACAGCAAGGATAACACTCAATACAATCACAATGTACAATATTGATGTGAAGATGTTGACGTCAGTGGTGAAGTATGAATTTCGAATCACTGGTGACACTTGATTGTAGTTGAATTTTTCAAAGTCCAAATTTTTAATATTAATTTGGAAGTCTGGAAGTTGGTGGTCTTGAAGTTCTAATTCGATGTCTTCTAGAAATTTCGGGTGTCCTCTAAGTTGAGATGAATGGAAAAGAGGTTTTCCTTGATAGTAAACTCTTCCTTCAGCTGTGTTGATAAAAAAGATTCCTTGAAGTATTTTAACAGCGGTTTCGGTTTTACTTTCGATGTTGAAAGTCTCTTTCTTTGGTAGAACTGCCAGATATTGCTGCATTTCGGGAATCCATTTTAGGAGGTTCTCTTCAATTTGGACAGCGGTGTATTTACAGTTGTCCGTTGTGCCGGTTGAGATGATCGCCGCTTCGCATGAGAGTTGTTGATGGGAGATGTCTTCGGATGAGCATAGATATTCGTTATCTCCTATCAATTTACATTTTCTATCTAATCCTTCAAATTTTGAATTTGACAAACTGTCAAAAGATTTCAATATGTACTTATTACGTGGGAATATTGTTACAAAACCAGATTCTAAATTACTTGGTACTGATAACAGTTCATAAAAATCGAAAATTACTTCTTCCACAATTGGAAATTCGAGAAAATAAATGATTTCATTATTAATTAGCTTACAATCTACGTTGATTAATTTTTCTATTTCTAACATCTTATCATACTTAATATCTAATGGAAGCTTATTATTATAAAATTTCGACACTTTCAAAAGTTCATTGAACAGTTCTTTAGTAAACATGATACTAGGATGAAGGACGCCTACTTTACAAAATGCAATTGAATTTTCGATGTCTTGAACTACGTTTAACATCATATTATAGGCAATGAATAATTGATTCAAAATATCCTTAATTTTTTCTAATTCTACAAAATCATTAAAATCGTTCATAACTAACATAAATTTTTGTTTCATTTCTTCAAAGTTCTCATTTACTAGTTTAATAGTTCTATTAAATTCTACAATAATATTTTGACTAACTGAATAATGATTAGCAACTTGATCAGCTAAATTATCTTGGTTTTTATATAATTCAAAAATCAACTTATCATATTTTTGTTCATCATAAGCATCTAAATTACCAGTGATAAATTTTAGAACAGATCCAAGGCCATTGATTAGACCTCTTTTATTACGTTTGACATTTTCATTGTTAACAAGAATTATTTCGAGTTTCTCTTCAATAACAGTTTTTGTGTGGTTGATAAATTTCAGATAATTAATTGCTTCTCTTAGCTTACTACTATTGTCTGTTACAAAGTCGGTTTTTGCACTTAAACTAATATTCTTCCAAAAATAATGGGTAACATTTTCATAATAGTTGTTCAAATTTTCAAGTTGCAAATACATCAATTTTAAATCATAATTATGTACAAAAACATGAGAACTATATTCTAACTTAGCTTTTCCAAGATGTATTGGAACAATTCCTAAATTTACAGTTACATTTTTGATTTCCACTGTTGCTCCTGGGGTTGCTCCATACAGGATGAGGAAGGACACTAATACGAATGCTATGCTCATCTCTCCTGATGTCCTTTCAGTGAGTTGAATGATGCGTAGCTCGAAGATGATGATATCGAAGTTTGATATCCAAGTTGATGATAACTTTCACTGCACTTCACAATTTTGGCGATGCACAGTTTGAGTAAATTCACCACTGATTTTTGTTTTTAGAAGTCGCGAACGCGAGGTTACTTTTTTCTGAACGGCCGTAAACAGTTAAAACTGACGATTGATTATTTTCACTAATAAATCGCGACCGTCCTACCGACTGCGCCAGTTATATTTCAAGTCCATGTGATTGCTTTTTTAAAAAGCAATCTTTATTTTCACAAACTTGAAATTAATAAAGGAATTCAATATACATTTGAATAATTAAACTCAAAAATTTGAGTTGGTGAGTACCTTACGCTACGATGGTGTTAGCTGGACTCACGAGATGCTGTCCGCTCGTGGGAAACCTGCTTTGAATTGATGATCCAGGAGTTCTAGGAAAGCAGCCTATAAAGGTGCTGACTCCTACAGGAACTCATGATATAACTTACATACATACATACATACATACATACATACATACATACATACATACATACATACATACATACATACATACATACATACATACATACATACATACATACATACATACATACATACATACATACATACATACATACGTACATACATACATACAGACATTCATTTATATATATATATATATAGATTATGGTAATTGTTTACTCACTTTACAACAAGATCTTTCGGCTGATCTTCCTGGTTGTGCTCTACAGTTGCGCAGAGCAGCTGTACAACACTACAACTATAGAGTTCTGCAACTGTAGAGCACAATGAAAATGAGATGATAGCCGAAAGATTTCGTTGTAAAGTAAGCAAATAATTAACACTATTTCCTTTTAAAAAAATGACATCAATGTCGTAACCTATTTTAACAAAAAGTTTTAATATACAAACCCCATTAAAGTTATAAAATCATTAAATTTCTCCAAGACAGGCTAAGACTTACAACTTAAGACGTACTACTGAATGACGTTGTACACGTTAACAGAGAGAGAAATAAGGATACAAAGTACGTGTTACTTCCTTCAGCATTTTTAATGCATCATCAAGGTATTAGTTGAGGCGCGTGAAATAAATTCTAGACAGAGTTCTAATGCTATGAAAGAGAAATTCAGTGATGACTTCACTTTCTTTTTTCACGAGTTAGAACTGTAGTAGAATAATGATTGCCTTTCTATAAATGAATGGCAGACATTTTCAAAGACGATTCGAAGGTTAGAAAAATATTCTTTTTTACAAAAATCTATTACAAAATTAAAAGTGAATTATTTTTGAATTTTGTTTTCCATCTCAAAAAGAGGGCTTTGAAAAAGGTTGATGAAACGTTCCAGCTTCCTGCGAGTATGATCATTTTTATCTGGGAATTCGCAATTCCCCACTACGGTTGAATAATTTTTCCAAGTTGAATGACCTCGTCAACTGGCGAGAGTTGAATAATACTGATTTATTTTCAATCTCAATTAAACTGGTTTTATTGAAATTACGTGGCAATCGAAACTATATTAACTTCAGTGGCGTACCGATAATGGAGCGAGTGGAGCAGTCGCTCCAGGGCGCAAGGCTCTGAGGGGCGCACCGTTCTTGAGATAAAATTGCCTTTTACTTACAAAAAATGTATTACTATAATGAAGGCCAAAAGGGGAAAATGCAACACAATTTTAAAAAACCTTATGTAGTCTATACATCGTTGCGCATTACTAAAAGGAACATTCATGTCAAATTAATGAAATCGGTTCATTGAATGAAAGAAATCAGTTCAATGAATGAAAGAAATTGGTTCATGAGTTTAGCCGTAAATGCTTTACTAACAGACAGAATGCAAAACGGTCGAATCAAAAGTAGTAAATAGTCTAAAGTAGCAAAGCCAAAACAATTTATATTGGGTGACAAAAGGTATAACAATTTCAAGTAATTGAATGAAGACTGAATTTATTCTGAAAAAATAAATCCACTAGAAGTTCAATGGTTTTTATATTAACAAGAACAGGACTGAAATACTTCACTTTTGAATCCTACTTCCAAAATAAAAGAAAATTTCTATAGGAATGACAAAATTCTAGAAAAATAACTGCAAATAAATTGATAGAAAAATGAAAAAAAATCAAAAACAAGATGTTTGGAAATTGATTAAAGTAGAATCTGGCCTGGCAAAAAATCCTTCATCGGAGATTCGCATCTCTGACAAATACGGCGTAGTTAGAGGCGGGATTCTTTAAATGATCACTATATTAAAAACAGTCCAATCGGGTGGTTGAGTGTGAGACCGATTTTTTTTTGTGGGGGGGGGGACATCGTAAGACACTTCCGCTCCAGGGCGCTTGAAACCTCGGTACGCCACTGATTAACTTGCATCTCTCATGTTAATTAAAGAGGTTGTGACAACATCAGTATTATTCATTAAGGATAACTATCACATTATCACCACCATCAAGACTACGAAGAAATTTAATTATCTCTATATCTATCGTATGTCACAATCACAAGTGTCTTGCATTTACAATCTTCAAGAGTCTTGTGTGGTTGTGAGAGCCAATGTCTTGATTCTATTCCACAAATTCTATTTTATAGAATATACGCTAGAATCATAATATATACTCGAGCTCTACCAGAAAATTGGAATTAAAGTTGAAATAGGAAATCTACTAGAACATTATAAAGTATACAATAAATTTTTATTTTTTTTAGTTTATCGTCTTAACAGTTTCTCATTCATAGGTTTTCCATTCATCATGTACTGACAATTATCTTCTATTTTTTGTTGTGAGTGGCCGTCCCTTGTTTAAATAAATCAGTCATCAGGAAATGAAAGATTTTTATTGACGATAAACATACAATAGTAATAGGCGAAGTCACAATAGAGTTACAATAGGCTACATAAAAACAGATACAATAAAGAAAATGTAATTTTTCAATTCAATTTCAATTTTTCTCCGAACTTTTGTCCATTATTCAGAGGAGTTCAATATTCATTTCATATACAAGAAAAATACAATTAGTAAAATGGAAAAGAATTCTCTGAAACGAAATACAAAAAAAAACCACTATAAAAATTTATGTGTTGGGTTGGAGAGTCGTTAAGCACTACAAATATGTTGGGCCTTCAGCGAGGACTTTGAACACCCAAACTTCATACATACATACATACATACATACATACACATATCGCATTTATATAACTATACAGATATTAACTAGTAGTTCTGTGAACAGTAGACCTCACTCGCTCAACACTCAAAAGGGGATGACATTTTCGAAAAAAGGTGAAGAGCGTTTTCGATTTTAATTCCTGAATCTTTTATTGATGACAGAAACTGTAAAAATCAATATTTGAAAAGACCAACGTTTTTGACGCCCCCTAGAAATCACACCTTATACCTAATAAAGGGTTCTCATGCATTTTTAGAAGCTTTAAATATCAATAAATCTCCAATCATAAAAAACAGAAATTATTCTTAAAAATTGATGAATTCATTATTTTTTCTCATACATATCCCATTCCCGATTTTCACAAACTAAAATAGCCTAATTATATTTGTTAATTTTTGTTTTTCACATGTGATGATCAACATGTACCATCTGGCTCTTCTTTTCAGCTGTATATATTTTTTAATCATAGTATTTTCGGACCTAAAAAATATTTTGGAACATCTAAATACTAAAAATGGAATATGACTATTTAAGTCTAATTAAAAGAATAGGTTTTTATTTATTATGGTTTATTAATTAGAATAGATTGATTGAATTTTGAAATAGAAATTTGTGATAGAATAACTTATAATGCAGTAATTATAATGGTCACGTTTTATCGCTTGAATACAGCACAGTACTGTATATAAGAAGGAAGCTCATATCGATACAAATTCAGTACCTACCCCATTAACTGTATATAAGGAGTAATAAAAAATAATAAAAAAATCAACTTTCCTCAATAGCTTTTCTATTTTCATAAACTTTTCAAATGTAACTACTGGATACCCGCGCTTATACTTGGTTCTGGAGTAATTATTGAGCTCAATTAAGTTCACACACTTGTTTGATTGTTGAAACAACCGTGGTTTATTATGTTCTCTTCGTCTGTAATTAGCACACAATGTAGTGATAGAAATGAAGCTAAGGGCCTCAGAAATTAATTCTTGAACTTTCCCAGCAGTTGTGTGGGATATTACATGGGCTACTCGAATACTCGTACACGGTACATCTGGTAATGATCGGCTACTGTAGAGGTCCACTGACACTTGCACAGACAACGAAAGTAAGTTATTCTGTGGCCCACTTCACGCGTTAGAACAACGCCGAACTCAGCTTCTTCCGCTGTGGCACGAATTCGTTGAACTGTTGCTGTCTATAGGCTACCCTCGATTGAACAGGATCCCCTCGGGCCGACATGCCTCCCAACCAATCATATGCCGTACGTCATAACATTAATTTTTACTGATTTCCTGTCCCTCATAGAAGTTGCTCAGTATCTGGAAGTGAGGCCTCTAGAACAGAAAATCTCTCCCTAAAAACGTAAGCATTCTTTAGAACATGTAGGCTATGTGATGCTCCAATGCTTCTTGATAAAATTCATAGGTGATGTCATAAGTAGGCTATCTTATCTTCCAGCATGAGTTTGCTTCAGAGTACTTGTAGTTTATCAAAAATAAGTCTGCTTGGATATAGCTTGGGTCTTCCCAAAGCAGCTCTTATAATGTGCTTTTGTAGATGGAAATTGTTTTACAAAGTGGGTATCGTAAGCTGCACCCCACACCTGAACAATATACGAGAAGAGTGAGTATGCATAAGCTAAGTATAATTTTCTAATGATCTCGATATTTTTATTTAATTAATTCTATAGAATATAATAATTAAAATATTAAAATAAAATAGCCTATAAAAGTACTGGATTATAAGTTAGAGCGATGGATTAAAAGTTAGGTTCTAGATCATGTTGTTTTTGTTTAATATTGTAGAGGAATAATTAATATTGAAAAAAGAAAAAATGTTGAAATAGTCTATTGATTTTTGAGGTCAAATCAAATCTATTTCTCAAGATACTACATCTTGTTTTACCAGAAAAAATACATAAATATTATTTTTATTATTATAATATATATAGTAATTGTAATTCAAAATTCACTATTTATCTTAATTTAAATCTGCTATTCAGATTGTTGCTAATCGCAACTATCGAATTTTCACAAAACCTAATCACTTCTCTACTCATAGAAAGGCTATCAACGAAAGGCTATCATAGAAAGGGATGTCAACGTATTTTCATACAAATTATGCACTTTTCGAAGAAAAGTTTGCACTTTTCGAAGCAATTATTAAAAATGTACTAGAGGACAATAAAAAGTATTTTATTCTGTAAGAAAGAATGTTGAGCTGAAAAACAGGATATTTCGTTTTTGTTGTATGTAGAAAAAAAATCAATATTTTTGTAATTGTTGTATGCTTAAATTGATGAATCAGTTCAACAACAATTTAATAGAGTTTTATTGCTAAAAATAAAATTTTCTTGTACAAAAAGAATGTTCCATTGAATTAGCATGCTGTACTTTTGAAAAGCAACGATCAACTTAATGGAAAAAGAAAGGTTTATCGTATGCGTTTTGCGTAGCCTATTAAATCAGGATCGTGTAATTAATGAATAAATGTATGAACACTTACTAATAGAAATGGTTGCGTGTTACACGGGAAGTATGAATTAATTTATATCATTTCTTGAAGAAAAAGGAAAAAAGGTTGAAATAGTCTATTGATTTTTGAGGTCAAATCAAATATATTTCTCAAGATACAACATCTTGTTTTACCAGAAAAAAATACATAAATAACAATTAAGATAAAATAAACTCCAGCACACAAGTAACATCTTGTGGACCACTAGAGTAGATATTTAACACAAACTTAAGAGAAACAACTTACTATGGCAATTCAGTAGAAATCTTAGTAGTGGATATTTTAAAGATAATGAGTTACCAATATTGCAATTTTAATAATGAGAGAAAATAATAGATAAGATACGGCGCGGTAATAGATATAAGAAAAGAGAAGGGGGGAAATTAATATTAAGCAGTACTTAACTGCTGGAAAAGTATAAGGAACAAAGAGAGAAGATGTGGAAAGAGGATAAAGGATAAAAGGTATAATAATTATTGTTATCAATGACATAGGATTGTTGTTAAGAGGAAATTAAGTTGATGGAATAATCATCATTAGCCTATTACTAAGGATAATATAGGATATTATAATGTTCTGGGCTCGTACTATTAGTTTTGACAGAAAAGAGGTATAATCTCGAATAGCAAAGGAAAAATATATAAATAAAATGTTGCTTTACTTTAAAAAAATATATAAAAATACATTATTAAAGCTAAATTACAGTTCTTCAACATTATCAGGATAGAGAGAAAGTGGCCAATTTTTTATTTTTATTTTTATTAAGATTTTGTTATTAATCTAATGATATAATGATTTCCTTAAGACTGAGATGCAGTGCATTGCAAAAACCCACTAGGCGCCAAGTATATGAATGGTTTTTTGAAAAGAGTAGGCCTACAAGTAGGTTTTGGACCTCTGATATGAGAGCTCGCGGTTTTTTTCCACTGTTCTGTTTCTATATGCTTTTAAAGTGCTGTCTGTTTGCTTAGTGAGTCGAGCGAATGCTACAAAATTACAATAGTCAAGTGATAACATGCCCCAGAGCTTTTCCAACCGTTTTCACCACTTCGAGAAGGTTCTCACCTCTTTCCTGTGGATAGTTGTGGAGTTCGAGACAATTTGAACTGGTGTATTATTGCATTGTATTATTGATGCAGGTCTTCATTTTATTTTTTAAGTGCAGCCCGTGCATCAATCTTTTCAAGACACACAGCCAAATGCCCTTCTTGAGATTCACTTTTTTAAGAACGTCCTCAATATCAATATGACACCTCTCGATGGAATTTCCCAGGTCCCGCTCCATTCTTTTGAAGTCTTCCTTCATGTCGCATGAGCACAACTTGTTTAAAAGGGAGATCTCGCCAGTCAAGACCGAAGTATACATTCTCTGCCTCTTGTCCCTGGTACACGCGTGACGCGACTTGTTAGCTTCAGTCAAGTATTTAACCTCCTCATCTTTCATGTTGACACAGTTACCATGTAACTTTTTATAACAATCGTAGCATTCAACGTCGACATCTTTTCCGACTCTAATTGACTTATTACACACTTTGCAAGACATATTCATTTTCAATTATAGAAAACTAATACTTCAACTTCGAATATAATAAATTATTGTTGGATGAGTAGAACGAAAATAGAAACGGTATATTGTTTGAGACACAACGTTATCTCTTTCGGATAAGGGAGCATCGAACAAACACGATCGATTCCCGTCACTGTCCATAACTACTTAGGATCTCTTGCACTATTTTCACGACTTTGATTCAAGTCAAATATTGTACTCACATTCTATCTCAATAATTGAGAATTTATTGATGATTTTTTTTCTCGGAGGATGAATTATAATAATAAATGCAAGTTATAAACCTAATCCCCACATGAAATACCCTGCAAATGCAAGGATATCTGATAATAAATATCGTCACTCTGCTGATATCAGCACCCACTGTTCAAACAGCCAAATAGGAGCATATTGAAAAACATTTAATAAAATTATTTTTAGTGAAATTTATAGATTCAATTAGCCTATATCAATTTTATATTAAATCACAAATTATATACTCAAATATTGTTTCTAAAAAATTAGAATTAGCTTTCAACAGAAAACAGAAACAAGTGGTTGGCCTAAGTATGGCCAAAACCTTGATGCTAGCCAGCTAGCCTATTAAATGAATAACAAAATGATTAGGTTACCGTACTGTAATAATGTTTCAATCAACTCGCCTGTTCAATAAGCGAAAAATCGCAGTCACCAAACATATTATTATAATAGAATTAGTGAATGCCTGATAATTCAGCCTTCTTCTACAGAAAACGTAGCTCATAAATTATCACAACTGAAAATAAACAGTATTTCTCATTCTAGCTTAATGAATGAACGTGTCTCAAGTGCGTAGATGTAATAAGTTCCACAATAATTTCATGATGTATTTAGGTGAAATTTACCTGCAAGTTATAGCTAGAGAATGTGACATTTCGATTAACGTTGGAGATTTTCGAGCTCATCAAGATTGAAAGAGTTATAGAACACACTTCAAGAAGAGGTTTTGAGACTTTACTCAGACTCAGATTGTAGAGTCGTAAATATAAATTACTCTATATAACTTGACTATTGGAAAGGACCTCACTTACTCCATCTTATTTCTTTTTCATTCATACTTGGTTGTCACGCAATAGATAATTATCTCTGTTGATAAATCGGCGAACAGCAAATCCTAGGTGTAATTTTAAGACCTGTCAATCTTGTGCTGAAAATATCAGCTATATGTAGGCCTATTCTAGAATAATACTCATTGTTGTCTCTTTCCTATAATCACTACAAAGTATTATTAAGAACTGTAATAATTATGAGTATAAGATATCTTGAATAACAGCAATATTCATTGTTTTTCTCGGACAAAATAATAGCTGTCCGAGGAAAATGGGTACTTGAAGGTACTAGATAATAACAATAATCACAACATAAGAGATAAAGATGGGAGAAAACTCGTCGACTGGTAATTGCAGAGATTATCACTGGGACAGAAAACCTGAGGGAAAGATTGGAAAAGTTCAGTATTTCCACTCTCATCAATCATTGGTCTGCCACGTCTGAACCTGTGTAGAGACTATCAGTTGGACTATAGTTGCTCATGGCATTGGACTATATTTGACAAAATTCCAATATTTTCTGGGATACAAAGTGATTTCAATATGAGGGGTCAGTTGAGTTGTTAAAACTTCATTCACAAAAATAGACACAATAATTTTGAAATTTCAATCATTTAAAAATTTCCGGAGTAGCCTGAAAAGCAATATTTAATAATTCAACTTAATTATTGCTTGTAATTTCAGCTAGGAAATACGCAGATATGATTCTTACATAGAATATCGAATAGAATAGAATTTTAAATAAATATAAACAAATAGATGGGAATGAAAAACAAAATCGACATTTCAAGGAATAGAACAACCTTTGACAAGGTTCTATCACGATTTTGATTGATTAAATAACAAGGTGTATTTTATCAATGGGAATTTTATGAAAATCCAATCAGAACAATGACTTTTCTTCATTATTTCTACTTCACAAAGAGTAGAACCAGTACCGGTACCTACCGCTACAACTATACCTACTAAATACTAGTACTTGTATTAGTAGGCTAGGTACTGGTAGAATTTTCAATATTTTTGGTTCGTATTTGAATCAATTTTTGCTAACTGCCAATAAACGAACAAGATTTTGTAAGAACTGTGAGAATAATATTATTACGGTGTAGTTATATGAATAAAGATATTTGAAAAACCTATACTCAACAAAACTATTATCAACAACAAACTGATAACAAAACTACTGAATATGAAGATAGGAGTATAAAATCATAACCAATGAAAAATAAATACTAAAAAAAATCAATACTAGAAAAATAAAACAAAGATATTTCAGTTGGGTCGCTATACAACATAAAAGTTAGGTCATGACCCTCAAAACGAAATATTGCTGATGAATGGGTAGTATATATGAGTAATGGGTAGGGGGGTAGGGGCAATATCTCCCAAAAAAGTCAACAAAAACACAATTTGTGACTCCCCCCCAAACTTTCCAGCTGGGATCGCTCTTGAAAATGGTGTTAAGATTCATGTTTTTTTATGAATGACTCAAATCTAGTAAAGTACCGTAATGATTAAATAAGATCAATTTCAAATATGATTAATATTGACTGAAAGGCCATGGCAACAAATGCATGCACCAGATCCTACTTCAGGCATTCCTCAAGATTTGAATCTTTCTAGAGAGAGGCAAGCTGAATAACATGATTACTTCGAATTTTCAAACGCCTCTAAATCACGCCATTCCAAAAATGTTTAATTTTTGTTGATACAGGTTGTGGCTCTCTATGGAGAATAGCAATTTCGCCAGACAATGTGCAATACCTGTTGTGCTTGCTGGGATACAAGCCGAATGGACAAACAGACAAGCACGCGTACATTTACACTGCATACTTGTTGGCATGGCTGACGGATGTCATTTTCGGCCTACTGTATGAGTGGGACAATTTCATAATGCGTCTATCAATCTTGAACGATCTTACACTTTTAGTCAGCCTGCTACTCTACTGGCACTTCATGGGTGATTTACATATCCTATTCGGGGTAATTAAACGCTACAGGAAAAATCTTCACGGCAGTAGCAGTTTTGAAAATATTAACAGGTGCCAGTACTGAATATTTATTTGCTATGCATACTAGATTTGATTGGAGTGTAGGTTGAATTTCTGCATTACGGTACTCATAGAGTTGATGTCTATAATATCAAATTGTATAAATAACAAACCTTGTAGAAATTAATTAATATATGTGGACGTAAAAAGTTGATGACTTATTCTACTAAAAATGATTAATAATTCAATTTATTATTGTCACATTAACTTTAGTATATTTTAAAAGTAAGTTTCAGTTGTGTAGAGATGTTGAATTTTAACTAGTGTGGTATTGTCAGACACGGTGATGCTCAAGCCAATCTTAACTATCATTATTATCCAAGCTATTAATAGATTAAACACGGAATTTATTGTCTTTCCTAAGATGTATAAAATCTAAAGAACATTTTGTTTACATTGGAGCTGTTTGATGCATCAAATGCCATTCATTTACTAAAAAGCTAAATTAGTGGCTGATATTTTCAAAATTTGCAGATCTGTAATGTATAATTTATTTAACTTGTACTTCATCCTCGATAATTTCTTTGTTTTATGATTAAACTAATATTCGTTAATTTATCAGATTAAACCGGTATATTCACACCTATAAGTTATAAATGATTGTATTTTTTTGTATTATGATAGCCCTTTTATATAGCACATAAAAATACATTTGGTATTCTTATTGGAGTGTACAGAAAGAAAGCAGGTTTAGAAAGCATCAATTTGACAGTGAAAATATGTATATTATTCTCCATCCAGTGAATGTATCGTATATTTTTCAATCAGCCAAATCTCATCCAAAAAATACAAGTATAGGACAAATAGCCAGCAAAAGGCATTATTTAAAGAAATTTCATATTGAAAAATAAATAATTGTTATGAATATTTTAGAACTTTTTATCAAAGAGTACTATATAATTTCTCCTTCTCATGAATCGACTAATGACTACTGCAACTGATCTCATCCATTATTACGTCGAAATGATAGGTTCTCAACAGCCATACAGCCATAGAGTGTTTCAGGAGGAAAGGTTCAAACTTCGGCAAGTTATTCTAGATCGAAAAATAAGAAAAAAATTCATAATAAACAGATATATGACGTAGACCACATATATATATAGGCCTTGCCCTATTGGCATAATTCAAATATAATCTGCGGATTCAGGTCTGTTATAATATTATAGAGTTAGTTGTCAACCTGGTTCATCAATATTATATTTTAACTGTATACCGTAATCAATTCTAATATGGAATTTAATGTTGATTTTGCAGGAAATTCTTGAAAGATTTGGAGAAAATGGATAACTATGCTAAAATTGCTTTGATGTTGTTCATAAGTTTTCACTTTTTCTTTATTAGTGTGCCTGTAACATCTCTAGTCTATAATGTAATGAAAGCGGAGGAAGAGATTGACTATAGACGGATGCCACAAATCTGGTACTTCCATTACCCTGCGAGCCTTACACGAGTGACTTTCCAACACTACTGTTACGGCAATTTGTTAATCTATCCAGCCCTTGTAGTGGCCGGATTCTTAGCATTTATCTTGGTATATTCGATTTTCTTCTCAATTTACTGCCTCATCTCATCTTTTAATTACCTCATGCTCTGCATGCTTGACTGGGACCAATTGTCTATGGAGATTACTAACAAACTTGATTATGGAAATTGTACTAACAGCTCCCAAAAACTTTATGAGCTCCAGTTGAGATATGGACTGTATGAGATCATTGTCTTCCATCAGAATCTTTGTAGGTAAGCTGGGTATGGGATACTTGTGATTTCTATTATATTATTATTGTAAATTATTTAAGTGTACTTACTAGTAAGTGTACAGCTAGTAAGCTTTTGTATTTCATGATCCGAAGTGAATAATCAATTTCATAAAAAAAGGCAGTGCATTATTAGTCCAGTCAATGAATGCATAGAGGGTACAGAATGCATGAAAGATGCGACAATGCTCACCTCTCCCAGGGTTGGAGACTCTTATTATTATGCTTACAACCCAACTATATACACACTTAGCAAAATCCCGAAGTAGGTAATAAATTGTCACATTCTTCATGCATTCACGTATTCATTGACAGGATTATCAAGGACCCGACAGGGCCTTATTGAAATCTTGACGTTGTCCGTTCGTCCGTCTGTGCCCTAGCGCTTGAAAGGAATATTCTAGACTCTTGAAATTTTGGTTTATACCTTCCTCATAGTCCAAGTGAGATTGCTATTGATTTTGGAGTTTGGAGTCGAATATAAAAATAATTATGATGTAAAATAGATTTCCACTAAAGGCTCGAGCTTAGTTTTGGCTGGTGAAAATCAAAACATTGGCTAGCTGGTGCTGTCGCTGTTTACATTTGAAAATCAAAACATATGACATTACGAAGGCTGATACTTAGCCCACTATCCAATAAATTTTTTACAGTGCAAGGGTTGAGTTTTCATTTTTGATTGAAATGAATCGTTGAACATCTATTCCAGATAAGGAAGAAATATAACACCAGATTTCAAAGCTTCTAGAAGCAGGATTTATTGAGTATTCCAAGCTGGAGTGCCTCAGGGTCAATACTAGGTCCATTGCTTTTTTTGTTATATGTCAACCGTTTACCTATCGAATTAATTAATGTTACTGTAGTTTTCATATAACTTGGCAGCAGTTGGGTTCAGATCTAGCAATTCCTCCCATCTTCTACACGCTGCCAAGTTATATGAATACTACAGTAGAGCCCTCTTATTTGCGGACGATACATCACTCATTTTCAGCAATTCCATTCTAGATAATTTGGAAATAAGTGTCCATATAGGTGTGCAGTCTAATATCCAATTCCTAAATCAGTTGAAATTAACATACTTAATTCAACAGAATATAGGGCTATAAACATGTTTGTAAACGATAATCAACTAGACTAGGAAGAAAACATTGTATTTCTAGGAGTTTTGTTGGATAGACGATCGACTTGGGCTCCATACATTGAGATTGTATGTTGTGAAATTTCATCTGGGGTATTTGTCCTGCGACAGCTTTTGCTAGATTAAATGACAAAAAGTTACTTTTTACAGCTTACCATGGGCTCTTACACTGTCACATATATTAGGTATGCTATCTTAGTCTGGGTAATTCATCAAAACAAAACCTTGAAAGGGTGTTTACGATCCAAAAGAAAGCTGTTAGGTGTATGGAAACAGTAAATAGATTAGATTCATGTAGGACATTGTTCAAGAGACTTGGTATCCTAGCTTTACCCTGCTTATATGTGCATGAAGCTACTTTATATGTAAAAAAAGAGGGATTTTAACAAATATATTGACGTACACGATTATAATACAAGAATTCAAGGAGATTATCACTTGGTGAGTCACAATAAAATCTTATTCAAACTAAAACCCAGTTATATTGTTAGGAAACTCTACAACAAGCTACCGCAGTTTTTAAAGTCTTCAAAATATAGGAATATAGGAATATAGGAATATTCATTCATTGACTTTTGGGTTTCACTTGGAACTGAGATTTACAATAATAAATGTGAAATGCAATGTTGAAGTGTGTCTGTTGCCATACATCGGTCGATTCAGTAAACCTCATAAAGTGCGCATCCTGCAACAATTCGTATTATTTTAAATGTGTGGGATTTTCTGAAACTAATTTTAAAAAACTGTCGAAAGCAAGCATTGCTAAGTGGAAGTGTTTAGATTGTAAAGAAAATAAACTATCATCAGTTAACCAATCAAGCACAATGAATTTAACGCAGGAATGCAAGAATGAACTATTGAGTCAGATAAAATCTATGATCTCTACGGAAATTGCTGTACTTAAAGATGAGTTAAAAACAACTAACGAAAATGTGTCCTGCTTACGTCTATCGGTAGAAATGTTTTCAGCCAAAATAGATGACTATAATCTGATTATAGATAAGTTCAAAACGGATCACAGTGATATGAAAAGTGAGAATGAAAGACTGTCCAGAAGAGTCAACGAAATGGAGCTGCAAATCATTGAACTGCAACAGTATAGTAGGAGCAACAATTTGGAAATACATGGTGTGCCACAAACGCCAAATGAAGATATTTATGCTGTAATTGAAGACTTATCCAAGACTTTGAAATTAAAGAACGACGTATCCAAAATTGATATAGCTCACAGAATCCCAACTAAGAATAAAAAATCTATACCACCAATACTGATAAGGTTCAATAATAGAAGCACTAAGTTCAACTGGTTTTCCCAATTCAAGAAGATGCAAAGAGAATTGAAGCAAATGGAACCACCATGTCAACTGAGAACTACTGCAATCAACAGGAACCTACCAGATGGGCCGATTTTTCTTAATGAAAATTTGTCATTGTACTACCGAGGACTTCTCAATGATGCTAAATCATTCGCAAAGGAAAATGGGTATAGATTCACGTGGGTCATGGATGGGAAGATATATATACGCAAACAAGAGGATACAAGACGAATTCGACTGGCAAGCCACGCTGATCTGGACAGACTCCGGTGTGTGAATAGTCCGATTTCACCAACAGTGAATTGCGAGTGAGAATAACACAATACTGTCGCGATAGGTCTTTTATTGTTTTGTGTTTTCACCGGTGTGACTGATTTTCGTTTTTATGATAGCAATAGAGGAAGTTTATAATTTACTTAACAAGGATATGAAAATAACTAATGAAATCATAGATTACATTGATTACTTACCGTCACCGGAAAATTCAGAGAACTTTGTTAACATTTTCCATATGAACATAAGAAGTGTAGGAAAGAATTTTGATGAACTTGTTGCATTTTTGAATAATCTGAAATTTAATTTTGATATGATTGTCTTGACCGAGACCTGGATCTGTGAAGACTTTCCGCTTGAATATAGGATTCAGGGTTACAGGACAGTAAATAAATGTTCTCAAATTAATAAATGTGATGGCATTTGTATATTTATTAAGGAAGATATAATCTTTGAGATTCAGTCGATAGATATACGAGATGCAAACTCGTTGAGTTTAGTTGTTGAGATAGAAAATATCAGGATACTGATTATTGCAGTTTATCGCTCTCCAAGTAGTAATCTCCCTGCCTTCTTAGATAGTCTCGATAACAGTTTTCAACTATTAGAAGATAATAACAGTGCTGTTTTTGTTGGAGATTTGAATATTGACTTGAACGCTAATACCAAGGTAACTAATGAGTACATTCACATTTTAAATAGATATGGTTTTGAATCTTTCATTAATGGTTTTACTAGAGTAACAGAAACTACACAGACTTGTATTGATCATTTTTTTCTCAAAAGTAATAGTAATATGAATGGAAAATCCTTCGGTAATATTTTCAAAACAGCAATTACAGATCATTATTCGACTTCTTTACACATTCATCTAGCAAATAACAAAGAAACGAAACATTCTAATAATAATAAAATTCCTGTAATTGACTATATTGAGCTAATTAAAAGTATTGAAAAAGAGAGCTGGGATTTCATGTATGTAGATAATAGCACAGATATTGATGGATTGACAGAGATATTCGTGAATAGGCTTCAATTCTTAATAGAAAAGGCAACCAGATTTAAAACAATTTCACATAAAAAACGAGCTTTGAAGCCATGGATTACATCGGGGCTTATTAATTCTATCAATGTTAGAGATAAGATGAAATTAAAAATAATAAAGGAACCATTTAACACAACACTGAGGAATAATTACAAGGAATACAGAAACAGATTGGACGAATTAATAAAGTATACCAAAACAAATTATTATAAAATCAAACTAGAGGAGAATAAGAATAGTAGAATCAAGTTATGGAGAGTTATGAAAGAAATTATAAGTAGGGACACCAATAAGGCAAATGATATTAAAATTGATCCTAACAAGCTAAATATATTCTTTTCTAATGTGGGTAAAGAGTACGCAAGTAAGATTACTGCTGTATCTATCAATCAGGACGAGATATATAATGCTCCCTTACCGGTAATATGTCAATCTTTATTCATGAAACCCGTTACAGTTGATGAAGTCAGGAACATAATAGCAAAATTAAAAAATACAGCAAGCCCCGGACTAGACCAAATCAGTAATGTAACTCTAAAAAAAATATCACCTTGGATTGAAACCCCTTTATGTTTCATTATAAACAGATGCTTTGAGGCTGGTAAGTTTCCAACCTGCTTTAAAATAGCCAGAATTAAACCTCTGTACAAATCTGGTAACCACGATCACCCTGGCAACTATAGGCCCATAAGTTTAATTAGCAATCTGGCTAAAGTAATGGAGAAAACAATCAAGAGCAGACTGATGGATTTTATTTACAAACATAGCATAATTGATAAGGATCAATATGGATTCCAAAACAATAAAAATACTGAAGATGCACTGGTCGCTTTCACAAATGAAATTTCTAACAATTTGTCCTCAAATAATAAATGTCTTGCTGTATTTATCGATCTTGCAAAAGCCTTTGATACCATACCACACAGTAAACTACTAGAAAAATTGGAAAGGTACGGGATTAGAGGGCTCCCCCTTAAACTGTTTGAAAATTATTTAAATGACAGATCACAATTGATATCTAATAACAACAGCTACAAATCCAATATAGTAAAATTAAATAAATTTGGGTTACCACAAGGTACCGTTTTGTCACCTATTTTATTCCTTCTGTACATAAACGACATCTTCAAACTGAAAATAAATGGTTCAAAAATAATTTCCTTCGCTGACGACACAGCCTTAATAGTTAATGATCGTTCATGGATTGAAACATTTTCAAAAGCTGAAAGAGTAATATCCACTGTTAAACAGTGGCTGGATCACAATACTTTGAGTATGAATACAACTAAAACTAAATATATTGCTTTTTCCCCTAATATAGTTGGACAACCACCTGAGGTTATGAAACTAAAGATTCATTCTAACTGTGATTTTGACAACTGGAAGGAATGTGCATGCCCTCAACTAAAAAATGAGAGATCTGTTAAGTACCTTGGTATTGTAGTTGACTGTAACCTTAGATGGGAGCCTCATGTGGAATTTATTTGTAAAAAAATGAAGTTTGTATCTTACATATTTTATAAAGTACGTAAAATATTGAATATGGAAGAAATAAAAATCCTGTACTACGCTTATGTTCAGTCTGTACTTCAGTATGGGTTGGTGGTATGGGGTGGGACGTATGATTTCTTCATGGATAGGATTTTTGTTGTTCAAAAAATGATCATTAAAACTATTTTAAACAAGCCAAGAACCCATCCCAGTAGGGAAACTTTTGATCAATTCAGGGTTATGACTGTACGCCAACTATATATAAAGAAAATACTCCGCTACATCTGGTACAACAGAGATAGGTTTACAGTGAGAAATAATAGTAATTTATATAACTTTAGATCCGATGCTCATAATACTTACAACATTAACCATTCTAATCTAACAATAGTACGCAGACAGCAATTAGGCTACCTCAGTTCTAAATTAATAAACCTTATACCCAGCACATTAAATGGTTTTCTCTTTGAGGGTAGATTAAGGATAGGGCAGCAATTAAATAATTGGATTTCGGAAAATTTCTTCTTCGAAATTGGCGATTTATTATGATTTTTCTTTTTTTCCCTTTGTGTTTTTTGATTTGATGAGTTTATTGTAAGTTGTGATTTGAATGTTTATTGTAATAGAATTTGGAACTGGTACTCTCACCTAGCGGTCAGGATTTTTCCTATGCTGGGTGATGCCAAGAGATTTTTATTTTCTTGTAAATTCTTATATTTGTAATAATTATTATTATAACAAAGAAATATTTATTGTAATGCTCATATATTCTTTGGCAAAATAAAATTGAATTAAAATTAAAAATTGAAAAATATTTAAAAAACAATTGAAAAAATATTTAGTTGATGAAGCTTTCTATAGTGTACAAGATTTCCTTTTACATCAGAATTGAGCCTCACCACAACTAATTCATATAGTAATTATGATAACTATTTTTTAAGATTGTATAATTGTTATTCTGACTTTTCTTATAGGCTACTCCTTAAAACCGGATTCGGCAAGATGTAATATACAAATAAAGTATTTGTATAAATTTTATATATTTATAAAAATACGTTTCAAGTAAAAGCTAAAGCACCCCGGGTATTATCAGATCTCATCATAAGATGTAAACTTTTATCATATAGCAGACCAAAATCTTATAATTATTTTCCATTCCATTCCAGTGAAACGAGTAATATCAATAAAGGATTACAGAGAATTCTGTTGATTTTTATAAATGGCTGTGCTATCCAAATGTGTTTAGGATTTTTCTCTTTGACTGAGGTACTTTTGCAAATTTGTTTCATTAATATTAAAACGTTGTTAGTTGGAATTTTCCTTTTGAATTTTTACTGTATGTACTTAATATTTTGTTGTAGCTGATTATTAGCCTAAGTAATGTTAACGGATGTGGAGCTGATGATTGAAATGATTTCTTATACGTAGGACTGTGTTTACACTGTGAAACAAAGCCCTTTCATAACCATTTGGTAGTAAAAATTTCCACAAAGGAATGCAGTTTCCAAAATCAAAGTGTTATATAGTAACTAGCAGGTTTCCCGATTCAGTTGAATCAGGAAATCTATACCATTCAACGATTCAATGATTTATTTCAGCCAAATATACAATCTTCTTTATATAAAATAGGCGAACATGTTTTTTTGTGATGACAACTCCTCCGTGGTTTCTCGACCGATTTTGTTCGTTCACGTCTCATTTGAAAGATCTCATCGAGTAGATGTTTGATAAGGTCTTACATTTTGAAAAAAGTCATCGTGGACATGAGGAATGAACGACCAAAGTTTCAATTTTTGCCATTGCTTCAACATAAAGATCGGTGAGCTGAAAATTTTCACATTTCAACTTATGATTTGATGATCAGCTGTTTTGAAACAAAAAGTTTATTTTTCATTGTTCATTCAGAGAGAGAGGGTGGGAGGATAGGATAAAGAGGAAGAGAGAGAAAAGAAGAAGAAGGGGAAGAAGAAAGAGAAGGAAGAGGAGAAGATGAAGAAGACGAAGGAGAAGAAGAAAGAGGAGAAAAAGAAAAAGAAGAAAAAGAAAAAGAAGAAGAAGGGGAAGAAGAAGTCGGAAAGAAGTAGAAGAAGAAGAAGAAAAAGAAGAAGAAGAAGAAGAGAAAGTAGAAGTAGAGGAAGAGGAAGAAAAAGGAGAAGAAGAAGAAAAGGAAGAAGAAGAAGAAAAGGAAGGAGAAGAAGAAGAAAAGGAAGAAGAAGAAGAAGAAGAAGAAAAAGAAGAAGAAGAAGAGGAAGGAAAGAAGAAGAAGAAAAAGGGGAAGAAGAAGAAGAAAAGGAGGAAGAAGAAGAAGAAGAAGAAGAAGAAGAAGAAGAAGAAAAAGAAGAAGAAGAAAAAGATGAGG
The DNA here is from genome assembly GCA_948455865.1 of Conomelus anceps. NCBI lineage: Eukaryota > Metazoa > Arthropoda > Insecta > Hemiptera > Delphacidae > Conomelus > Conomelus anceps. The sequence continues at coordinate 40,976,835 of OX418217.1, forward strand.
AAGAAGAAAAAGAAGAAGAAGAAAAAAAAGGAGAAAAGAAGGAGAAAAAGAAGAAGAAAAAGATGAGAAAGAAGAAAAAGAAGAAAGAGAAGAAGAAAAAGAAAAAGAAGAATTGGAAGAAGCAGAAGAAAAAGAAGAAGAGGAATAAGAAGTGGAAGAAGAAGAAAAAGAAGAAGATTAAGAAGTAGAAAAAGAAGATGAAGAAGAAAAAAGGAGAAAAAGAAGAGGAAGAAAAAGGAGAAAAAGAAGAAGAAAAAGAAGAAGTGGAAGAAGAAGAAGAAAAAGAAGAAGAAGAGGAAGAAAAAGAAGAAGAAATAGGGAACGAAAAAGAAGAAAAAAAAGATGAAGAAGAAAAAGAAGAAGAAAAGAAGAGGAAGAAAAAGAAGAAGAAATAGGGAACGAAAAAGAAGAAAAAGAAGATGAAGAAGAAAAAGAAGAAGAAAAGAAGAGTAAGAAGAAGAAGAAGAAAAAGACGAAGAAAAAGAAGATGGAGAAGAAGAAAAAGAAGAAGAAAAAGAAGAAGAAAAAGAAGAAGAAAAAGAAGATGGAGAAGAAGAAAAAGAAGAAGTAGAAGAAGTTGTGAAAAAAAGGAGGAGGAGAAGAAGAAGAAGAATTAAAGAATCTCTTTAGCACAGGTGTGTTAAGAGAATTTTATTCCTGGATTTCTTGTTCCATGACGAACTGCGTTGTTAATATTAACTTTTCATGTAAAATTTAACGACTTGCAGTCAAATTGATATATTTCATATTTGACTGCAAGTCGTTAAATTTCACATGAAAAGAGAATTTTATATTTATCAGCTAATAAAGAATTGAAAAATGAAATTTTTGCCAGCACAGGTATGTTAGAAAAATATTATATTGATCGGCTGTTCAACAATACTGCAAAATATTATATATATATATATATATTATATTATATATACTGAAAAGTTTAATAAAGTCGCACATTCGTGCGATCCGGGATAACCTAGTTACAGTAAAACTGGCCAAGTCAATACTACACAATAATGAGGTTGCAAATTACAAACAAATTTCATATAAATCAGATACGCATAAAACAATATACAATAATTGGGAGAGACGAGAGAATATAAGCATAGAATAATAACTTTTTATGGTAAATTCAACGTCTAGCAGTCAATTTTAATTGAGAATAAATAATAATTCTACTCACTTTTTGGCCAAACGTTTTCGAGTTATGGAGACTCATTATTAACCAATATTCTCAATTAAAATTGACTGCTAGTCGTTGAATTTACCATAAAAAGTTAATATTAAAAACGAAGATCGTTATGGAACAAGAAATCCAGTAACATAAAGTAATTTTAGAAACTATATGATAATAATATTAGCTATACAGATAGCCTACATACAACCACTTCCTACAATAAGGAATTAAAATCTCTGATTCTATAAATTCTCTAATGGAATAGAATGGGTTTGTAACAAGCCATGACTTTATTTGCGCATGACCAGGGGTAATTTCCGGATTTTATCTTGCAACATATTGTAAAACTTTGTGCCAGATATAGCTTTTGATAGATCTCTCCGATCTTACCCTAGGCTGGAATATATTATGTTGATTCCTTGTGGCATGTGAATGGACAACGCGGCATTGGTTAGCGTGTGTCAATGTTTCCCCTCACAGCCACAAGGCACTGATAAATATACAGGCTATATACTGTCAATATTTCATTTTCACTAAAAATTAACTTGCAATGCTCGAGCCAGCCGGCCCGTGCTACAATGGCGCGCTTCTGTAGCAACAACACTGTTGACACCTCCACAGTGACCCCGCAGAATTGTGTCATAAGCTACATGGCTCTGGAAAAAGCCTGCCGTATCTCAGGAAGTCAATCCACCAGCTTTCTGAGCAAAAAATTGCTCTACAGAGCTTTTCCACGCATAGCTTATCTATGTGAGTTTCCAATCCAAGGCAAACCCCAAGAGCTTGACAGATTTGAAAAACAATGTTTTATAACAAAGTTGTTATATGATATTGTCATGAAAATGGAAAACTATAAATATAGAAACTACTACTATATAATTGTTTTCATGCTGTTCTCTGTCGACGTAACTCCAGCACTGGAGAATACAGAATTGAATGAGGAGAGGAAGAAGAATGGTGAGAAACCTTAAATTCGGATTTTTTATTTAAAAATTTGTAAAGAAAGCAGTAGTGGGCTATGCCTGTTGTATCTTTACTTGATTGTGTTTTATGTTATGAATAAATGAATAAAATGAATAAGAAGAGAAAAAGAAAAAAGTGAGAGATAAGTTAAGAAGAAGAAAAAGGAGAAGATGAAAGGGGTAGAAGAAGATGAAAAATAAAAAAAGAGGAGAAGAAAGTGAATATGGGAAAAAAGAAGAATAAGAGGATAAGAAAAAATTTAATTTAATTTTTAAATAGGTTATGTCATGGTGTTTGCTGATGAGACCTCACCCTTCTCTAGTACCGGTAAAAAGAGTCTTTGGTGTGCCAAGCTAGCTGTAAGAGAACTATATATACCAATGCTTTCCAGTGTTTTGAAGTGAGAAACAAGAGTTGAATTTCAGTCTGGCCTCAATCCTAGATACTGATAACATTTTGTTTCTAAACGCACCTTTAGTGGTTTTAAATACTGGAAGCTGCATTCAATTGATTATTTTTAAGAGATTCTTCATTTTTCAATCGTAACATAGGTTGTGTTGTATGTCATCTATGTGTGTGTTATATTCATATTATATAGGTAATGTGTGTTTTTCTTATGTTCAAATAATATTAAATTAGACAATATTTGAATATTATAAGCCTACCTGCACCTATTGCTTTTTATTTTGAAAAATCATTAAGACTTTGATTTATTGCAATAATTTTAATAGCAGGTTGTAGTGTCTACCAAGACTGATTTTGTTTATTCATTTAGTGCAAAATATCATAGTACCTATTCAAGTATTCCCCAATTATCAAGTATTTCCCACTTTGCCTGTATCAATTATTGTAATGCAGTGGGTTATATTCACACACACATATATTAAATTTATATATGTATATCCTATTTAATTTACCTTATGCTAATTTGTGATAATAAATTGATCAATGATAATGTTTGCCTTTCAGGGGAATGATAAAATGAAATATTTGACATATGCCACGTTTGTTCTCATATTCCTTATCTGCATGTGTGGCTTTGGTCAACTGGTTAAAAATAAGGTATGAAAGAGAAACCTAGATATTTTCATGTAATTAATATTTTAATTAACTTTTGATAATTTCGACTGCATTATTTTCCAATATTTTTTAGCATTATAATAAGCTTCAATGTGAAAAATGTTAATGAACGAAATTAGGAAGCAAACAAATTTCAAAAGCAGCGCCAAAATTATTCATCTTTCATCCAGAAGTAATTTGATAAATTGTATCATATAGGTTCCATCACTACTTTATTTTAATGTTCATAAATACCGTTTGTAATTAGTTGCAAGGTTAGTAAGAAGGCTACTTCTGCACATTCAAGAAACTAGCTTCATCTGTGATGCACATCATGGCTTCCACAAAAGAAAGATCAACGAAGACAGCCATAGTTTCTCTAGTTGAAAAACTAATAGATATAATACATTCAGGTGATAAAGCTCCTGCAATCACCTATCGAAGGCATTTGATTGTTTTAATCATAGAACTTTATTGGAAATACTGCAAAATGTAGGTGTATGGGGTTGAACTGGAATGGTTTGAATCATATACCTTATTGGTAGAAACCAATGTGTAGAAAAACAACTGCAGTAGTTGGGAGTAGTATAAAAAATAAATCTGATAAATTAGAGGTCCAAGCTGGAGTGCCTCAGGGTTCAATGCTAGGTCCATTTCTTTTTTTTGTTATATCTCAATCGTTTACCTAAAGAATTAATAAGTGGCAGAGCCCTCTTATTCGCAGATGATACATCACTCACTTCTTTTAGCTATTTCGTTCTAGATAATTTAGAAATAAATGCCCATATAGGTGTGCAGTCCATTGTCAATTCGTAAATCAGTTGAAATTAACGATAAATAGTAAAAAAATGCTGATACCTCCAATTAAAAAAAAACATGATTCAAATGCTGGTGATAGGGCTAATATATAACGTTTTTGTCAACGATAATCACTTTCCATGTAGTGGCGAAGGTGATATTGTGGAGGGTGTCCATAATGTATAATAAAATGAAATTGTCACAACCACACATTTATAAAAAATAGTGAGATACTAGTTTCGGTTGTTATACCATTATCAATCTGAAACAAACTAGTTTCTGTTTGTTTGAGATTGATAATGGTATAACAACCAAAACAAGTATCTCACTATTTTTAATAAATGTGGTTCTGACAATTTCGTTTTATTATTCATAAACGATAATCAACTAGACAAGGAAGAAAACATAGCATTTCTGGAAGTTTTGCTTGATTAGAAGATTGACCTGGGCTCCATACATTGAGAATGCATGTTGTAAAATTTCATGTGGGGTAGGCCTATTTGTCCGGCGACAGCTTGCTAGATTAAATGACAAAAAGTTGCTTTTCACAGCTCATCATGGACTCTTCCTGTTACATATTAGTTATGCTATCTTAGTATGGGGCAACTCATCAAAACAACTTTGATAGTGTATTTAAAATCCAAAAGAAAGCTTTTAGGTGTATAGAAAGAGTAAATAGATCAGATTCATCTAGGCTGTTGTACAAGAGACTTAGTCTCCTAACTGTACCTTGCTTATATATGTATGAAGTTACTTTATATAGGTATGTAAAAAAGAGTGATATAAACCAAAATTCAACGTACACGATTATAATACGGTAAGCCGAGGTGAGTCACAATATAATATAGCTTATTCGAACAATAACTTAGTTATATTTGTAGGAAACTCTACAAACAAGCTACCGCAGTTTTTAAAGAGTCTTCAAAATATAGAAATATTTAAAAAACAATTGACAAAGTATTTAGTTGAAAGCTTTTTATAGGGCACAAGAGTTCCTTTCACATCAAAATTAAGCCTCACCTCAACTAATTTATATTAAATAACGGATAATAATATTGATAATGTTGTATGCATATAATTGTTGATCTTGTCTTATACTCCTCAACCGGAGTAAAAAAATGTTAACACGCAATCAATGCCAATGTAAACATAAAGCTGTGCCAACAAAATGTCATCAAAGCTTCAAGGCCACTTATCCATCTCTCTCACCAAGCGCCTGTGACAATAACATTAACAAATAATCTATTATTTGTAATATTACAATCTAATAGAATACCGTACTACTGTAATACAATTATCCATTATATTGCATAATATATTATATTCAAGGTATTTCTATTGCAGGTAGAAATTTTGAGAATGACAATGGCAGAATTTGGATGGGTGGATAAGCCATTATTCTACAAGAAGTCTCTTCTAATAATGATAACACATGCTGCAAGGGACTTTGAGATCAATCCGTATGGATTGCAATCTATGGATATGCAAACCTTCACAAAGGTAATACCCTAACCTATATTTTCAATTCCAGCTTAGTTTAGATTATCCATTACAGCAGTGTGGTCATTCCAGCCAGCTATGTACTCGTAATGTCAATAATGCACAACAGTTGTGTTTGGGCAATTATTCTATTATATTTCTCAAAGAATTCAATTAAGCCCAAAAATTGTGGAAAATCAATTCCACTAGCTACCCTACGAGACAGAAATGACTTAGCTTTCAGTAAGAAGTGTAGGAAAAACATTAAAGTATTAAAATATTCTACATATTTGATTGGAATTTTGAAATAAATTTCATTATTTTAAATAAGTAATGAAATTATTTCAAATGAAATATTTATAAATCCTTGGATTTCTTGTTCCATAACGATCTGCGTTGTTAATATTAACTTTTTGTTGTAAATTTAACGACTGGCAGTCAGTTTCATATTGTGAATATATAAAAAATGTACTCACATTCAGCCGAAAGTTTTCGAGGTATTGAATCTCATCTTTAAGGCATTCTAGATCGGCGATGATGGCTTGTTGGTTAGAAGAATTGTAGTTTTTGTATAATTTGGACAAAAAAAGTGGTCAATACACAGCAGAATATAAACACAACAAATCAAACAATTTCCTAGACCTCTCAATTACAAAGAACACAAACCAACAAGAAAGCTTCAACATATACAGAAAACCGACAATGTCAGATACCCTAATACACAGCCTCCAATCACCCAACACAACACAAACATTCAGTATTCAGGTCGATGCTACACAGACTGAACAACACACCACTATCCACCGAAAATTACAACACTGAACTAAACACAATAAAATACTAGCACAAGAAAACGGCTACAAACACAACCTAATTGACAAACTCAATCATAAAATAACAACCAAAAAACAAAACACCAACGCACCGACAAAAAATACATCACATGACATACATTAATCCACAATCAAACAGACTAGCCAAAATCTTCAAAAAGCCGGCCAATCATCGCATTCAGAACAAAAACAAAATAAAAAATGCACTTGCACCCAAAACCACACTGAAAACAAACAAATACGATCTCTCAGGGGTCTACAAACTAAACTTTGATTGTAACAAATTTTACATAGGAATTTGTTACATATGTAACTAATTTTACATAGAACAACGTTACAGAGAACATTTACAAGCCTTACATACAAAAACCGAAAAACCGAAATCGACTTTTGCATATCATTCATACTGGACACACTTTTACCGACATTACTACCAAACTACGCATTCCACATATAAAGTCTAAAAGACACGAACTCAACACCTTACAATAATTTGAAATTTACTAACACAACGCACACAATAAACAAAACATTCTCAAAGAACAATTAAATTTTAAATCATACAAACTTCTTGATCACATTCTACAAAAACCATAATTCTTCTAACCAACAAACCAACATCGCCAATCTAGGATGCCTTGAAGATGAGATTCAATACCTCGAAAACGTTTGGCTGAATGTGAGTACATCTATTACATATTCACAATATAAAACTGATTGCTAGTCGTTAAATTTACAACAAAAAGTTTATAAATCATTATTTATAATAAATAAGTTTTATTTCCAAATAAATAAACCGTAGGCTAATATTAGCAGTATATATTTTTTTTAATAATAGATCAAGTGAATTCTATGAGGTTAGCAGTCTGCGCGAAATAAAGAGTTATACAATAAATTAATATGAATAAGATAGGCACAAAGTATTAGAAAAACTTGATTTTTCATGTAATTGCGTCAACCTATTGTATTTTTTATTTAATTTTCCATTCTTTTATCAAAGCGATATATAATCTTTTCACTTTTCAGATAATGAAACTACTGTATTCCATCTCCAACATTGTAAGCCATTACAAGACCAGAGTATAATATTGTAATTTTTTTGAAATTTGAATGGATTTCAAGTTTGAATAAAATAATGTAAGTAGGCCTACACGAATTAATAGTATAAAATAATATAATGTTAATTGAACATTCTGTACATTGTGTTGAATAAAGTTGTTTAAAATATTATCAAATGATGTTGTTCCCTCATAGGCCTGTTGATTACGTATTGTAGAAGACGAGACATTGAATTCATAATAAACGTTGTTTTTTAGAGGTTTAGAATTTTAAGTTGGCAGCACTGTTTCCAGTGGCAAACATTTTGTCAACTAGCTGATTTGTGTTCAGTTCAGTATTGTTTGCCATTTTATCGTGAATAGTCCGACGCCTGAACACAACATGTCACACAGCGCGTATCACAATCGATTTGTTGGAGTGTTGGAGACATTATTTACAGAACGCATACTTTCTCGTTTTGGACCTGTGAATTGACCTCTAAGGCCGGCAATAGACGGACTGCTTCAAGCAGTCGTAAGTGACTGCAAAAGTGCAGTCGATTAGGAGTCGAGCCGACTGCAAACCGACTGCTTGAAGCAGTCCAAAAGCAGTCGGTTTCCAGTCGGCTCGACTGCTTTTGGACTGCTTCAAGCAGTCGGTGACTGCCTTGTTCAATAGGCGGAGTAGAGTTGAGACTGCGGAGAGCCTTCCATAAAGACAATAAATTATTAATAAAATTACTGTGAATAATTTTCTAGAAATTATTGGAGCACAAATTAATTGAAGAAAGACACATTTAATCAAATTTCTGAATATGGTTTAAAACAAATTCAATAATAGTCTGAAAAATTGGTAAATGGATGGAATGAGAAATGGATCCTCAAAAAATAAATTATAATTAATTTAATATAATGATACATTATTCTCGTCATACAAAGATGACCACTTGACATGAAAAAATACAAGAAATAGTAACATTACAGTATATAAAATCACAGGGTTATTAATTAGACAGCGAATAATTATGAATCAATAAAAAGATTGGTCATTTCATAGAACAAATAGTAATAACCAGCCTAATTACTAGAATTAAATTCTTGGATTTCTTTTTCCTTAACGATCTGCGTTGTTAATATTAACTTTGTATTGGAAATTTAATGACTTGCAATCAGTTTTCGTAGGTGAATAAATAATAATTGTACTCACACTTGGCCAAACGCTTTCGAGTTCTGGAGACTCATCTTCTAGGCATTCTAGATCGGCGATGTTGGTTAGAAGAATTGTGGTTTTTGTATCATGTGGTCAAAAAGTATGTGTGATTAAAATTTAATTCATTGAGCATCTAACCACCAAACCAATATCGCCGATCTAGGATGCCTTGAATATGAGTTTCCATAACTCGAAAACGTTCGGCTAAGTGTGAGTACAATTATTATTTAACCACCTATAAAAATTGACTGCAAGTTGTTAAATTTACAATAAAAAGTTATTACTAGAAATATTGAATAACGATATTTTTATGAAAAGATAGAGCCGGAACCGGATAGAGTATGGTACTGCATCTTTGTTTAATAATGATTTCCATGAAATCACTGGATGGACCCAAAAATATATTTTAGTCCTAAACAGGATGATTCAATATCTTGAAGTATTTATTGTAAGTGACAGATTCACTTTAAATAACTCCTAGAGCTTAACATTACTTAAAATTAGGGGGTAAACTAAATCTTAAATGAGCAAAGTTCAATTAGGAGAAAATTATGCAAAAATCAAAAAATATAATAAAACAGGATCTTTGTCTTTGAAGAAGACTCTAGCGACAAAGTACGAGGTGTGTTAGAAAAATAATGAGACTGATTTCATACTAACCAAAGTTTTTATTATTTTCAAACAACAATGTTATCCCCTTCAAAGTAGTTCCCTTGGGCAGCTATACATTGGCGGAGTCGTCGTTCCCACTCTTGGTAGCAGCGCTGGAAGTCTTCAATTGGTATGGCTTTTAACTGGTCGGTCACAGTCTTTTGAATGTTCTCCAGAGTTCCAAAATGACGTCCTTTTAGGACATGTTTCAATTTCGGGAAGAGGAAAAAGTCACAAGGACTTAAATCAGGTGAATAGGGGGGTTGAGGAACGACAGTAATGCGTTTTGAGTTCAAAAATTCACGGATGGAAATGGCCGTGTGACATGGAGCATTGTCATGATGAAGCATCCACTTGTCTGCAATTTCCGGTCTCACACGGATCACTCTTTTCCTCAAATTTTCAAGGACCCTTTTATAAAACACTTGGTTGACAGTTTGTCCTGGTGGAACAAATTCTTTGTGTACAATACCTTTCCTGTCAAAAAAACAAATTAGCATGGTCTTGATCTTTGATTTGCTCATTCGACATTTCTTCGGCCGAGGAGATGACGAAGTGTGCCATTCTTTACTTTGCCGCTTTGTTTCAGGATCGTACTCAAATATCCAGGATTCATCACCAGTGATCACACAATTGAAGAATTCTTGGTCATTAGCAATCCTCTCAATAAGATCAACGCACACATTTTTTCGATTGTCCTTCTGTTCAGTTGTGAGATTTTTCGGCACCAATTTGGCACAAACCTTTCGCATGTTCAAATCATCTGTCAAAATTTGATGCACGGTGAAAGTGTTTAAATTTAGCTGTTCACTGATCATCTTTATTGTTAAACGACGGTCTGATCTCACAAGCGCCCTCACACGATCCATGTTTTCGTCCGTTCTTGAAGTCAAAGGTCTCCCTGAGCGAGGTTCATCTTCAACGTGTTCTCGGCCTTCCAAAAATGATTTGTGCCAGCGGAAAACTTGTGCTCTCGATAAGCACTGTTCCCCATAGACCTGTTTCAACTTTTCAAAAGTCACACTTGTGGATTCACCAAGTTTAGCACAAAATTTTATTGCACAACGTTGCTCTAAATTCCGATGCTCCATTTCTGTGACGCACAATTTAAACACAACTTTACTAATGGCGCTGTCAAAACTAATGTGTTAACTGTACGGAGTTGTAACTCGGACTGAGGAAGTGGAAGGGATAAACAAACAGGTTTAGCATCAGCCGGTAGACACAACGTTGCCAGATCTCCCGCAGTGTTACCAATCTCATTATTTTTCTAACACACCTCGTACAACTAGTTTTGAAAACAACGTGTCATGTTCACAGAACACATAGCCTACGAAAAACACACAATGAGTGAAATATGAGAAGTGATGCGAGCAGTCGAGTGGACTGCTTGAAGCGGTCCGTGTATTGCAGACCGACTGCATTTTTGCAGTCGGCAGCATGGCAGAACTCGACTGCAAATGAACTGCTTGTTTTGTTACCGACCGCAACTCAACTGCTCATGCAGTCTTGATTTTAACATTGAAAATGCGATCCGCCCAACTGCGACTGCTTCAAGCAGTCGAACCCGAAAATCAAGACTGCACTACACGGACTGCATGAGTTTCAAAACTAGTTGTACTTTGTTGCTAGAGTCTTCTTCAAAGACAAAGATCCTGTTTTATTATATTTTTTGATTTTTGCATAATTTTCTCCTAATTGAACTTTGCTCATTTAAGATTTAGTTTACCCCCTAATTTTAAGTAATGTTAAGCTCTAGGAGTTATTTAAAGTGAATCTGTCACTTACAATAAATACTTCAAGATATTGAATCATCCTGTTTAGGACTAAAATATATTTTTGGGTCCATCCAGTGATTTCATGGAAATCATTATTAAACAAAGATGCAGTACCATACTCTATCCGGTTCCGGCTCTATCTTTTCATAAAAATATCGTTATTCAATATTTCTAGTAATAACTTTTTATTGTAAATTTAACAACTTGCAGTCAATTTTTATAGGTGGTTAAATAATAATTGTACTCACACTTAGCCGAACGTTTTCGAGTTATGGAAACTCATATTCAAGGCATCCTAGATCGGCGATATTGGTTTGGTGGTTAGATGCTCAATGAATTAAATTTTAATCACACATACTTTTTGACCACATGATACAAAAACCACAATTCTTCTAACCAACATCGCCGATCTAGAATGCCTAGAAGATGAGTCTCCAGAACTCGAAAGCGTTTGGCCAAGTGTGAGTACAATTATTATTTATTCACCTACGAAAACTGATTGCAAGTCATTAAATTTCCAATACAAAGTTAATATTAACAACGCAGATCGTTAAGGAAAAAGAAATCCAAGAATTTAATTCTAGTAATTAGGCTGGTTATTACTATTTGTTCTATGAAATGACCAATCTTTTTATTGATTCATAATTATTCGCTGTCTAATTAATAACCCTGTGATTTTATATACTGTAATGTTACTATTTCTTGTATTTTTTCATGTCAAGTGGTCATCTTTGTATGACGAGAATAATGTATCATTATATTAAATTAATTATAATTTATTTTTTGAGGATCCATTTCTCATTCCATCCATTTACCAATTTTTCAGACTATTATTGAATTTGTTTTAAACCATATTCAGAAATTTGATTAAATGTGTCTTTCTTCAATTAATTTGTGCTCCAATAATTTCTAGAAAATTATTCACAGTAATTTTATTAATAATTTATTGTCTTTATGGAAGGCTCTCCGCAGTCTCAACTCTACTCCGCCTATTGAACAAGGCAGTCACCGACTGCTTGAAGCAGTCCAAAAGCAGTCGAGCCGACTGGAAACCGACTGCTTTTGGACTGCTTCAAGCAGTCGGATTGCAGTCGGCTCGACTGCAAATCGACTGCACTTTTGCAGTCACTTACGACTGCTTGAAGCAGTCCGTCTATTGCCGGCCTAAGATCCTGCGATTTAACACTGCTGGACTATTTTCTGTTGGGGTATGTGAAATCGTTAGTCTACGCGGATAAACCAGAGACGATTAACGATTTGTAAGGCAGCATTCACCATTTCTGATATATGGCCCCAAATGCTGCAAAACGTTAAATTGGACCTCATCCGAGCCAGCCATATGTCAGAAATCATATTTAAATAAAACGGCACAAATTTTGTTCCAAATAAAGCCAATTTCATGGCAATTACTGTTATGAAATTCATTAGTGTTTCAATTTATTTTAAAGTTATATATGACAATTTATGATAACGGGAATCACCGATATGAGTTGAATTAGTTGCTGGCTGGTTAACTCGTCCATTTTATAGTAGCCTACAGTAGGATAATTGATTGATTCAAGTAGCGTACCGTACACATCACAAGACTTTGAATAAATTTCACAAGAATTGTATAACATTTGTATACAAATGTTATAGCCTACAATTCATTAGGATAAAATAAAGGCAGCAATTCAATTCAAGACTGTGGCAGCGGTTGGAGAAATGTCAAAAATGGAGATGTTTTGAACAAACATTGGAAGTAAATAGACAGGAAATGGAAAGGTATTTTTTCGAATTCTGAGCATTTCATCTCGTTTCCAAGATACAAACGTATTAGTGTTAATAGCTCGATTGGACCGCATCCGAGCCAGCCATAATGTCAGAAATCATATTTAAATAAAATGGCATAAAATTTTGTTTCAAATAAAGTAAATTTCATGGCAATTATTGTTGTACAATTCATTAGTGTTAATTTATTTTAAAGTTTTATAACTCTAAAAAAAACAAGTATATACCTTTCCATTTCCTGTCCATTTACTTCAAATGTTTGTCCAAAACATCTCCATTTTGGTCATTTCTCCAACCGAGTTATATAACTCTAAACACGTACGCTCTGGTCTATTATTTAAACAATCCAGGAGTCTATTCTTTTTTGAATGAAATGCTCATCTCAAAATTTAAAAATATACAGTTTTATTATAATACAGACTCATATTCAAATTAAATATACAGAATCTCTTAACACTAGCACAATTAACTCCATTGGATTCAACTCCATGGGGAACTAGAAGTGTCTGAGAATACAGTGTTATTTCCTGTCCTTGTGGAGTAAAGTAGTGGTCTCCTGTAACACATATATAAAATTGTGTTACAATCCTTGTAGGCAAATGTTTCAAAAAAAATTCAAGGAGATGAGTGTCATTTAATATGTGGGATCTAATTAGCAAATGCTGTTCATCTAGATCTAGGGTTTTCATTCTTTTCAATAAAGCATTTACCAAGGAGTCTATTTCGATTTAGATGATAAGATACTATATGAAGACCACAGGCAAAGAACATTATAAGTCATTTTTTTTCAAAATTGGGATTTCCGCGTGGCTCAAGCCGAGTGCTACAATGTAGTCTACTTATAAAGGGAAGTCCCAGTCAGCACAATCATGTATCTTATATGTATTATTTACATTCAAGCAATATCCATATTACGTGAATGATATGTAAACTACAGCAATGGGAATGTAAATTTAATGTATAAGAAAGGTTCATAGGTTCGTCTATAGGACATATAAAAAACATACGTATTTACGTATTATATTTACATAAATTGTATGTGAATTAAATACGTAAATAATATGTGAATAAAAGCAATGGTGTATATGTATATGAAATATGTAAATTTTATGTGAACAGAATATGTAAATATTACATAAATTGAAGGTCTAAAATATACATATCAAAAGTCTATTATATGTAAATAGTACATAAACAAGATGTGTAAATGATGCATAAATTTAGCATCATATAATATACGTATATTAAAGATCTATTATACATAAACTTCACATAAGATTTATATTTGAAGCTGTTCAATGTATACAGATTATGTGAATAATATGTAAAAAATACATACAGTAGAACTAGGTGTACATATATTGAAGGTCCATTATATGTAAAGTGTACATCTTATTTACATAAGTGGTTGAGTACTACATATAAAATATGTATAGAATCGTCAATAATAGGTCCAACATTGACATAAAATTGGTGTAAATAATACATAAACAAGATATGTAAATTATACATACATTTAACCTGATATATGTATATGAGAGATCTATTATACATAGATTTCACATAAGATTTATATTGAAAGCTGTCCAATATATATATTAAATTTGTGAATCATATATACAAAATACATACAGTAGACCTAGGTTTACATATATTGAAGGTCTAATATATGTAAAATATACATGTGATTTACATAAGTGGTTGAGCACTACATATAAAATATGTATAGAATCATCAATATTTGGTCCAGATGACACACTTGTGGACATAAATGATAACATGCATATAAGATATGCAAATAATACATATTTAATGTTTGTAAAAGATCTATTATACATGAAAATTTACATAAGATTCACATCAGTAGCTGTCCAATATATGAGCATTATGTAAATAATATGTGTATTAGAGCTATACACATACATCAAACATATATTATACATAAAATATACAAGTGATTTATATTGGTGGTTGAGCACATTATATAGAATGTGTATAGAAATGGTGGATGGTGTAAATGATATGTAAACAAGATATACAGATAATTCATTTCATTTATTATAACACAATAATTACAAACAGTTGAGAATATCATCAAACAAAATATACACAAATATCATACTTTATTGACTGCTTTGCTTCTATTGAAAATCCTTGTTCCTGCTTGTCTAAACCACTCCCGCATCCTTGTTTCAAATATCTTCTGTGTGAAACTCTTGTGATTCGCACACAGAACACCTGAAACAAATAAATGAGTTACACAATTACTTGAATTATTAGCAGATAACATATTGATTACAGAAAGCAAAGAAATTAGTTGATAAAATACTGAAGAAAACAGCCAAAATTTAGATTGGTCTCTCTGGTAAAATATGCACAATAGCTCTACTCAAAATGATAGATGCTTAAATTGGATGCAGACAATAATTTTGTTCCATTTGTTATGAATGAGTTCATCAGAACAAAATCTTCTTAAAATAATAATTCCAATAAATATACCTGATAGATATTTTATCTAGTTATGAAACTGCCCCTGGTGGGCTGCTAGGGAAATTATTCCCACATTGATATATTATCAAGAGGAATATTCCTGATTCAAATTACATATTAAGAAGTAACATATTATTTTGGGGGTCAGATGAATTGAGTATAATATTTTAATGTTTATTGTTACAGGTATCATATGATTATCATGCTAAAATAGGACTGATAAAGTGCTAAAAAAATGTGCTGGTGGATTAGTTCTTTCTTGTACAATTTGCACAATAGCTCTACTCTAAATGATAGATGCTTTAATTGGAAGCAGACAATAATTTTGTTCCATTTGTTATGAATGAGTTCATCAAAACAAAATCTTCCTAAAATAATAATTCCAATAAATATACCTGGTAGATATTTTATCTAGTTATGAAACTGGCCCTGGTGGGCTGCTAGGGAAATTATTCCCACATTGATATATTATCAAGAGGAATATTCCTGATTCAAATTACATATCAAGAAGTAATATAAATTTTTACAAGAAAAAAGTTTAGTAAAACAATCAAGTAACATATTATTTTGAGGGTCAGATGAATTGAGTATCATATTTTTATGTTTATTGTTACAGGTATCATATGATTATAATGCTAAAATAGGACTAATAAAGTGCTAAAAAAAATGTTTTGCTGGAGGTTAGTTAGGGTGACTTAACCCAATACAAGATTATGCATCACTCATTTTTTATGCTTGGGCACAGGTGTCTGACCGCGACTCCAACAAGGTTAATTAGCTCTGCATTGCAATAAATGTTGAAGTTCCACACATTAGTAATGGGAATGCCAACACTTTCGAATTTTAAAACCTAGGATTAGGGAGATTTAACCCTTCTGCAAGGTTCCCGAAATTGATATCTACAACTACTTCTGATAAATATTCCCAATCTATTACTATACTGCATGAGCATAGAAAGACTATGTGTTTAATATACATTTCAAACCATTTTCTACCCATAAAATATGGCAAGTGCTAAAAGTGGGTCATGTCTCTAGTTCCCCCTATTGCCTTTTTAAAAATAGGGATGGATATATCCTCTAAGAAATTTGAATTAGTAGTCTATATCATGTACATGAGGGGAATTAAATGAATTGAATTACTTGGGATCTGTACAAGAAAATGTGCAGAATTTAAGACTTAATCTGTTTCCTAGATGAAAGAAATAATCTGCTTTTCTAATACAGCTGACTGATATAAAATATCCTTAAAGACCATCATAAATAAACAAGCATACCTTCTAAATTCTTAATTATGGAAAGAGTTTTTAAGATTCTCTTCCCCTTTCTTCCCTCCCAACTGAAGTTCACCGCCACTTCGTTGGTGAGAAGCCTCAACAGTGATCTTCTCACTGCCTCCTCCATCGACCCCCCTCCAATTTTTGTGAATAAATCAGTCTGAAAATTAATTAAAATATTAGTCTTAGAAAATTAAGGTTATGTAGGCTAAGACTTGGAAAGAAGAGTTTGAGCCGAAATTTTACTAAACTAGTAATGTATTACGGGTACCTAATTTCTTCATTCAGAGGTGGTTATTAAGAAAAGAACAAAGCCTCTATGATCAGCTGGAAGAGCCCTAGGACTAACTTCTTTCCTAATTAGAAATGTAACCTCAGCGGGAGGTGGCGAATAATAGAATCAAGGATAATTTTTATGAGAACGCAGCAATGCGTGTCAGGCCAGCTAGTATTTTATAAATACATACATACAGTATACCCTTCTAAATAATAATTATTATGACATGAAGACAATTTCAAAAAATCATGGAGATTTTATATTTGGTTTTAAAGGAGGCAATGTTGCTCAATAAAATACAGTCATTAGTCATTTACTTCGTGAGTTCCACTAATTTATTTTGCTATAACTAATAATAACAAGGTGTTTAGTTTCAATTCAAATTCGATTACATAACAAAAATGTACTAAGTTTAGACACATGTTTTTGAACGTTTACTGCAATGCATAATTAGAATCTATTTGTCTGTAGTAGTGGGCCTACCCTACCAGCTATCAAAAGCACATTCCAACTGATGAATTAGGAAAAAATGATAACATTTATGCAGGGGTTCCACCTAAAAACGAAAATTACAGCAAGGGGTCCATAAGACAAAAATGTTTGGGATACCACTGTACCATCACCATGATCTGACTACATAAGTGACATAAGTATAGTGACTACATAAGTATAGTAGATTAAACATGGCAGATGAGATTAAAAAATGGTGCCTAACACAATTGGAAATTAAACTCATTAAAAGTATTTTCTCTCTTTTTTTCAGAGGCCGAAGCCCACATAGGTCTGAGACCTGTGCGTGGGTAATGAATTGGATGATGGTGAATGATGAGTTGGACCTACAGTTTTAGGTGGGTTCCGAACCAACAGGAAGTGATTTTACAGCAGAGAAAAGATACTTTTTTGCTGGCCAATCCAATCAGTCATGCTTACAAAGAACGCCCAGGAGTTTCGTAGCGTATCTCTGATTAAACAGATAGATACCTGCTACGGCACTCGGCTATCACTTGTCAAAGTTCAATTTCCGATTCCGCTAAATACAGTTTTTTCATCTCATCAACCATGTACAATTTATAGGCTTATGTGTCCAATCATCAAAATTTTCAAAACAACTCATGAAACTCATTTGATGACTCATGGAAAGTCTCAAGATTATGAGGATGGATAGAAATAGCTTTAAAATGTATTTTACCTCCTTTCCACTCTTAGCTTGCTGGATCCATTTTGCAGCCGAAAGATGCCATTTTGTCTGGTTTGCACTCTCTCCAAAAAGCCCTTAGACAGCAACTGCAAACAAAAAAAAACAAAAAAAAAAAAAAAAAAACAATATCATCAACATTTCTTAATTTTTTATATCAAACTTCATGAAACCTTTCTATGAAGCCACTTTTGGTTGAAATACAGAGAATGTAGGTAAACTGGAAATGGAAAAGTAAGAAATATATTTATTTTAGGGTGAACTCTCAGAAATCATTGAGAGTAATTAGATATATAGAGTACAGAATTTGAGTAAATCGGCTGCTAATTTCTTCTTGTCACGAAGCATCTGCAATAGGTTAGTTCTAAGAAGGCACCAACATCACCATTAATATTTTTTGTGTGAGAATACAGTACAATAAAGAGGCTCACATTATTGAACTATTGGCTCTATTCTACCAAATTCAAAATGATACATAATACAATACATGAAGATATATGCAGCTACTTTAAGGCTGTGCGCAGGGTTTCGGGTCATAATTCTTTTTCATAGTTCATTGTATTGGATATTTGTAAGGTATTGAAATGCTACCTATTGCCACAAGAAATTATTTTTTTCATCAAATATTTTATGGAATATGGGAGTTCAAAGTTGAAATTTTTCGGTTTTTGGGGGCAATTGAACTCACCTACAAGTTATTTTAAACATTTTATAATTTTTTTATAACTGAAAGACACCTTTTTTATTTCAGTTTAACAATTGGTCTTTTCAAAATAATTTTTTGAAAAACTGAAATTTATTGCATGTTTTAAAAAATTTATTTTGAGAAAACTTGTTTGATCGGAATGAAAAATATGTCATTTTATTGTTCCTCAATGGGTCTTTCATTTAAAAACAAATAACCAAAAGTTTAAAATAACTTGTAGGGGAGATCAATTGCCCCCATAAACCGAAAAAATTCAACTTTGAACTCCCATATTCCATAAAATATTTGATGAAAAAAATAATTTCTCATGGCAATAGTCAACATTTCAATACCTTAAAAATATCCAATACAATAAACTTTGAAAAAATTATGACCAAAAACCTGCGCACAGCCTTAATAAATGAATAAAATATTTAGTCATAAATGGGTTTCAAGATTATGTTCTATCATCTTCAGTGTTTAGTACAGACTAGTTGTGCCAAGCTCTAATGGCGTGAAAAGTGTAGCTCAAAACGCTTCTGCTACTCAAACAAGGTCAGGTCTATGATGGAATTAGACATTTCCACTTTATTAGTTGACAAATTATTTTTTTCTATATGACATTGTCACTAAAGCCACCTTACTAAAGGGCTAGACTTCAGTCACTCTTATTTAAGACAGTATTTATCATATGATGAATTATATAAATGTAATACACTCATAACACATTTAGCGACATCAGTTCTGCCAAATGCAACTCTCATCTTCCCAGTCATCACTACTTTTCCAGTTCATGAAAATTGCATTGCCAGTTCATCAACCATAGGAATTTTGCATCGATGTTCCTTTTGGGAATGTGCAGCAATGTATGTGTATGGACTTGAAAAATGTGCTTGCATTTATTGGATATTAATTTGAAAGGATAAAAGGAAAGGCACTCTGACCTTCTTCTACAAAACATATGATTTATGATGGACTATTCCATCATAATATGGGATCAGCATCAGATTTCAAGATAGTAGGCTACATGTCAGGATAGCTCTCAGTCCCTTTTATTCTTCTAGTCAAGGCTCAGATATTCATGAGAATAACAGTTTTGCCTAAGAGGAACTGAATAATTTTCCAATTTAGTAAAATAAAGATTTATTACTGAGTAAATAATTTTGTATATGGCACCTACATATTTAATTATTCTATGAATTGATTTATCTGAAATGTGAAAGGCGTTTTGAGATAAAATTTATGAATCAGCTATTTTTTTTATTGCTGATGCCCACATGAGTCCGAGACTTGTGCGTGGGTAATGAGGCCCATATGAGTCCGAGACTTGTCCGTTGGTAATGAGGTGAATGATTACACATAGATGCCTGACGGTGGACCGGGATTCGAACCCACGACCACTTAAACGACATCATATAAATTTATGTTCAGCCTATAAGATCTATTAGCATATTATCATATTTATCTGAGCATGTATTATATAATAGCATATTTGTATATGTATCTTTTAGGAATAGATTCAAGATGAATACATAATAATAAGCAAACACTACATCGAAATAGGAAACACTGTAGCCACTGTTATGCGCTTCACGTGGAATGCATCATGGAAAATTAAATGTAACTATATATCAATTGCTGTAAAATCACTTCCTGGTGGTTTGGAACCCACCTAAAACTGTAGGCCCAACTCATCAATCACCACGCACAGGTCTCAGATTTATGTGGGTTTCATCTTCTAAAAAAAATTTGTTTTAAAAAATAAGCAAATTTACCTTATAAATCCATGGCTGCCACTGGATACTTGTCTCACTGGTCATAATTGGGCTCCATACATTTTTTCAACAATGCTGTTATATTTCTGCTTTGTGGCTTAGATGGATAAAATGTCTGTATTGCTGTCCACTAGCCACCGTGTACGACCAATGCATTCTCTTCATCTGGGAGTTTGCATACAACATACATCTGAAAAATGTTTATACTGTATATTGATATGTTCTGCTTTATAGGCTCTTAATAATTATTATAATCAAGTTTATTCGTAAATATATTTTTTGAATACAATATTTTTATATATCCCATAAATAATTTATTCATCCCCTGCCTCTTCGGAGATACCCTATCAGTCATCAGCATCAATCATATTCTCAGCTCCTCATCACAAATAAATGACGAGGAACGCACATGAAAATACGGGATAATCGATTATAGGGAGTCAATGACATGGCCTATTCATTTCTCAATTAAAACATTTTTTTAAATATTTCTTTCAACCTGAAATTTACCAAGATATTTGTCATGAGAAACAAATAAATTAAACTGCTATAAATAAAATAACTAATACGGTAACTTTTATTAGTAGATTCAATTGCAGGTCACATACTGTCAGCTTTTCTCGCACTATTCAATCCATAAAAGTTGAGACACAGAAATAAATTCATTCAACTCCCAATAAATTTATCAACAAAGCAGTTGTGTTCACAGCTTTAATGGAAAATTATTATCAATTCAATCAATACTTCAGTGAGTAACATCAATAATTAGGTAACCATTTATAATAGCTCTTCAGTTCCATTAATAAATCCATTTATTTGATGTTTTCATATTACTTTTCCACTTGAAATTTAAACATTTTTTTTGTTGGAAATACTTTACTAATAAACTGAACTCTTACTTATTCGTGTAATATCTATTTCACATTGCTGTAATGCTGTAATGCAGACCTCAATCACAGTTGGAGGTCTATTGTATCAGGTTTTGAGTATTGGGCTTTGAAGAAAGTTTTACATGTTTCAAAGCCCAATTTTCAAGACCTGATTCAGTACTCTCCAACCGTATCTGAGGAAGCATTAGAACAATTTGAAATAGCTATCACACAGATATAAGTAAATGTTAAATTCACCAGTAGAGTATTTTCACCAATTATTCATGTTTGAACTCATTTATTTTTATTACGTTCGATAGCCCACATACTGGTAGTCATCTTTCAAAAAATAACTATAACCAACTAACTATAACTGTGAGAAAAATTTATGACCAAAGGCTGCATTATTTAGTCTGAAATAACTACGGAAAGGTTTTAGAAAAACAAAGTTTTGTACCGCCTTTACGTTTAAAATTATTTGCAAAAAATATTTAAGTAGCAATTAAAATACTGCAGACGTTCTGTGTGTTCAATTAAAAAAAATTTATTAAACTGGTTGATGTAATTTTTCGATCTACTGTACAATGAATTTGTAGGCTACATGAAATAAAAAACTATTTCTTATTGGACAAATGTTCCATGAAGTAGCCTATCATAGATGAAGACCCTAATTTTTCAATACGATACTGTATACTCTACATGCAACTTGCAGTCTCCATTAATAAGAATTTAACCAAAGAAGTATTATACCAAAGACAATTATTAGATTGTCTTTGATTATACTAAACTGGTTATTTTTTGAGACCCGCGCACCCGCGGTTTTGTATATTTTCTCTATAATTAACACACCAATCCCTTCACTCTCCCAAAAGCAAACAAATTTAATAAAATTAGATGAAATACATAACTTAGTTTATTTATAAACGTATGTTGACTTCACTATATTAGTTAGTTATATAATTAGTAATAATTAGTTATTATCCAGGCTACAAGTTGTACTTACCGTACTCAATGTGCAACTCGTTCTTGTCTGGGTAGTAATAAAGAAGACAGGAACAACTTGTCGGAGCTCACTTCACAAATTTAATACTTTCGCCTAGCAAGTCCGAACTAGAAATGGTTAGTTGGTGTTTGATTTTACCAAAGGTGAAGAGTCTGAAAATCCTCAAGTGTTGGCGGGAACAAAACAATGAAGGAATTAGTTTCCATAACCTTCCGGCACAGCATTCTTGGATAGCATCTTCAGTATGTGACAATGGGCCTGACAACAGACATCCCCTTACTAATTTTAAAAATAGCAGCCACCCTGCCACCATGCACCCTTTCCCATCATCAGATACCTGCCTTGCCAGCTTTTACTCGAACGGTTTTCGGTATGACAGTTTGCTTCTCGGTATTTCCATTCCACGCTAGTGTCCGAATTTTTTCTCTCACTCTCACGCGCTCTTTCTTCTATCTCACTCCCTCCTCTCACACTTCAGCAACAAACCAAAAACAGCTTCCAATCACCTGGTTAACACTATTTTAAATTGCATCTGCTTCTGGTATAAGGGTTTAGGGTAGCTATTAGTTTTTCATGTACCGAAATTGCAGCTCAGTTCCACTTGTAACAGGTTTAGCTACATGACATGCCACTGACTAGTGCACTGTATATAAATATATTATGCATATTATATTGATAATAATAACTGACTTTCATTCCACATATAGCTCATGTATTGACTGTAGGCTACTTAAATGATTATTTCTGATATTATTTTGACATTACTGCTAAGTAATACACAATTCACAAAATTATTTTAACATGATAGATAAGTAAGAGGGAGGAAAGACTATGGACTTTGACAATAAGTATTTTCTTTTTATGGGTTTGAAGGGCCCTCTGGCCACTTGCATGAAGTTGACACAGTAGGCCTGAAAGGAAAAGATCACTTAATATTTTGCAGACGGGCTTCAAATGCTCATTTCTGACACTGTTCAGATTTAATCTCATTTTATTGATAACCAAGGCGCCCCAACACCAGTGGCCTAGCCAGGATTGAACTTCGTGGGGGGGGGGGGGGGGGGGTTTGATATCAGGTGGTGTTGAGGGAATGGAATCTCCCCCTAGAATTTGTCATGCTATGAATCAATCAACAAATAATACTAGGTTATCCCGGGTCGCACGAATGTGCGACTTTATTAAATATTGTAAAATACATTTTCTTCTTCTTTTTCTTCTTCATCTTCTTTTTCTACTTCTTAATCTTCTTTTTATTCTTCTTCTTTTTCCTCTTCTTTTTATTCTTCTTCTTTTTCTTCCTCTTCTTTTTCTCCCTCTTCTTCTTTTTCTTCTTCTTCTTTTTCTCCTTCTTCCTCTTCTTTTTCTCCCTCTTCTTCTTTTTCTTCTTCTCCTTCTTCTTCTTCTTTTTCCCCTTCTTTTTATTCTTATTCTTTTTCTTCCTCTTTTTTTCTCCCTCTTCTTCTTCTTCTTCTTCTTCTTATTTTTCTACTTCTTTTTCTTCTTCTTTTTCTCCTTCTTCTTTTTCTTCTTCTTCCTCTTCTTTTTCTTCTTATTCTTTTTCTCCCTCTTCTACTTTTTCTTCTCCTTCTTCTTCTTCCTCTTTTTCTTCTTCTTCCTCCTCTTTTTCTTCTTCTTCTTTTCTTCTTTTTCTTGTTTTTCTCCCTTTTCTTCTTCTTCTTTTTCTTCCTCTTCCTCTACTTCTTCTTTTTCTTCTTCTTCTTCTTCTTCTACTTCTTCCCCTTCTTCTTCTTTTTCTTCTTCTCCTCTTTCTTCTTCCCCTTCTTCATCTTTTCTCTCTCTTTCCTCTCGCTCTTCCTCTTTATCCTATCCTCCCACCCTCTCTCTCTGAATGAACAATGAAAAATAAACTTTTTGTTTCAAAACAGCTGATCATCAAATCATAAGTTGAAATGTGAAAATTTTCAGCTCGCCGATCCCTATGTTGAAGCAATGGCAAAAATTGAAACTTTGATCGTTCATTCCTCATGTCCACGATGACTTTTTTCAAAATGTAAGACCTTATCAAACATCTACTCGATGAGATCTTTCAAATGAGACGTGAACGAACAAAATCGGTCGAGAAACCACGGATGAGTTGTCATCACAAAAACATGTTCGCCTATTTTATATAAAGATGAGGGAAGAGGTTGATTACCACAGAAAAGCTTAGAGTTGCACTTTCAAGACCTAAACAAATTTTCTCCAGGGGAGAAACGTCAAACCTGATTGTAATAATAATTCGAAACCACTATAGCTTGTTAAATTGGCACTATAAAAGTAGTAATATAAACTTAATAAAACAACTTTTGAATGGAAATTAACTCACGTTATGGCGTGACGGCCGTTTCGCTCTGTTGTCTAGAGCATCGTCAGACGACCCACAGTACACTCAGTACACAGTGTACTGTGGGTCGTCTGACGATGCTCTAGACAACAGAGCGAAACGGCCGTCACGCCATAACGTGAGTTAATTTCCATTCAAAAGTTGTTTTATCAAGTTTATATTACATATTAGTGGAAACAAGATCGATCTTCAACATCATAAAAGTAGTATTTTTTTATATTTCATGAACTAAGCATATACAAAAAGTGGGTTCAAGTTCTTAAACAAGCGATTCACAAAAGAAATTATTTATTAAATTTAAGCTTCCAAATTTATAAACTTCATTTTAATAGATACTCATAAAAATGACTGTTTTTGAGCCTCAAATCAAGTTTTCAGCATCAAAAATTAAAAAAAATCCAATAATCTGGACTAAAATTAATGAATTTAAGCTTTTCTAGTCATGAGTCTAGAATCTGTTAAAATAATTTTAAAGGGACTATTTATCAAAACTTTCCCGGGGGAGGACCTCCGGACAACCCTCGCTGGGGGGTATTCCATACCCCCCCCCCCCCGGGTGGGCCCCAAAATCACCAATAACAGCCCCCACCATCATATCAAAATGTTTGATATGCTACTGGATCAGATGATTACGTTTCCGCCCCCTGATTAGAGAATAAAAATATTGAAAATCTGAATTGAATAATTATAATTTAATAACATTATTTTGAATACGGTAATTTCTATGTTGAAGAATCATCAGTTTGTGCATGGAGAAATATTGAATTTTGTAGCTCTTCAAGAATTTTTAGCTCATTTTTAATTTTGTGAAAATTGAAGCCAAGAATCATTTTAATCAAGAGTGCAGCATGTATCAAGTGAGTACAAACGCGAATCTAGGAAATTATTTGACATTCATTTATGAATAGAATATCCAACTTGATAAATTTTCAGCATTCGTTAGTTGAATACATTGATAAAATAATTATAAAATTAGGTTGAGTTAAAAGTTGACATCAAATTCATTGACTTTTAGGTGGTATATATGATGATAGATGAGAGTGGTGAGAGTCGGTCCACTACAATTGGAAGTTCCCAATCATTTTGCATGTTTGACTGTACTGATATTTGTAAAGTAACAAACTGACATCGTAGTGCTGCAATGTATTGACTCTGCTCACTTTCTAAATGTTAAACTCCTTTATTTGTGTTGTAAATTTAACAACGCAGATCGTTATGGAACAAGAAATCCAAGAATTCCTTTCTTTCCTTCAGAATTCAAACATTGGTGCTCAGCTTCTTAAATGTGACGTTAGTACTGACTTTCTTCGCAGAAGCGGTATAGGACGACTTCTTATATATCACCAATATTGAGAAGTGGAGTGCTTGAATGTATAGGAATGTAGTAAGGTTGTAGGGATGGGTGGTGGAGTGTGTGTGCGCATGCGAAAGTCATACAGTAACACAATGCCATCCTTTATTATGAAACAGGCTTCAGGTAGAAGATTGGTAAAGGGTGAATGCTCAAATATATATATATGGGGACTTGAGACATATATATAGGATTTTTTCACCCTTGTGTATTCAAGGGTTTGCAAGTGAATAATTGACAATGACAATTTAAATGCATTCTATTCCAGTTGGATTCCAATGTGACAACTGTAGGCAAAGTGTAAATCTTGTTGCAATCTTTCTTGCTATGTGGGACTGTTAAGCGGTCACTTTTACTTTGAAATATTAAAAATTTAACCAGAGGATCTAGATCTAGACTATCTTGAGAATAGAAACTCAGAAACTGGACTTAACAACATTAAATTTTTGTGTGTGCGTTAATAAGACATCCGACCAAATTAATAGCAAATATGCTCTAAATGACTACGAGAAATCCTTGCTGTCTGGCCATCAAGATTTAGATTTAGCCATTCATTTTTCTTGGAAATTGTCAATTTTCTTTAATTGAATTTATGAATATATTATGTCTTTAGAGGAATACACTATCCCAACTAGGAGAACGTATTTGTAGAGCTTGTAGAATTAGCATTGTTTTATTTATTTTTGTATTCTGTTGATTGATGATAAGCTATTATGTTAGCTGTAACATTTATATAAAACATAAATTATATGCAATAAACTTCTGAATGCTAGTAAAGATTCCCGTGAAGTAACTCACTTGAGAGTGAAAAAAATTGCATTGTTTCTTCGAAAAATAAGTGAGAGGGGAAAGGGCATTGAAGCTCACATAACAGAAGCTCCAACAGACATAAGCGCCAAGAGTCAAACAAGCTGTACAATCTAGCGAAAACTCTCTCCTTCCCTTAATTAACTCGCTGCTCACTCGCTCTTACTCATTCGGTTACCAGAGTCTTAACATAAAATTATACCGCTTTTTATTAAATTTATATTTAAAAATTTTGAAAATTGAGCTGCTAGCATTTATTTTGGAACGAATCTTAATTTTTTTCATATTCAGTCGTTTTTGCCATTGCCCAATCCCCTCCAGGCGGCTACGGCACTCGACTCATCCATCCAACGGCCCTGAGCGCAGGCTAGACAATTCTTTTGCAACGCGTAAAGAATTATTGGGAAAGAATAAAAACAATCTCAAAACAATAAAAATATACTTTGACAGCTACCTTGAAAAAAACAGGATATTATATTTCTTCAAATTCTATTGATTATTAGCTAGACCTGCCCTCTAGCCAGTTTATATTGTTTCCTGAATAATACTAAACATTTCAATTATATGTACACAATAATAGTGTAGAAACCCACCTAAAATAGTAGGTCCACCATGCATGTTCCCCGTAACATGGCACAAACGGTGAGGTGGAACTACCCGTAAGGGTCTCCCCACCATTAAAAGCCATATGCTTATATTATTATTAATAGTGTAGACATTTCTCAAGAATGATTTTACAGGTAGGTCTATTTAGCCCAAAAAGGATTTACCCAGAATTAAGGCGGCTTACCTAGAATTACTTGGTGCCAAGTAAGTTTTGTACTTTCTACAATCTAACTTATTATTACTTGATAGCAAGATTTTCCCAGGCTAAATATTCTTAGTACTCTGTTACTCATCACGAAACCTTTAGGAAACCCTAGGACGAAATTATTGTATGTTATGTTTCAAGTGAGGACTTCAAATTTATATTTATTGTATGTTTATTAATTCATGTACTGCTACTTGATACATGATAATTTAAATTGATATATGTAAAATGTTTATAAATTTACTTACTGGTACTTGATATATTAGGCATATTTTAGAGTCATGTATATTATATGTTTGTAGATTCACATACCAATACTTGATGTATGATACTTCAGATTTACATAAATAATATTTCTACAGATTCACATACAAATACTTGATATTTGATACTCTAAATTCACATATATTATATGTTTCTAAATTTACCTACTGATACTTTATATTTGATACTATGAATTCACATATATTATATGTTTCTAAATTTACCTACCAATACTTTATATTTGATACTTCAAATTCACATATATTATATGTTTCTAAATTTACCTACTGATACTTGATATATGATACTTAAAATTCACATATATTATATGTTTCTAAATTAACCAACTGATACTTGATATGTGATACTTTAAATTCACATATATTATATGTTCATGAATTTACATATTGATACTTGATATATGATACTTTGAATTCACATATATTATATGTTTCTAAATTTACCTACCAATACTTGACATTGGATACTTTAAATTCACATATATTATATTTTCAGAGATTTACATACTGACACTTGATATACGATACTTCAAATTTACGTATATTATATGTTTCTTAATTTACTACCAATACTTGATATATGATACATCAAATTTATGTATATTATATGTTTATGAATTTACTTCACCTTTAATTGACATAATTCACTCAAAATATACGTATTTTTGACGTTCTGTGCTGACTGGGGTGATAGCCGCGAGCCGTAGCAGGTATCTGTTCAATCAGAGAGATAAGCTGAGTTCTCGTAGGTCCTGTTCATAACGGTGACCGATTAGATTGGCCAGCAAAAAAGACACTGTTCTCTGCTGTAAAATCACTTCCCGGTGGTTCGGAACCCACCTAAAACTGTAGGTCCAACTCATCAATCACCATCATCCAACTCATTACCCACGCACAGGTCTCAGACCTATGTGGGCTTCATCCTCAAAAAAAAAAAAAAAAAAAAAAAAAGAACATTCTCTGTCCATGTTATTAATGCAGGAAAAATCATATACAGGGGAATATCATTCTATGTCCAATCAGCTGATTCATTTACACTGAAAGAATATTCTATGTCACTTCAGCTGTTCTAATTACCGTGAAGTAACATTCTATGTCTGAAATAACCTTAGTTTGGTGTGTTCATTCAATATTAAGAGAATCTCACAGTTCTGTTCTGTATGCTAATTGGTTAATGGTTGACAGTATTTATTGGATTATTTGTGATTTACAATGAGTGATAGTGATGAAAGGACAACAGCTGCTGTAATCGACATAGGAGCATATCTGATGCAACAAAAAAAATCCGTGCTATCAGTGGCGTAGCCAGGATTAGATTTCGGGGGGGGCTCACCAAGAGGGGGGTGGGCAGTGGCTTAGCCAGGATCAAATTTCGGGGGGGGGGGCTCACCAAGGGGGGTCTGGGGTATAGGAGGGGTCGGATTTTTTTGAAAATTTAGTGGTGTGAAAAGCAAATCTAGACAACTTGTTAGGCTCTAAAGTTCAAAAGAAAGTTTTGAAAAATTACTACCCTAGAACCTAGGTGGCCAGGTTTGAAATGATAAAGTTTGATATACCGATATCTGTGACTATTTTGAGTCAAAACCCTTGAATTGGAACTGATCATACTTAACTTATATACTGAATCTTAAAATTAATACTAATTATTATAAGTTTCATATAATTTATGTCATTAGCCTAAAACGCACCCAACCCAAAGTTCATGAAATCGGATTTTTTTTTTATCATAGCACACTGATTTTACACGCTTGCATAGAACTTGCATTTATTTGTGTTTTCATTTATAAAATACCGATTTTATGAACTTTGGGTGCGTTCAGGCTAGTGGGTTATACTGAATTTTAACTTAAAAACTAAATTTTCTACAAGATGAGTTTATTCAAAAAGGTGATTTATCAATAATTAACAAAGTTAATCCACTTCAAACTTGAAAATTACATTTTATTTAATGTAATAAATGAATAATTATGGTAGTCACAGTTTTCTAACATGTTTTATTCTATTTCGTAGCTCATTTTAAATTTAAATTATCCATTTGAGCACCTAACAAGTTTCTATATGAGGAAAAATTTGAAAAATGCATTAATCTGACTATAACTGTAGCTATATTCCATTACACAAACAGGGTTTCTGTAATCTGTTCGTTATAATACAACAAAACAGATAGAACCCTTCGGCTTTATTAAGTCCTTATCTATTAGTTATTTGAGAATTTTTTATTTCTGAAATTTCGGGGAGGGCCCGGGCCCCATGGGCCCCCCCTGGCTACGCCACTGCGTGCTATGTCTCACATGCCTGGGAATCCTTGTCTTTGTAAACGCTACACTGATTTTTTGAACATATCAAAGGAAAAATACAATGATCTGCAGGTTCTGAAGAGATTCTGTCGAGATGAAACACAAACATATTTGACAAATTTAAAACATTAGCCTAGAACAATAATTTTGGCAACTTAAAAACTTTTCTTATTATTTTCCAATTTAAAATATTAACTTACTTGTAATAAGTATGATCTATAATATTAGTTTTTCAGTACATATTTGCAAAAATTAATATTCCTTCCATGTTTTGACATTTTTTTAATTAATTTGAACAACATTTCATTGCACACAATTTTTATGAAAGTTTGTATTATTTTATGATAATCAATAGATTATTTACTAATTATATTAATTATTTGATAAAAAATTAGTTTAGAACAATAATTTTAGCAACTAAAAACTTTTTTATTGTTTTCCAATTTAAAATATCAACTAACTTGGAATAAGTATGATCTAGAATTATTTTTTCAGTACATATTTGCAAAAATAATATTCTTTCCATGCTTTGACATACTTTGACTGTTTTTTTATTATTAATTTAAACATATCATTGCACATATTATATAATATAAACTACTTCAATAATTGGAATTATTCTTGGTCTTATAGAATTCTCTTAGAATTAATTAGTATTATACAGTATAACCCTTGAGAGCTACAACTTTGTGAATGCTAATGAACCGTAACTTTCTTACTTTTACGATGACAGAAAGTGATGGTTGAAAGAGTGATGGATAATCGAGGTTTCACACTGTACAGATATGTGACGTCTAGTGTCAGCGTTTTCAGGTGCACATTGATAAGATCAAGTAATATCTCATACACATAGGATTTCAATTTATAGAGCTTGGATAAGTTAGTTAAGAGTGTTCTAGTTTTAAATATCTTGAATTATGAACTTTTAATGAATGGAGGATTAGTTATTGATCAATAACTCGAGACATAAGGCCCACAAACTAACTTGAGGATTTCTTCAATTAAGGGAGACTTGAGAAGCCTTTTTTGTGAGTGATTTCCAAGTCTCACCAGAGTTAAAAGAGACATCCAGTTAAGTACGTGAATACGGTCCAAAGTCTTATTGATTTAACCAGCACAGTACTGCGTGTGATGCGACCACATAGAACCCTGATCATGAATAAACAGTGAGATTGACAATGTATCTTTACTATTATTCTCATGACTTGCAATCAGATTGACACATTTCTTTTGACAAAGAATAATCAATAAGAATAATAATTTTTTTTAAATTTACTAGTGGATAACATACCAAATAGATCCAAACGCTCCAAATAGATTGAAAATGTTTCTTTACTATTATTCTCATGACTTGCAATCAGATTGACACATTTCTTTTGACAAAGAATAATCAATAAGAATAATATATTTTTTTTTAAATTTACTGGTGGATAACATACCCAACACTAAAAAAAGGAGGTTGATTTTTCTTGTTGACAAAAATTTCTCTGTCCTCACTTTCTGTTTCAAACGTTACCTGCGAATAAGCAGAGACATATTAAAAACCTATCAAATTCAAATAAGGAACAATCAATCAGTGCATACAAGTAAATTGAGGCACTTCAAAGATTTTACATTCAGAATGAATAATACAGGTGTTGTCACAACCACTTAAATTGTCTATTTAATAGTATTCTTTCGACAATCCCATAATAAACTATATTCCTATAAGGTACTATAATTTCAACTAACATGTCATTTTCAATCTATTATAGTCTCGTTTTCAAGAAACTGTAGTATCTCGTGTGTTAATAATATAATTGGTTGAGACAACATCTGCATTATTCATTATTGATATTTACCAAAAAGATAACCATCACCAATACTAAGAAGTTTGTTCATATACGTTTTGGTTTGGAGGAAGGTGAATAATGTTTTTATAAAATCGAAATTACTAAAGGCCAAATTGCCTCAAATTATCTAACCAGCTGAGACTAAAATATCACATCAAAACTGATTTATATATTCTCTGCAGTAAAGGTCTCATATTGGGATTCCTAGACACTTGCAATTATACCTATTGACTCTGATTAGTTGAAATTCTGAATTCTCATGAGTTGGAAAACTAATAGAATAAACTCATTTTCCCAGAAATCTGAAAACAAATACACTTTTTAAAAACAACAAAAAAAGACTGCTAGACAAAAATTAGAAATCACAAAAAGGCTATAGTCTTCAAACACTGAGATTTGAGGTTTCTGCAATCAGGGTTCAGTGCATGTGATATCTTCATGTATTTAGACATTTGCAGATAATCGGCCTACTTGTGAATCACAACTCGTCGAATCGACCAGAAGCTCCAATTATTGTCAGTCACTAGCACATTAATAGTAAGGATGATTGAATTTTTAGCAGATAATTTTCATTAATGGAATGCAATAAGTAGAATGACGTTGAAGGTCAGTGATGAAAATCAGTACTACAGAAAAATGATCAACCCACTTACCCAATTGTTTGGTTTAATCTCAGGAGAAAAATCAATCAGCGGTGCACTTTTAATGTCCGCGTTCAGCTTTTCCGAACCTAAAAAAACATAAGATTTTAGTTCTTATTTCACCAATACTTGATTCAATATTTTTAAAGGTTGGCAGCATTGACTCCCAACTTGAGATTTCATACGAGAATGTTGAAAGTGATCGACATAAGTAGGCGGCTCTGGTAGCACAGTTGGTTGGAGCGCTTGTCTGTGATAAGATAAGGCTCTGGCTGGCTTCGTTTCCTGCAGCCTTGGGTTCGAATCTCATTTAGCCATGGATGTTTCTCACCATTCGCCCATTCACCTCATTACCCACTCACAAGTCTCCAGACTCATGTGGGCATCATCCGCAATAAAAAATGAGAAAAACATTTTATAATCATTTTTTTAAAGAAAATATCAGAAGAAAGTCAAATTGAATGAAAATTATATGAATAAATGGATTATATGATCACTTGATTTTACATATTTTGCTGTGGAAACATTTTATTTTAATAATTAATAATTACTCACTCCGTTTCTCTTGCAAAGTAAGTTGATGTCCTCTATGCCATACTTCAAATGCTGTTCTGAAGAGGTGTGCTATTCTCAGAGTGGCAGATTGCGCCTTAAAAATAAAATTTGATTGGAATTATTCATCAACATTTCATCAATTTTGATACGAAAGGGTACTTTGACAGTTATTGCCTATTTTTGTTGATTCTTCTGATACAGATGTCTGATTAGAAAGACAGCGTACATCTATTTTTTGTAAATTTATGATCAAATAATTATTGAATAATAGAGTTGTAATATTCCATATAATTCAAGTGCATGAAATAAATGTCTTTCCTATATCAGGAGGATTTATCATTAAATCCTCAATCTTTTATACACATATAGAGTGCTTTAAAATGTATAAATGCTCCACTTCAAATAACCAGCAGATTAGGCGAGTCTCCATCGCTGTAAGAAATCTGTATTGGATATCATTTTACCCCTTGGCACATGATCACAGTAGAAAAAGTATCCAGGAATTAATTTTTATTTTCTTGCTAGCTTCAAACGTTCATCTGCATCAATATAAACATGGGTATGACGTTAGTAATCTGTATAGCAGCATTATATATTAGAATATGAATCACGATATTGGCTCACAATCTCAACTGGCGGATTTATTTCTACTCACCACTTTGCTATTATCACATAGAAAAGCATGGCACTGGGTGATGTCATTACGGGTTGTTTCGAAAAATGCGAATATATTCCTCCGAAGCGGGTCAGTGGCGCAATTGGAAATTCTGAAAAATTTTCAAACAGCTTTAATTTACTTAGACAACACACGACAAAAATCAGTACAAGTCATTGGAAATGTATTGAGAAGACTGTGAATGTCATGCATAAGAGTGTAGACATTATTTTGTTTACAATGTTTTCTTAAAGCATTGCAGACTGACACAATTTGATTCAAACTATCTATTGCCACGAATATTTTGACTCCATTTCATGTCATACGTCATAAAATCAATAGAAAAAACTGGCTGGTTGCTTCTCCTAGAGTTCGAATCTCGTTTTAACTTTGGAAATTTTGTCACCTTGTAATCATCCACCATGCACATTACCCACGCACGAGGCTCAGACTCATGTGGGCATCCGACTAAAAAGAAAATAAGATCACAATGATTATGAATTTATTATATTTTATAAAAATTTTTAGTTTCCATATGTAAGTTAATCATGCTCTTTTAATTAAAACAAGTTGAGAATTTCAAAGAATATTATAGTTGCAATATTTATAAAATAGCGTAGGCCTATACTCCTCCAGACCTCCATTGTATGTCCATTTTTAGTAGTCTATACAAACTCGGTTGTATTGTTAGATGCACAAATTTCAAGTTATATTCAAGAAATCAAAAGTACAATTTGAAAATAACGAATACTATTCGGTAATCCTACGAAATATTCCAAATTTTCACTCTCAGTACGCCCAACCACGATGAGCATTAATCATTTCCTTTTCAGTTGAAAATGTTCTTTAGCAGTATTTTTCCCTAGTTTATATCTGTCACCTCGTCGAATTTATTTATGAGTGAGATTGATTAATCGATTGCCTCTATTTTAACGTTGAGAGGGCGAAGTTAGAGCGCAACCGGCTCTCTCTTCCACTTCACCCTCCCACACAATTTTAACTTGGATTTTAAACAATTTGAAACAGATACAGAGGCAACACTGAACCTATGAGGCAAAACCTCAATAATTATACTCTCGTTACTAATGCGTATTAGTTTTTGAATTTGATTTTCATGAAGTATGTATATATGTGCATTGAGAAATATAAACTCATAAAACTACCAAGTTTAAAAAATTCAAAAATTCTTCTACATTAAATTTGAAAATTCCGATCGTCTACTCGAAGTATATCATAATCAAATTTGACGTATGGTACGGTACACAAGAATATCATTCATTATCCATCCACCAACAAATTATGAAAAAAATCTATGGTATTTGAAAACATCAAATATGATTACCGTACATGCAAATAATAAAATTGAAAAAAGATCATTAGGCCTATTCACATTTGAAATATATAAATGCTATTCTTACCTGTAAACAGAAGCATCTAGAATCAGACTTCCTGATTTATCAGTAACCATAATACCAGACAGTGAGATAGTCACATTCACTCTATTCTTTTTCCGTTTTGTGGCTTTGGCCTGCAGACGAAATAATACAAGATAATAAATAACCGTATATTGAAGCATACCTTGGGAGGGCGAAGTGAGAGCAACAGGACCTCTCTCCCACTTAACCAAATTGCAAAGTATGCATTTTATTAGGACTTTGATCGAAGCTATAAATGCAGCTTATCAATAAAATAAACTACGTCGAAGTAGACCCAAGTCAGTTTCAAATCATTACCCCTTATCTAGTGAGAGTAATAATAGTCTAGTCACAAGTACTTTGGTCACGAAAAATATAATTATTATAAGCTAGTAATTATTTCTCAACGGATTCATATGCAGTTTTAGGCGCTGAATCTGAATCTGAACTTTGACAATTGAAAAAACGCTTGAGTCACGAGATATTTCCAAGACGGCGGCCAAAATTTCACATTTCGGCAATTTGCGGCGGAGGAAATAATTCTATAGTAATAAATGATTAATCATTCTCTGTGATTTTCTGAATCCTAATATATATGTGACTTTCATTCTCGAGAAAGTTCGGGTTTTCCAGATAATAATTCCAACATGGCAGATATCAAAATCTAGCTTCTTCTGGCTTTCAGTAAAATAACAATAATATTTCGTTAAGCAAGTTTCGTGTTTTTCGAGATGCCAGAGTTCAAATTCGAATTCAGCGCACAAAATTACATAAGAATACACATCGAGAAAATTCCTTCTATATGCTAAAGGTTACTATATACCTATAATATATCAACCTTGCCCCCCCCCCCCCCACCAACGTACCTGATTAGGCCTTCTGGACTAATGAAATTACATCAATACACTATATTCTGGAATTACTGTGAGTGTCATAACCCAATAAAAATATTATTTAGAACATTATCTGATTCATTGGATCTCATACTATCAGTTATCCCACCTTGCCACACCAAAAAGTGATCAGGGGTTGGATGGGAGCCGATTGTACCTCCAACGTCAACCCCTTCCCCTCCTTCAATGGTCAACCTCACTCCATCGAGTGATAGCTCATTTTTCTTAGCTCATTAAGGTGATCCAAATTCAACATGTATTGCATTTTTATTTTCAGTAGTTCCTGAGATAGAACTATTTCAATATTGAAAAATCGTCATTTTCCAACTACAGTTTGTTATTCTACCCTTTAAAGTGAAATCCTTGATTATGGTCAGAATTTGACATGTTACACATGAGTTTGGATCGCCATAATGAGCTTAGAAAAATTAGCTATCACTCGATGGGGTGCGAGGTTGACTGTTGATTGGGAGGAGGGTGGTCCGACGTTGGGAGTGAAATGGGCTCCCATCCATCCCAGGACCATTTCTGGTGTAGCAAGGTGCGTTAACCTCTATGAGATCCAATGCATCTTCCTTTAAGAAATGCCCAGCGATGTATGTGTAAGGATTTTTCAAATTTGCTGGCATTTAAAGGATATTTAAAAGAAAAGAGTAAGGCTATTATGCCTACTTTTAAAGAAGCATATGATTTTTAAAACGAGCTTCTCCATCGTATGCAATTTATTGGAATCCAGATACTGATAACATGGTACAGTACTTTATTATGTATGGTATATTTAAAATTGTAGTTCTACACTATTGCTGTGATATATTGTTATTAAATTCTCATATGTTATTATTTTCGGTGAATTATGATGTCATTATGCTGCTAGATTTTTATTTTCATTTTAATTGTCGTGTATTTTGATGTTTCATGTTATTATTGTGTAAACCTGATTATTGATTTATTATGCATGATATTTTTATATAAGCAAAAGCAACTCATTTGTATGGCATATTTTTAAGACAAATAAACTTATGTGATTTGATTGATTTGAATCCAGATAAATAGATAGCCCTTGGGCTTCCAGATTCATCTTGTTGAGCCCTATATTCATATGAATTAAGTTATCATTCGTAAGAATAATTAATTACATATTTGCGTTTGACACCTTCACGCCATTTTGTTGTGGTTCTGGATTGTAGCTGTTATTGGTTATGTGTGGTATACACCACGGTAAGTATAAGTAGAGGTATTTTTCTTCTATCTACCATGGTATACACTGTTTTAGTCATCACTGTTGTTTATCTTTTAATCAAAGTTCTTTTCACTGACTTGTATCAAGTAAGTAAGTTTTGTGTAATAGAAAGGAGGCAGGTGTTGCAAGAGGATCACCACTGATGAATTACCATACATTAACATGAATTAAATGAAGCATAAAAATAAAGTATTTAAACTCAACTCCATATTTTTATCTCCTAACCTTATTAATTCATTTTAGTTCAGAACTAAAAAATGCAATCACAACTTGTTTGTTTATTGGACAAAAAAATTGTGAATGTGATATATATAAATTAATGTCTGTCTGTATGTATGTATGTTCCCTATAGACTTCAAAACTACTTGACAGATTGGCATGAAAATTTGGGAATATGTTGTGTGAATATTGGGGATGGTTTCTGACCATAAATTTTAATAGGGGAGCTAATAATTATTATTAATTAATTCATTTTATAGACCTAACCTACTGAACTTGCCGGCCAAACATCTTAAAGGAACAGCTGATAGAACAGTTTTTAATCATATGGCGTTATTTACGCTGTCTGGAATGCAAAGACTTTGCATGTAACATGTAGTCAGAGCCTTGCAGTATGTAGCAAATATATGACTGGGTATGATGAAATGTAATTATGCCCGGTTGATGACATCTGTTAACCAATGAAGTGCTAGCTACGGATTATGTTTAGAAATAAGACTAAATATGTTTCGGCATTTTTGATAGCAACGATCATGAAGTTGTTAGCAGCTTAGTAAACTACTTACAACGTAAACAATTCAGTGACAGTTATCAGAGAGAATATTTGAGAACAGCTGATTGATATATCATGATAAATTACGTGATTTAACCAAAATCGCACATAGCCCAGTCAATAAAGGATTTTATTCGCAACTAATTAGGGGAAAGCTGGATTTTTCCCTGATGATAGACCATGATAAGAGGTACATTTTCCCAAAAGTCCCCACTTCTCCCCCTTGTACTTCACCCCCGCCTCCTTGAACTTGTTATTTGCAAGCTTTTGCTGTAACGCGCATATCTCGGTTTTTGTTCATCCAAAAATGGTTTTATTTTTTTTAAATTTGTTTGTCTATAGACGTATTACAAATTTTATTCTGTACAATTTTATTGTAAAACTAATATTAAAGGCGCCACAAAGCGAGTAACTTGAAAAATATATGAATTGGGGTGACGAGGTTGCAGTTTTTTCTGTATATCTTTTTATAGCATAATAATAGAAAAAAGACTGTTCATGAAATATTGCAGCAAATATAATTACCTTTAAAATGATACCATTGGTATGTTGGTATCGGGTAATGTGAGGCCCAAAGGGTCCTGAAAAGGGAGAGTGCACGCCTTGTTTCATGTTCTCTTGAATTCCTGGATTTCTTGTTCCATGACGAACTGCGTTGTTAATATTAACTTTTCATGTGAAATTTAACGACTTGCAGTCAAATATTCATTAAGAGTAAGTATAACTTACTTAATCTGTAGGCCGAGCGCTTTCAGATGGATCTCAAAGATTCGAAAGCGCTCGGCCTACAGATTAAGTAAGTTATACTTATTCTTAATGAATATTTGACTGCAAGTCGTTAAATTTCACATGAAAAGTTAATGTTCTCTTGAGTTGCCGCATGCTATTTAGCTAGCCTGTTTTCTCACATAGGCCTACTGTTAACTATGGCTCTACATGTAGTGCGTTATTTGAAAAGCATATTTATCAATAGCAATCACTGTATTTAATACTATTTTAATAAATAAATTAATGGGCTACGCAAATTAAGTGCTATAAACTGTAGTAACTGCCAAATACACACATAAACATTGGAATACGCTCAGACTTACTAAGAAAATGCTGTTGTCCTTAATATAAATCTATTATTTATAGAAGGCAAGTTTTACTTTTGCCAGTCTTGGTTCGGGGGGTGGGGAAGACTTCCGGTAGGGCTTTCCATTATAACTATGACTCTACATATAGTGCGTTATTTGAAAAGCATATTTATCAATAGCAATCACTGTATTTAATATTGCTTTAATAAATAAATTAATGGGTTAAATCATGGAGAAAGTTTATCAAACGTCGTCTAAATAATTATTTAAACAATAACAATATTATTCACAATAATAATTGTGGCTTTCAAGAGGATAAAAGCACAGAGGATGCAATTGCAAAATGAGTCAATATAATTTATAACAATTTTAATACCAAAAAGAACACGTTAGCAGTGTTTATTGATTTGAGTAGAGTTCGATACCAAACCGGATTCTAGATTACTTGAGAGGTTGCTAAGCCTATAGGTATTAGAGGCATTCTGCTCAATCTCTTCAAGGATTATTTGAGTGGACGCTCTCAAACTCTCACTAATGGTAATGGGACGAGTGAAGTAAATTTGAAAAAACTATGGCTTATCTCAGGCACAGATTACAGAAACAACTGATTATAGTTGTCTGTGCCTCAGGGTACAGTACTATAACCTGTATTATTCTTGATTTATATCAATGATATGTTAAAATTAGAAATAGAGAATTGTGACATTATATCTTACACTGACGATACAACATTAGTATTTGCCAACAATATAACTGGCATAACATGAAAATAATCAGTGAAAAGGGCCTCAGAAAGATAAAACAATACTTTGATGATCACACATTGACCCTGATGAACACCAAAGAAGTATGTATCTAACATTTTTGCCAAATAAAACCAGCCTGATAATTTTAATAAATTAAAAATCCATTCATCTTACTGTGCGGATTCAACAAATGTGTGTGGTTGCCCTGAAGTAGATTGTGTTGACAAAACTACATTTTTAGGTATATTTTTGGATCGTCACTTGAGATGGGATGCTCAAATAAATAACCTGTGCTGCAGATTGAGGTTCCTCATTTATAAGTTTTATGTTATTGGCTTGTTGAAAAATAAGAAATTGCTCGTCTAGTTTATTTTGCTTATGCCCAAACTGTTCTACAGTATAGAATCATTGCTTGGGGAGGAGCCAGAAATTTGTACTTCAATAAATTATTCTTTATCCAAAAGTCTTAATCAAGGCTATAACATCCAAACCTAGACGATACCCCAGTAGTGTCCTGTTTAATGAGTTTGGCGTCCTAACAGCAAGACAATTATATACATATATTTTTTAAGTTACTCGCTTTGTGGCGCCTTTAATATTAGTTTTACAATAACATTGTACAGAATAAAATTTGTAGTACGTCTATAGACAAACAAATTAAAAAAAAAAATAAAACCATTTTTGGACGAACAAAAACCGAGATATGCGCGTTACAGCAAAAGCTTGCAAATAACAAGTTCAAGGGTGGTTGGGGGGTGAAGCACAAGGGGGAGAAGTGGGGACTTTTGGGAAAATGTACCTCTTATCATGGTCTATCATCAGGGAAAAATCCAGCTTCCCCCTAATTTGTTGCACATAGAGCCTATTTTTAGTCTTTATTGACTGGGCTAACAATACTTGGTTTTTAAACGTTTATTATTGTGTTAAAAAAAAGTTAATTTAGTTTTTTATAGCTAAAGACAGACAGACAGAAAGATAGACAGACAGACAGAAAATGAGATAAGACTTGTTTCGACTTTTTTAATGTATAAAACGTAAAAATAACCAAAAAATAAATAATTCTGATAATTGTACAAACAAAACTCTAATTTTATTTATATAGATTAAAAAAAAAAGATTCGACTTTCCTAGCTAGTTTGTTCAAAGCATGTGTGACTAAGTTTGTCGCAAGTGTTCTATAAGTTTGCCTGGTAAGCTTGGTGAAGGCCTTTTGTTCAAGTTTTCCTTTAACTGTTGAGGAAAGCTTGTGTCAAGTGTTTCAACTGGGAACTAGAAAGCTTGCCTCATGCTTTCCACAAGCTTGTTTGTTTTCAATGAAAAGCTTGAGGAAAGTGTTCCAAGCTGTCATGGCAAGTTTTTGTAAAGTTATCCTCAAGTCTTTTTTGCCACCTGGGAATGATTGGCCAGATAAACGGCACCGGTTATCCGACTGCCGGTTACATGTGAAACTGGCCTGAGACATCAATTAATGCTCAATTTTTGCTTTATTGGGCCGAACCTTGCGAAATTTGTGTGGGACTACTGATGAATGATTTTCTTTCATTAAAAAAATCATCGAGATCGGTTCAATAGTGCTCAAGTAATTGATGTACAAACACTAAAAAAAGACAGGTCGAATTGAGAACCTCTTTCTTGTTGGAAGTCCGTTAAAAAATACTCATTAGAGAAACTATTAATTGTTTGAACAAGAAGTAGAACATTTAGAATTAAATTCAAATATATTTCAAAAACTGACATAATATTGCTTATTATTATGCTGATTCCAGAGTGAAAATCAGGAGTACATTTTTGGCAATGTGCCATTATAAGAGCTATAATAAACATTGTATGAACCATAATGTGTATACCATAGCCGATTTTAGCTCTGGCAACAAATATTACGAAACATCAACATTAATCAGTATAATTTATTGATAAATGGGCAGTGTCAGTATTGTGTGATATAAATAACGTATATAAATTTTGTAATAACAATAATTAGGCTACATATTTTTAAAATTAAAAAAAATTTCAATCGTATTTGAGCAATTAGAAATGAAAACAGACCAGTGTGAGAATAGTGGTTACAGCATCAGATGGCGTATGGTTATTGGTGACTACAGTGCAACCAATGTATTTCACAGAGAACATGACAACTTCTATTGCTAAGTTCGGATCATCTTCAGGATGCTTTGCCAGTGATCTCTCTTCAACTGCTTCGATTTCTATAAAAAAACATATTAATTATATGTTTCATTAATTTTAACTTTTCAAGTGAATTCAACGACTTGCAGTCAAATTTTTATTAAAATAAGTAGTATTTCACTTACTTTGTAGGCCAAACGTTTTCGAGTTGTTGAAACCCATCATGATGCAGGCGAAAAGTATCGTATGTGACTCACCCAGGAAGGTTTTAATGTTACTCGCATGAAATACCGCACTTATCAAGCCTTGCACAAGAGCTTGTGTCATAAACTTCCCGGCCTTGTACTTGTAGCATAATATACTATTTACTGTAGTTTGTACCACACTAACAGGAAATATTCAATATCTACCAGAATTGTGAAATAATATTTCTCCAGTCTTTGTCATGAAAAACAAATTGAAGCATTAAAATATTAGATAAAAAATTAACTGGCTCCAAGTTTTTGATAAAAGCATATACTATGAGGCATAAGAAATAATAGGAATGAAAACAATAGGTGTAATACAAATAAAAGTCATGACATTACGTAGAGAAAAATTTTAATGGGTTACACTCTATTAATAAAACAAATTTTAAAACAAGACAAAATGATACTAAAAAATTAAATACTGATGTACGATACTAGGAAGTTTAAAATAAAGTATTTACTTTAAAGTGAGAAAATTTTAAATTTAATACAAGTAACATTTTGAAGTCGGCGCCAAAAATTGAGGCAGTTTATGCATCTGTCATTAATCACAAATTATCATTTGATTTCAAGTAATAGTGAATGATAAATTCTGAAGCAATCAATGACAGATGCATAAACTGCCTCCATTATTTCACTTAACAATACAAAACCGACGAGGGCAAATTGAGCCCTTCAAAAAATGTTTGGAACTTGGCCAAAAAATACATGCAAACTAAATGAAAAGTAAGAAATCCCGAAAATATATTTTCACATTCACCCCAGAATGAGAGAGAAATGGCTCACTAAATGGATGTTGAATACGGAGCTTGATAAAAAAAAGATAGATTTGATGATAAATTTTGGCTCTTATGATACATATTTAAACATTTTTATTTGTCTGCCAATGTTTCTTGGAGCTTGGCATCTGAGAGTGCAGTAGAAAAACTAGTTTGAGACAAGAGCCAGTGTACAGCTAACGCCAAAAAACCAATAAACAATACAATATTGTATTGTATTATATGCACAATATGTATTGGAAATTAAGTCAGGTGCCCTTAAACAGGAAGTGATCAGGTGTAGATTTTAATAAATTTCTTTACTAGAAGCTGGTTGAGATTGTACAGATAGATGAAATTGATAGTTACGGGTCCTGAGGGAAGGACTGCCCTAAGGCAGAGTCAGAAAATATTTATATGACATCATCAGCTTTCAGAGAAGGTGCTGAATGTGAGCTGCTGTTATGTATCCTACTGGATATAATCCTGCAATGCAGAGGATATGGGTTTCTTAGATTGGTTTACCCTAATCACAAAATACAGTAGCTTAAAACCATCTATACTAAAAATCAACGTTTCATGGAGATTTCATGAAACTGTATTTCACTTTTAAATAATGTTTTACTCACATATATTGGAGATGCTTGAGGAATGCATTTCACTTCTGAAAAGAAGCTTCGTCAGCCTCTTTTCAGAAGTGAAATGCATTCCTCAAGCATCTCCAATATATGTGAGTAAAACATTATTTAAAAGTGAAATACAGTGTCAGTTTTAATATTAGATTGTTCATTAAGTATTTCGTCATGGAAAACATCACAAATTTCATGAAACTTCAATTAATTGAAGCTCACTGAGGTAGGTACTAATGGAATGAGTTTGTAGAGCATTACTCTCATAGATCGCACATGAATTCATAGATCACTACTTTTAATATTTAAGTTAAATATTTATGTGAAATTTCCATATTTCATATAGAAATTTCTATATCCATATAACATTAATTGGTAGGTGAAAAAAGTGAAATTAATAGCATTGTACATTTGAAATGCTTATTCTATAGCCGTATCAATTGAGAAGCGAAGTTCTATCGATTTTATTTGAAAGTTATTATTACATTTCATGTAAATCATTTCTGATTATTCTGATATATAGCTACGCTTGAATAAAAAAATGTGTTATCAGTTATCACAAAAATAATAGTAGGTTACATCATCAAAGTTGGTACTTTACAAAATAAACATTTTTTCTCGAAAATTTCTGGAATTATGAGATAATAATAATAATAATAATAATAATACTTAAGATGCAGATGCATTGCACATTCTGCTGATGACAATGCAAAGGTCAACTTTGCAATCAAAATTCAAAACAAGATTACTAATTTTTGAGCAGAAAATATCTATTTGACTAAATAACATCAGATGGCAGCAGTAGCA
The DNA here is from genome assembly GCA_948455865.1 of Conomelus anceps. Lineage (NCBI taxonomy): Eukaryota > Metazoa > Arthropoda > Insecta > Hemiptera > Delphacidae > Conomelus > Conomelus anceps. Next base: position 41,021,439 of record OX418217.1, read on the forward strand.
TATATGCTTTTTGTAAGCATTGATGCGCATAATAGAGCATAAAGCAGTTTTATCATTTAGTTTGAGGTCACTATTTTTAACAACGCAAATTCTACTAAATACTATTCGAATGCTGTTTGATAAAAAGTCATGGTCAATAGGGGAAAATATCAGTTTCTTGGAATGAATGTAAGATTCTGTTCATTGGTTCAAAAATATACAGAGTTCATTAGTATTAAGTGGCTTTTGTTGATTGGTAGGATTCCAACAAAATCCACAGCTTATCATGGTCTGCTAAAATTTTCATTTTGGTGGTTATCTAAACAAAATAAAAATTTAATGCTAGTTGTACCGTATTCTCGATTTTAATTTCAAGCGATTTTTCAATAATTTTGTTTTATTTTTTGTGTGATGAATGCTACCTAAAGGCAGGTATAAGTAAACAGGATAGAGCTGAACTGCCTACAGTCTACAGGAACAAGCCTACATACTTCCGAATATCGGAATAAATTTTTAATTTATTAAAATAGAGTTATTGCAGTCAAGTACCCAGGGGTTAATCAAATCAAAATTTATTAATCAATCAATTTGTGGTAAGGATCAGGAGGAACATGATAAAAATCTCAAACGCTTTTTGGATGCAGTGCAAAAATATGATTTCACAATTTAATGAAAATCATAAAAAACGAATGGTGATAGATTATTCTCAGACTATTAATCGGTACACACACCTTGATGCATATCCCCTCCCTAGCCTTGAAGATATTGTTTCTAAAGTTTCAAAAAATTCTGTATTTACCACAATTGATTTGAAAAGTGCTTATCACCAAGTACCTCTAAGAGAAAAAGATCGGCCTTTCACTGCATTTGAGGCATGTGGTCGTTTGTACCAATTTCGAAGGCTAGCTTTTGGTTTGACAGATGGTGTACCCACCTTCCAGCAGGTTATTGATGATGTTATTACTCATGAAAAACTTGAAAAAACGTATGCATATCTGGATGATGTGACAGTTTGTGGTAAGGATCAGGAGGAACATGATAAAAATCTCAAACGCTTTTTGGATGTAGTGCAAAAATATGATTTCACAATTAATGAAGAAAAAAGCAAATACTCACTAACTTCAATAAAATTGCTTGGCTACAAAATTGAAAATGGAACCATATCTCCCGACCCTGAACGTCTAAAACCACTGTTCAATCTTCTACCTCCAGACAATAAAAAGGCTCTTGAGCGGACAATTGGAATGTTTGCGCACTATTCAAAATGGATCCCCAACTATTCAGACAAAGTCAAACGGCTTCTTAATTCAAAAACTTTTCCCTTGACTCCTGAAGCTATAACCGACTTTAATCAACTAAAAGCTGAGATTTCTAAGGCAGTAGTAAGTACAATAGACGACTTGGAACCATTTTTAGTTGAAACAGATGCCTCTGATTTCTCTATTTCAGCTGTCTTATCACAGTGTAGACGGCCAGTAGCATTCTTTTCACAAAAACTGAATAACAGTGAGCGTGAACATTCAGCCATTGAGAAAGAGGCATATGCTGTAGTTAGTGCTCTGAAAAAGTGGAGACATTTCTTACTTGGAAGATTCTTCAAGATCACAGAACAGCGCTCCGTTTCATTCATGTTCAATATGACTCATCAAAACAAAATAAAGAATGAAAAGATACAGAGGTGGCGATTGGAGATGTCATGTTACAATTATGAAATAATTTACAGACCAGGGAAACATAATCAAGTAGCAGATACATTCTCCAGGGTGTGTAATGCGACCCAAATTGATAAATTATACTCCTTACATTGTGACTTATGCCACCCTGGAGTGACTAGAATGTTCCATTGGGTAAGAACTCATAATTTACCCTATTCAGTCGAGGATGTCAAAAAGATGACTTCATCATGTCCATCCTGTAATGTCATAAAACCTCAATTTTTCAAAGAATTGAAGTCTACTCTCATGAAAGCAACACATCCATTTGAAAGAATTAGCATGGACTTCAAGGGCCCTCTTCCATCAAAAACAAGGAATAAATATCTTTTAACAATAATTGATGAATACTCCCGGTTTCCATTTGCCTACCCTTGTCCCAATATGAACTCATCAACTGTAATTCAATGTCTTGTGGACCTATTCACCACATTTGGTTTACCTTCTTATGTACATACTGACCGAGGAACATCTTTCACATCCAGAGAACTGCAAGAATTCCTTCATAATCGAGGAGTAGCCACTTCCATGTCAGCGCCTTACAACCCTACATGTAATGGCCAAATTGAATGAGAAAATGGCACAATTTGGCGCACAATATCTCTTACACTCAAATACAGAAAGTTGGATCCATCAGATTGGGAATCAGTACTCCCTGATGCTCTCCATTCAATTCGGTCACTGTTGTGCACAGCAACCAATGAGACGCCCCATGAAAGAATGTTCAGGCACAACAGGCAATCTTCCAATGGTATTTCACTTCCAACTTGGCTTTCTCCTTCAAAGAAAGCGCTAATGAAAGTACATGTTCGAAAAAGCAAATTTGATCCATTGGTGGAGGAAGTTGACATCGTCATTGAAGTCAACCCACAGTATGCCAAGGTACGCCTTGAAGATGGGCGAGAGACGACAGTTTCACTAAAACACCTAGATCCAGAAATAGACGAACATGAGACAGAGCCAGAAATAGAAGTACATGAGACAGAGCCAGAGCCAATTAGGCCACAAGAGCCTGGACCTTCAACACCCTTCAATCAAGATCAAGAAAATCAAGACAACCAGCATGCAGATTCACAGCCTCTGCGATGCTCTAATAGAGAGTGCAAAATGCCTTCTAACTTAAAGGACTTTTCACTAAATTTTTAAAAGGAAGGAAGAATGTGATGATACATACAATTTTATAATATCATATGTTCTATAGATATCACATGTTCAAACTTTTAAAACGTTTCACTTTAGTTTTGGATAATAAAGCCTAGTTACCAGAGGTTTTTCATTACAATTATGATAATTACAAAAATCTTTTAGTTAAACTTAATAAAAACAGAATATATTATATCAAACAAAAAAGGCTACATCAATTGTGTTGCTTTCCAAACGTCCCTGTCAAATGATGGCTTGGACGCAGGAAGTAGCTCAGAGGTGTGCTAGATAGTATACACACTCACCTGTGCAGCCAGACCCTGTTTAAAGGTGGGAGTGGACTGTCAAACATAGAGCTTCAGAATTTGTTTCGGTGGGCTTGGCATACTGATACAATTCTATTAGCTCAGTGAGGAAAGCAATCACAAACTACCTCACTCCTCGTTTGTGTAGTACGCTCTTTGGACTAAAACATATCGTTGAGGTCTGAAGAGTCACCTACAGTCGAATCGGCTATGGTACTATATACATACATATTATATCAATAATTCACCTTTAGAAACCCCACTATAAAAACTATGCTTAAGTGTTAATTTCAGTGTGAACGCAAGGGAACGGCGTTCCCTTACCTCCTAAGGGTAAGCGCATGTTGAGGAGGTGAAGGTGTAGGTGTAGCTGGAGGTGTAGGTGTAGGTGGAGGTAGGTATCGTATGTTCAGGAGGTTTACCGGGCTGCATTTCTCCCACCACTCCAGTCCACAGACAGTGTGTCGGCTGTCTCCAACTGTGTGGGGCAATAGTACGTTCTCATTGTCTCGTGCATAATTTTTCTGTAATAATGATTACAGACAGTAGTGATGATAGTGATAAGATGTCTTCGGCAAGTAAGTGGTGGTTTACTAGTACATTAAGCAATTGAGAGTTTAGTGCTCATCCCATTAACCAAGTACGGCAAAAAGTGGGCGAATATCATCACTTGTTTCAACTTAAATCGTACCCAGAGAAATTTGAACAGTACTTAAGAATGACTCCTGAAACTTTTTCCTACATACTTCTTTATATTATATTACTTTTTATATTATATTACTTTTTATATTATATTACTTCTTTATAAGGCTATTCAACAACACAAATTATTAAAAAATATAAAATTTCCCATTATACAAGCACAAATACAAAGCAGAAATATTAAACTATAATAATTATGTTTACCATTCCTTTTATGAAAAAACCAATGATTATTATAGGCCTACAAAGGCCATGTCTACTACAATCTCATTATCACTCATATAAGTTATAACTAATAATTTCTTTGTAGTGGCGAAGGTGATATCGTGGAAGATATCCATAATGAATAATAAGACGAAGTTGTCACAACCAAATTTATAAAAAATAATGAGATACTAGTTTCGGTTGTTACGCCATTATCAATCTCACACAAATTCGTTTGTTTAAGATTGATAATGGTGTAACAACCGAAACTAGTATCTCATTATTTTTTATAAATGTTGTTGTGACAATTTCGTCTTATTATTCATTATTACTAATAAACCGCGAGTTTTATAAGCCAAATCTATATAGCCTAATAGCCTATATATGAAAGCCTAATACCACTGACTCATTCATCACTAATTTTCAAGAACTACTAGCCCAAAAAAGTTGAAATTTGGTACCCATACACAACGGGTTTTAAAAATTTTCCAAGGCTGACGTTTTTCTGCCTTTTTTGCTAGATCATCCCCTGACAGTGCACGGCAATGATAACTTCTTCCTTAATTTCAAACACGTGAAAACGCACAGTACTTTATCAAACCACATACGTACGGTACAGCTCAGTACGTAGTTCTGGGTAGAAGTGAACTGTTTGGAGGAGGGGGAGGAGTGTGTGGCCTTGAACGGACCAATCACGAAGAAGCAGCGCGCTAAGCGGCGAGGTAAAATCAAAATAGTTTGTTCTTGAAAAGCATCCAGCAAGACCTCCTTGTAAGCGGCGACCTACACCTCCACCTCGACCTGCTCACTATGCGCGCACCCGTAACAGATAATGCATTTGTTTTACCTAGCGGGTGATGGCGAGCTACACCTTCACCTACACCTTCACCTACACCTTCACCTACACCTCCTCAACATGCGCGTACCCTTAGAGTGCCAGAACGCAAGGGAATGCACAGTTTTGCCCAATCTGATTCCAAAGTTGTTTCATCTCGCTATCTATTCAGATAATCATGCGAAATTTTGCAAATAATAATAAAGTACTGTAGCGTAGGGCGAAGCGCCCAATATTTTTTTTACAGTTACGGTAGTTTATAATTGTTGTTTTGTAGTTTCCACTTTTAAAAATTAACAAACAACTGATTTTTCCAACAGGCATTGCCTTACAATATTAGATTACATAACCGTAGGCCTACACCTACTCAATAATTAATAATCAGCAAATATAAAAAAATTCATTGAACTTTAAAAATGAAACAGTGTTACTACTATTTACAACTAGCAATGGTTTAATTCAATATTTAGGCTTTATTATACCTTTTAATTTTTCTGCCTGTTGTCATTAAGCATTTCCTTTCTTTTTCAATCAGTGGGTTATTTTGAATGTATGAAAATTGTACTGCACTTTTTAAGATAGGCAAAATGTTTTTGTAGAATAAAAAAAATACAGTTCAAGCTGTGACATTAGAAATATACTAGCTATTGTACCCGTCGGTACAGATTATGTTTAGAAATAAGACTATGTTTTGGCTTTTTTAACCGACTTCCAAAAAGAACAAGGTTACTATATTCGACCTGTTTTTTTTTATGTTTGTACATCAATCATTCAAACAATATTGAACTGATTTCGATAAATTTTTTTTTTTTTTTTTTTTTGAAAGAACCACTCAGCGGTGGTCCCATCCAAGTTTCGCAAGGATTGGCTCAATACTTAGCCCAATATTAAACAAAAAGGAGCATTCTTCGATGTCTTCATTTCAATTAAGTTTGAATAGGATAGTTCCACACATAACCGCCAATCGGATAACCGGTGTAGTTTACCAGGCTGATCATTGTATCATATGGAGCGCTTCACATCTAGACGGTTTTCGAAATCATATGATGCAATGCCATTATGCCGGGTAAACGACATCGGTTACCCAAAGCTGGTTCAGTGTGAAACAAGCCTGTAATGTCTCGTTTTGACCAATCACGTGAACTTAATTTGAATCGAGAATAAGAAGAATATAATATTTCTGTCCATATGTTCATATGGAAATTGTAGATAATTTAGTTAATGTTATTGAGTCATAGGAATAAGGTTATTCAGTTTCAATCATATAAGTTGGAGAATTTGGAAAAACAGCTGATCTCAGAAGTATTTTTAGTTTCACTGCTGTGATGGATTAAAAATATTTATTCACCATTAAATACATGTGCGTACAATAGGCTATTTTGAGGTTATGTTCAATGATCCTTTTGTACTAGCTCAAAGTTTATGTTTTTTATATTAAAAAATATATATGACTAATATTACAAAAAATGTCGTACATAACTCATCCAAGAAGATGTTTACCATACTCATATGATAATACCACACTCAACTTCATCTCCTGCATTAACTTATCATATTTTTAGTAAACAAAATTTTCCACTTTTGTAACATAATATAGGCCTACTATTCCAGTGTAGGTATATTCTGAAAGGGACCACATCAAAATGAATCAAAAGCCATTTCACTTTTAAGAAGCCTTTCGCTATTATAGGCTAATTTTCCTAAATACAATACTCCACATTAAATAAAACGTAGTAGAATTTTCCTTAGTTTATCTTTTCTTATAAGTGTATTTTTAGTTACTTAAGTTTGGATGTTACAAATGAATTATTGGTTTGCTAATTTAATAAATATTTCATAATGTAGGCTTTAAGAAATTTATCATGTTTTCAAAGTTTGAAAATTCAACTAAAAAGCTTAAAATAAAACATATTTTAAAACAAAAAAAAGAAACTGACTTCAGTGAAATGATAAGATACTCACGTACTAAAAAGTTTAAAATAAAGTATTTACTTTAAACTGAGAAAATGTTTAATTTCATACAAGTAATCTTTTGAAGTCGGCGCCAAATTTCCCATCTATATAATAAAGTTAGAGTTTTGTCTGTACATTTATCAGAATTGTATATTTTTTGGTTATTTTCAAGTTTTATACATTAAATAAGCCGAAAATAGTCTTATCTCACTTTCTGTCTGTCTGTCTGTCTGTCATGGCCGCAAAGGCATTTTTCGCGGCCTTCTCCACAAAAACGAGAGCATCGACCGGGATTTTAGTTATTGAACAGTATTGAAAACATTATTGACAATGTCTTTAGCTATAAAGAACTAAATTAACTTTTTTTTCAACAGAATAATAAACGTTTAAAAACCAAGTATTGTGCGATTTTGGATACATTTCTTCTAAGTTTTATTACCACACTAGCCGGCAGACTCGCTTCGCTCGCCTTAGGCCTCCAGGCTCCGCCCCCTGGACCCCGGGGGGGTCCAACAAATTTCCATTTGATTAGATAAATTTACAGAAATAGGTGATTTTGGGGAGAATTTTGATACCATTACTTAGTATGCATCTAGGGTCTTAATCAAACATATACTTTTCATAAACGTTGGCTTTTAGCTATTGAAATTATTTTGGTAGCTCGTCGGGATAAGTTTGCTTTGTTTGAAACAAATTATTATTCATTAATAGACCTAACCTACTGAACCGAACTTGCCAGCCAAACAGCTTAAAGGAACAGCTGATAGAAGTCAACCGTTTTTAATCATATGGCAGACCCCTTAGCAGCGTTATTTACACTGTCTTTGAACAGCAAAAGACTTTGCACTTTGCATGTAGGCTACCATACAGTCGGAGCCTTGCAATATGTGGGAAACATATGACTGGGTATGATGAAATGTTATTATGCCAGGTTGATGACATCTGTTAAGTGCAAATTTCAAAATATTTGGCTGTTTATCACCAAACTTTTCAAAAATCGTCGATTTTGGGCCCATTTTGGGGCTAATTTTGAAACTTTTTTCCAAGGTAAATCTAAGGCCGATACTTAACATGAATACCAAATTTTATCTGATTTGACCTTATGGTTCTCTAGAAATTGTTGTCACCTAAATTTTCAAAAATCTTCAATTTTGGGCCCATTTTGGGGTAAATTTTGAAACCCTTTCTTAGCAAGCGTCTAGTCCCCCTACTAAAGACGTGTACCAAATTTTATCGTTTTTGGTCGAGTGGTTCCTGAGAAACTGTGATGAATGAGTCAGTCAGTGGTATTTCAATTATATATATATATAGATAAGAACAAATCACGTAATTTATCAATCAGCTGTTCTCAAATATAATCTGAATGGTGGGCCCTTTGCGGCGTTATTTATGCTGTCTGCAGGCTTGTGTAGTCGGAGCATTGCAGTCTTTTAGGAAACATATGACAGGTGAATCAAAGTTCATCTTATGTTTTCTCAATTATTTCTAACAAAATTTTCTAATTTAAATTTATCAAAACAAAAATTAACATTTTAGGAAGGTGGGGTTTGTGCTAGGCTCTTGGGAATTCGCCAGGTAGCACTATTATTACCACATAAGAACAAATCACGTAATTTATGATGATATATATCAATCAGCTGTTCTCAAATATTCTCTCTGATAGCTGTCACTGAATTGTTTACAAGCTAAGTCTAAGTTGTGTTTACTAAGCTGCTAACAACTTCATGATCGTTGCTATCAAAAAAGCCGAAACATGTTTAGTCGTATTTCTAAACATAATCCGTATGAAGGACGGGTAGCTGCTAGTAAACTTCTAAAATATAACAGAATTACTCTGTGATGTTTTCCATGACGAAATAATTGAACAATCTAATATCAAAACTGACACTGTATTTCAATAAAAGTGAGTGTAAATCACATATTTAATTGAAATACAGTTTTAGTTTTGATATTAGATAGAATTTCTTATCAATTACTGTATTTCAGTAAAAGTGAGTGTAAATCACATATTTAATTGAAATACAGAGTGTTAGTTTTGATATTAGATAGAATTTCTCATCAATCACTTCCTGGTGATTCGGAACCCACCTAAAACTGTAGGTCCAACTTATCAATCTCCATCATCCAATTCATTACCCAAGCAAAGGTGTCAGACCTATGTGGGCTACAGCCTCCAAAAAAATACAGTGTTAGTTTTGATATTAGATAGAATTGGCTTGCTAAACTTAATATATCAACTTCATAAAATATTTGGTGCCGACTTCAAAAGATTACTTGTATGAAATTAAACATTTTCTCAGTTTAAAGTAAATACTTTATTTTAAACTTTTTAGTATGTGATTATTTTATCATTTCACTGAAGTCGGTTTCTTTTTTGTTTTAAAATACGTTTTATTGATAGCAACGATCATTAAGTTGTTAGCAGCTTAGTAAACAACTTACAACAATTCAGTGACAGTTATCAGAGAGAATATTTGAGAACAGCTGATTGATATATCATGATAAATTACATGATTTGTTCTTATCTATATATATATAAAAATGAATGTCTGTCTGTATGTATGTAAGTAAGTAAGTAAGTAAGTAAGTAAGTAAGTAAGTAAGTAAGTAAGTAAGTAAGTAAGTAAGTAAGTAAGTAAGTAAGTAAGTAAGTAAGTGAGTAAGTGAGTAAGTGAGTAAGTAAGTAAGTAAGTAAGTAAGTAAGTAAGTAAGTAAGTAAGTAAGTAAGTAAGTAAGTAAGTAAGTAAGTAAGTAAGTAAGTAAGTAAGTAAGTAAGTAAGTAAGTAAGTAAGTAAGTAAGTAAGTGAGTGAGTGAGTGAGTGAGTGAGTGAGTAAGTAAGTCAGTAGATAAGTAAGTCAGTAGATAATAAGTAAGTAAGTAAGTAAGTATGTATGTATGTATGTATGTATGTATGTATGTATGTACAGTAGGAATAATTAGTCTGGGCGCACGGCCGTTTGGTAGTCAGCCATGACGAGGGGAGTGTTTATCGCTCATTTCTAAAAACATGTGGCCCGTGCGATGCTGCAGATGTCTTCAAGGTCAACTAGTCAACTTTTAACAGGACGGCTAGTAGTGAAACCAGAGCCACGCACCCAGACTAATTGTTTCTAGTGTATGTATGTATGTTCCCTATAGACTTCAAAACTACTTGACAGATCAGCATGAAACTTTGGGAGTATGTTGTTTGAAAATTGGGGATGGTTTTTGACCAAAATTTTAATAGGGGAGCTAATAACTATTATTAATTAATCAATTTTATAGACCTAACCTACTGAACTTGCCGGCCAAACAGCTTTAAGGAACAGCTGATAGAAGTCAACAGTTTTTAATCTCTGGATTTCTTGTTCCATGACGAACTGCGTTGTTAATATTAACTTTTCATGTGAAATTTAACGACATGCAGTCAAATATTTGTTAAGAATAAGTATAATAACTCACTTAATCTGGCCGAGTACTTTCGAATCTATGAGATCCATCTTCAGAGGCGCGGGTTCCTAGATCATCATGTCAGTTTTTTGGTTAGAAGTGTTGTGGTTTTTGTAAAATATGATCAAAAAGTTTGTGAGATTTAAAATTTAGTTGTTCATTGAGAATGTTTTGTTTATTGTGTGTGGTGTGTTTGTATATTTCAAATTGTTCCAAGGTGTTGAGTTCGTGTCCTTTAGATTTCATGTGTAGAATGTGTAGGTTGGTACTGATGTCAGTAAAAGTGTGTCCAGTTTGAATGATATGGTCAGCAAAATTCGATTCAGCTTTGGATGTCAGGGCTTGAAAGTGTTCCTTGAAACGTTGTTTGAATGTGTGGCCTGTTTGTCCTTTGTAGAATTTGTTACAATCAGAGCAGTTTAGTTTGTAGATCCCTGGGAGATCGTATTTGTTTGTGTTCAGTGTGGTTTTGAGTGTAAGTGCATTTTTTATTTTGTTTTTTTGTTCTGAATGAGATGGTGTGGCCGGCTTTTTTGAAGATTTTTGCTAGTCTGTGTGATTGTGGATTAATTGTGTGTATGTCATTGTGATGTATTTTTTGTCAGTGGTGTTGGTGTTTTGTTTCTTATTTTATGATTGAGTTTGTCAATTAGGTCGTGTTTGTAGCCGTTTTATTGTGCTAGGTATTTTATTGTATTTAGTTCAGTGTGGTAATTGTCGGTGGAAAGCGGTGTGTTGTTGAGTCTGTGTAGCATTGACCTGAATGCTGAGTGTTTGTGTTGTGTTGGATGATTGGAGGTGCTGTGTATTAGGGTATCTGTCATTGTTGGTTTTCTGTAGATGTTGAAACTGTATTGTTGGTTTGTGTTCTTTGTAATTGAGAGGTCTAGGAAGTTTATTGAATTGTTTTTCTCATATTCAGCTGTGTATTGAATGTTCTTATGTATTTTGTTTATGTATGATCGAAGTTGTTCACATTGTCTTTTGTTTCCTCTGTATAGCAATAGAACATCATCTACGTATCTGTGCCAGTATATTATGTTCTGTGGAAATTTGTTATTAAAGAGTATATGAGTGTTTTCGCAGTGTTGGAGATAGATTTCAGCAAATATGCTTGAGATTGGTGAGCCCATTGGCAGTCCATCAGGTTGTGAGTAGAATTTGTTGTTGAAGGTAAAGTAATTTTGTTAAGCTGAATCGAATTTCGCCGACCATATCATTCAAACTGGACACACTTTTACTGACATCAGTGCCAACCTACACATTCTACACATAAAATCTAAAGGACACGAACTCAACACCTTGGAACAATTTGAAATATACAAACACACCACACACAATAAACAAAACATTCTCAATGAACAACTAAATTTTAAATCTCACAAACTTTTTGATCATATTTTACAAAAACCACAACACTTCTAACCAAAAAACTGACATGATGATCTAGGAACCCGCGCCTCTGAAGATGGATCTCATAGATTCGAAAGTACTCGGCCAGATTAAGTGAGTTATTATACTTATTCTTAACAAATATTTGACTGCATGTCGTTAAATTTCACATGAAAAGTTGGTTTTTAATCATATGGCAGGCCCCTTAGCGGCGTTATTTATGCTGTCTTTGAACAGCAAAAGACTTTGCACCTTGCATGTAGGCTATAGCTACCTTACAGTCGGAGCCTTGCAATAAGTAGGAAACATACGACTAGGTATGATGAAATTTAATTATGCCAGGTTGATTACATCTGTTGACCAATGCAGCTAGAATGTTGAAATGCAGCCTCAGTGGGAGGTGGCGAATAATGAAATCAAAAACCTAGCTTCTACCCTTATAGTCGTAGGAGGTTTAAATTTGAAAAGTTTCTTCATTCAGATTCAGAGGTGGTGATTAAGAAAATGATGAGCTGGAAGAGCCCTAGGACTAACTTCTTTCCTAATTTGAAATGTAACCTCAGCGGGAGGTGGCGAATAATAAAATCAAGGAGAATTTTTATGAGAACGCAGAAACGCGCGTCTGGCCAGCTAGTGTGGTAATAAAACTTAGAAGAAATGTAACCAAAATCGCACAATACTTGGTTTTTAAACGTTTATTATTCTGTTGAAAAAAAAGTTAATTTAGGTTTTTAGCTAAAGACATTGTCAAAAAAGTTTTCTATACTGATAAATAACTTTAATCCCGATCGATGCTCTCGTTTTTCAGGAGAAGGCCGTGTAAAATGTAACCAAAATCGCACAATACTTGGTTTTTAATCGTTTTTATTCTGTTAAAAAAAGTTAATTTAGTTTTTTATAGCTAGACATTGTCAAAAAGGTCTTCAATACTGATAAATTACTTTAATCCCGATCGATGCTCTCGTAAAATGCCTTCGTGGACGTAACAGACAGACAGACAGAAAATGAGATAAGACTTGTTTCGGCTTCTTTAATGTATAAAACGTAAAAATAACCAAAAAATATATAATTCCGATAAATGTGCAGACAAAACTCTAATTTTATTTATATAGATTATAAGCACTTGACTTTTACTAGTTTTTGAGAAAATCTTCAAAAACATCTGTTTACGTATTGATATGTATTATTATTATTACTGTATGAAAACAAAAATTTAACGAAGGCTTTATTTGTTTTTATTTTATTATTCATTAAAAAAAAGGATATTGGTTTTGGTTATTGTATGCTTCATACAAAATGGATGGTGCAAATCGAAACTAGTTTATAGGAAACTTCGAGTAAGCACCGAGATGTTAAGTGGGTGGGGTGTGGTGGTGAGGGTTGGAATGGTTAACTAGGCCTTATTAGAAAATAAGAATAAATGAGCATTCCTACACCTAAAATTTTAGAAATTAAGCACTGCAAGTACCGTGCCTTGAGTATCTAAGCAGCTCCATGATCCGGCACTTTCCTTTCAGGAATGGCATTAAATTTAGAATTTTATCAAAGGAACAGTCTAATTTACTCGAGTAAATTATAGGTTGGACATAGGCGTAACAGTGGTGGGGGGGGGGGTGTTATTGGGGACGTAACCACCCTATTGCTTAGAATAAATTTAAAAAAATTGTAAGAAACAATTTAAAAAAATAGGTATTATTCAATAATTTATTTATTTAATAGCTTCTGGTTTTTTTTTTTGTAGATTACGTCTTGGAGACTCCAGTTAAGGAGTATAAGACAAGTCAGATCAACAATATAATACACTAGATACCATAATTACTTCAATTAGTTGAGGTGAGGCTTAATTTTGATGTGAAAGAAACTCTTGTACACTATAAAAAGCTTTATCAACTAAATATTTCTTCAATTGTTTTTTAAATATTTCTATATTTTCAAGACTCTTCAAAAACTGCGGTAGCTTGTTGTAGAATTTCCTACCAATATAACTAGGTTTTTGTTTGAATAAGCTACTATTGTGACTCACCAAGTGATAATCTCCTCGGCTTCTTGTATTATAATCATGTACATCAAGATTTTGGTTAATATCATTCGTTTTTACATATAAAGTAGCTTCATACACATATAAGCAGGGTACAGTTAGGAGACCAAGTCTCTTGAACAACGGCCTACATGAATCTAATCTATTTACTCTTTCTATACACCTAACCGCTTTCTTTTGGATCTTAAACACCCTATCAAGATTTTGTTTTGATGAATTACCCCATACTAAGATAGCATACCTAATATGTGACAGTAAGAGCCCATGGTAAGCTGTAAAAAGTAACTTTTTGTCATTCAATCTAGCGAGCTGTCGCAGGACAAACACCCCAGATGAAATTTTACTACATATTTTCTCAATGTATGGAGTCCAGGTCAATCTTCTATCCAACGTGACTCCTAGAAATGCAATTTTTTCTTCCTGGTCTAATTGATTATCGTTTACAAACACGTTTATAGCCCTATCTTCATTTAAATTATGTTTGTTTTTGAATTGAAGGTATTGGCATTTTTTACTATTTATAGTTAATTTCAACTGATTTAAAAATTGGACAATGGACTGCACACCTATATGGGCACTTATTTCTAAATTATCTAGAATGGAATTGCTGAAAATGAGTGATGTATCATCAGCAAATAAGAGGGCTCTACCACTAATTAATTCTTTAGGTAAACGGTTGACATATAACAAAAAAAGCAATGGACCTAGTATTGACCCCTGAGGCACTCCAGCTTGCACCTCTAATTTATTAGATTTATTCTTTACTATAGTATTACCAACTACTGTAGTTAGTTCTACACATTGTTTTCTCCCAATAAGATATGATTCAAACCATTTCAGTTCAACCCCATTTACACCTACATTTTGCAGTATTTCCAATAAAGTTCTATGATTAACACAATCAAATGCCTTTGACAGATCTAAGAAGATTGCAGTAGCTTTATCACCTGAATCTATTATATCTATTAGTTTTTCAACTAGAGAAACTATGGCTGTTTTTGTTGATCTCCCTTTCTGGAAGCCATGCTGTTCATCACAGATAAAGTTAGCTTCTTGAAGGTGCAGAAGTAACCTATTTAGAACTACTCTTTCAAAAATTTTACTTATTACATTTAAAATACTAATGGGCCTATAGTTTTCTACCTTTTCTCTATCACCACTTTTGTGAAGGAACCAGTAGCTGACACCTTAGTGAGTCAATTCATAAACTTTAGAGCTATTGTAAGGATTAATAAAAAAGTGTTTACAATCTTTTTATTCAAGTCTTTTAAAGGGCTAATTGAAATTGAAACCAATTTGGATACAAATTTGAACTTGAAATTTTGATTTTAAAATCACTTGACATCTACAACAATAGAGCTGACACCCGTATTTTTGGTCATCTCCAGTAGCTGACATACCTGGACACCAGTAGCTGATATCCTTGTTAGGTAAGGAATGAGCTAATTTGATTTTATATATCAAATGGTAATCATAGCCTACATATAAAACATATTCAACACATATTGGAGATATTAACAAAAAAAAAATTAAATGATAATATCTAATATATTAAAATATTAATAAACATAGTAGAGAGATTTGGAAATCAATAATAATAATAAAATTTTAATTCTCAAGGCGAATCTAAAGTGAATTAAATAAGTTAGTCTCATGAAAAAGGATTGAATCACTCAATTTTCCATGGTCATTAACTGGAGTATGCTCGTCAATTTTTTTGTCATCTTCTTTTGAATACCACATTTTATCTTCATTGCAAACAATTGAAATCAATGAGTAGGCCTCAATCCACGCCAAAGGAAGAACTACAACAGTGTGGAATGGCTATCATTTATTTATTTATATATATATATATATATATATATATATATATACATACATATAAACTTATAAGTTTGACAGCTTATCGTCAAAGTATTTTTCCCAGCACATGATTCAATGGTACCAGTTTATGCACAAAATACCAGAGTATAATTCTCAATGGTTTGGATTTCAAAACTACTCACTATGGCCTCACTAGTAAGAAAAAATATGAAGATGTGTCAGCTAATGGCGGGGAGGGTAACAGCTCCTGCTTCCTTTACCCAACATGGATATTGTATACCTATATTCTGAGAAAATTGAAGGGAGAAAATAATATGTACGGGTGGCTGATGGTGGGGGGTAGGGTTGACCCATAAGTCAACTCTAATTACGCCACTGGGCTTGGATTGTGTTCATGCAGCCTCTACTTGAATAGAGAGTGAAGATATAGTAGCCTAATCATCTATATAATAACAGTTGTTCAAAATCATGTTTGTTCAGCATTAGAACCAACTTAATTTTTGTTGAATACTCCATTATTATAATATTTTATTGCCTATAACGAACTTCATTGTAAATAATTATATTGTATTTTCACAAATTACGTAAGTGCAGTGAAATTTCATTAAATTTGATGATATAAGAGGAAAACATTCTGAAGAGAAGGTTAAAGAAATTCACAATTGAAGAAATTTCTTTCTTTTTAGTCAAATAGTGCACTGCATGATAGTGATTCATGATAAAAATTACCACCACTTTATTCTATGTCAGAGATGTAGTAGGGCCTACAATAAATTATGAACAATGTTTTTGATGAAATATTTCAACAATGATTTATTTCAAAGTTCTTTAGTTCATCTCTATAATTTTTTGCAGCATGTATAATAAGTTAGATTCTAGATATTACATTGATTCAGAAACGCTTTTCTAGTCAAATCTGAAAAGAAGGCTACCTACCCACAAAGGGGTTAGATGCTATCCAACCTAGCTTATTTACATTGCTGAAGGTGTGCCATAAATCTAAAGGTTGCATTCAAACCTCCCAGAGCTTTGTTCAATTTGATAAATGCTAAACTGATTAAATTGTTAGAGTATGAGTTTTATAGAACATTATAAAGGCATGATTCACTTGCATGATATGTTGATATCTAATACCGACTACATTTTGACCTTAGACGATTGGAAACTGAAATCAATTATACTTTCGAGTTCACGGCCTTTGCCAGCCAATGTTTGCTGAAACAATGTCAAAATGAAGTCCTCCTGTTTTCACATCGAACTTTAATTCCTCTCTATTGTAAGAAATATCTACATATGGTACCCTATCTTAAATAACAAGTCATTGATGTTGTCTCTCTTGATTAACAATCAGTAATTTAATAAAAGATTGTTTGTCCAGAAGAAATATGAGTTTAAACTATGAGAAGAATGATATTAGTTTATAAATGTGCAATAATATACAATAGTTGACGCAAGCTCACCAATAAACTGAAGATAAAGATAGCATGATTTATTTTTAGTGGCGTACAGAAATAAAGTACTCTGTTAAGAACGTCTATTGATAATGATGTTATAAATAATTGTCCTCATGTGCTTTAAAGAAAAATAACGAAGAAATCACGTTTTAGTGCAATAAAAGACTATCAGACTAGTTTATATTGATGAAATGGATTAATGATTATTTTCTTTTTTAATGTGAGAATGGCTTTATTGTACAGTAATGTTTGAAAATCAAAAACTGTTCTTACACGTAAGAAACATAATATAATGAATTAGGCCTATTGGTGAAAGACACTGATGAATGTTGTGCTCATAAAGCTTTGATAATAATAATAATAAGCGTATGGCTTTTAATGGTGGGGAGACCCTTACGGGTAGTTCCACCTCGCCGTTTGTGCCATGTTACGGGGAACATGGTGGACCTACTATTTTAGGTGGGTTCCGAACCACCGGGTAAGTGATAATAAAGCTTGTAACATCAAGTCATTGAAGCACGGTCACCCATCCAAGCGCAGTCTTGAGCGGTCGTGACTGAACATCACGACCACTTGAACACCATGCTCACCGCATGACCAATCACCAGCTTCGGTAATAATTTAGGCCTACACAACTTTTTATTTCAAAAATATTTTTATTCTGATAATATTGTGTATTACTGTCAATGATTTTCTTCTGGCGAATGAATTGCGTGGATATAAAACAAAACGAGTCTATCTTTGTAAATACCAAAGGTCGGTTAAGAATAAATAGATTCAGTTGAAGCTTCAGTTGGATTATTTTACATTGAAGATGATCAAATGTGTAATTTTTAAATCATAACAGGGTTGGGTAAGGAGTAGGTTCATAGAAATCATTAACATCATAGTTTTTAAAAAAATGTCAATTTGCTGATCTATAAATAGGCTTATAAAACATTCATAACAATTCATTTTGAATGAGCAGGGGCGTTTTGGAATCCCCCCAAAATGTTGAAGTGACTTTTCACAATACTAAAAACTTGCAGATTGAATTAAAACAGTTAATACAAGAATAAACCTTAGTTTTATTTAGCACAAAAGTTTGTCACGGGAATAAAAAAGGATAAGCTACAATGTTATTATGGTAGGCTACTGTTTCTCTCCAGTGACATGTAGCCTACAGTTTAGTGAGCAACATGACAATGCAGTGAATGCAGTGTATCGAGTGCTGTCTGTCACTGACTCTTCCGCATCGGAGATATATTTCATTTAAATTAACAATTGCTTTGATTGAAATATCAAAGTAAAAATGACTTTAAAAGCTAAAAAAATCATTATAAAAATAATTTCCGGGGGAGGGCCCCTGGACCCCCCCCCCTATCAACAGGAGGGGGATCCCATTCCCCCCACACACCCTGGTATCCCTTCCCCCCCCCCCGAAGTACAATCCTGGCTACACCACTGTGAATGAGTGGTAAGGAAAATTGTATAAGTGACCCAAATTATTACAATGTTATATGTACCTTGATGTACAATGATTTTTAAACCTTATTTTTATTATTTATTCTATAAGTATAACTATTTAATGTCATTTGTATAAGATAGGCTACATATTTCAATTATTATATTCATAACAGTATTGTTATGGACACGGAAAGAAAGAAGGAACAGTGATTTTCAGCATTATCTGCCTGGGTCAATATATTTATTTTTTTTTTTTTTTTTATTTGAGGATGAAGCCTACATAGGTCTGAGACCTGTGCGTGGGTAATGAGTTGGATGATTGTGATTTATGAGTTGGACCTACAGTTTTAGGTGGGTTCCGAACCACCGGTAAGTGATTTTCAGCAGAGAACAGTGTCTTTTTTGCTGGCCAATCTAATCGGTCACCGTTACAAACAGGACCTACGAGAACGCAGCTCATTTATCTGATTGAACAGATATATGAGCTGCGTTCTCGTAGGTCCTGTTTGTAACGGTGACCGATTAGATTGGCCAGCAAAAAAGAGAGTGTTCTCTGCTGAAAATCACTTACCGGTGGTTCGGAACCCACCTAAAACTGTAGGTCCAACTCATAAATCACAATCATCCAACTCATTACCCACGCACAGGTCTCAGACCTATGTGGGCTTCATCCTCAAATAAAAAAAAAAAAAAAAAAAATAAATATATTTATTTTCGGTTCCAGAAGCTATTAATTACTCTTCTCCTGTTCCCCCTCACCTTGTGGTCCATCTAGAGACCTATGGAATGTTTACTTAGAACTTTATGGAAAATTGGAGAATCCTTATTTGTTTACTTTAGAAATTTATAGAAAAATGGAGAGCCATCTAGTCCTCTCTGGAATCTTGAAATTGCATAAAAGGCAGAGGCTCTCATAAAAGTGATTTGAACGTTAATGTGGTAAAGTGACAGTTCCTGTTTCCGCTCTTACAAACCATATTACCAGTGAGCGCTAATACAAACTGTGTTATATGGAAAGTTTGTTGTTAAAATGATCATCGCAAATTGCAGTACATTGTGACAGATTATTATTCAGGCTTCTTTAAAAGTTTATAAGTGACTTGTAAGTGCTTGTAGTGTTTCAACTGTCATGTTTTAGACGCTTCTCCTTGAATTATTAGACAGTTTATTGAGCAGTTATTGTTTAATATTTGATCGGCCTTTTAACAGGTAGTGATTGATTTTTGTACAGTAAGATTGCAAATTCTTTATTAGCTGAACATTATCGATTTATCTGTTTCTGATTGATTTGTTTTGTGTAAGACATTACTGATTAGTGCGAGTTGTCGGTAATTTGTGTTAATAAAGTGTGAGTGTTAATTTCAATTATTGCCAGCATTATTTTAGAGATGTTCGTGGGATCACGTGCACTCATAAATTCTATGATTAGGCTTCTATGAAGTTTGATTACAATTTAATATTGAAAAAACGAGTTGAAAATTTCTTTGTTTGTAAACAAAGATACCGCGATTGATGCCAACATTTTATATTTAACTACACAGACCATGCCAAACTCACGTGCACACAAGGCTCTAAAAAAACACACACAGAATTTGAATGACAACTCACTCCTCTTAATTTTGAGCCAAAAGTTTGTATTATTTTGAATTAAAATGAGAGGTTTTTGCGATTTTCTTTAGAGTTATAAAAATAAGAAAGACGACTCACTCTGATGTTTCGAAGATGATTTCCACATAGTTTTCAAAAAAGACATTCTGAGGTAGGAATTCAGTAAAGAAAGAAGTTTTCAGTCGTAGTTTTCATATAAAAATGAAACTTGTACTGCAACTGACGAACTAAATGCTCGTCTACAAAACAAGTACTGTGACAAAGAGAGAGTGAGTGTGAGAGAGAGAAAGTATGAGAGGGAAAGAGGAGAGTGTGTATACTTATTAACTGTCTGGCTGTTGGCCCACTACTGAAGATTAGCAGAGCCAAATATTTAGTAGTTTTGCCCCCACCATTAATGGGGCCAATGGAGGAGTCCCAGTGCAGCTTATCACTATCAATTGGTGCAGTCATCTCCCCTCAGTCCGCTATTACCATCTTCTAGAGATTTCCGCTGATCTAATCCAATCCAGTTGGGCTCAACATGCATCATTCCACTTGCACGAGGCCCCGTCTATTATTATTCGACCAGTTCTCTTAACTGCATCACTGCTCATGTAATTGTTGAAAGAAAACTTTACGCATTTATTATGTTTTCGTAACTGAATGGTCGATAGTGGACGTAGTTTATCCGAACAAGATTAGCTGGACCTTTTCCTGGATCAATTTGAACTATTTTCTTTTCTTACAGGCTGAAAATCCAATGGAATTTTTTTTAAATATTTAAAAAAAACTATATAAGCATATTGTACCTATCTGCTCTTTCAGCGGTCTCAGGTTTGATTCATGACCTATGCCAGAAATGTTTCTATCATCATTGATTTCTATCATATAAGCCTCATGCTCGTATGATACCAAAGCATCTATGGAAACTCAACTGAATATTCATCATAGGAAGACTATTACAAATAAGTTATGTTTTACTACATTATGGTAATCACTGAATTATTCTGGTACCGTAACTATTATGTACATATACATATAAGGTAATTTCACTAACCATGGTCTACATCTAAATCAATCTGGCAAAGTAATATTTTGTAATAGGCTGGCAGAGCTGATTGAAAGTCGTTTGCAATCTATACTGTCAATAATTATCCTAAGCAATCATCTAACGAACCTTTTTTAGTAAAGTGGCTCAAAACCGGGAAGAGAAACTAGTTTCAAATGATAAATTCATATCTTCAATTGTATTAAAAGACGTTAATCGATCAAAAAATCAGGATAGCATTAGTAGAAGGAACTCTTGTAACAATCTGATAGGCTCCCAAAATTCTAAGAGATTAAGTAGATCTACTTCAATATGCAAAAGCGATAAAGTAATAAGGGATGATAGGGAAGTACCGGTACCATCGATCTCTATACTACTACAACTGGATCGCGCGCTGCGTTTATGAGGCAGTGAGCTTTTGCGGTCCGGTTTTCTCGACAACATTTCCCCCACTACTAGTCCGTGTAGAAGCGCGCTCTTGCACAGCATGGCTTACGGCGGTAACATGTTCGCCATCACAAAAATCGCTATATCTTCGTTTGCAGTGACTCGATTTTCAATTAGTTCACATATTTGTAATCTGTATAAACGTGTGAAGATTATGGTATAAATTTAATATCAAAATAATTTGATAGTAAACTATTTATGACACTCAAATCTAACGAATATGGTTGCAGCCATAAAGTTATTTTCAAAGCTACTCTCCTGTTGTTTATTTTAACTATTGAGGTATTATATTACATAATTGTGGTCTAATTAAAGCTTAGACGATCAGCCATTCTTATCATTGAGTTATTAATAAATTTAGATTAATTTCCATGGTGTTGTTCTGCCTTAAGCTCTCATCTAGTGCTGACTCCAATTCGTCACTGGTGGATGTAGTCTGCAACATTTACCAGTGTACATGTTTTAACATAATCTATATCCATAGGTTCAAACAAAAGGTGTACATGAGTATTCAAACATTGATGTAGCTTATACTAATTTTCCCAATCAAAAAGGTTAAATATAGATGATAAAAGATAACAAAAAGTGAAGTTATATTGGTGGACTTTAAACAGGACAATACATACATGTGGTTTGGAAACTAAATTCAAATAATATTTCTTTTGCGGGAAAAGGTCGTAAGAATAATTTGCAGGCTGAATTCAATAGATTCGTGTCGGGAGTTTTTCAAGTTCTTAGGCATATTAACTTCCCCGTCATTATATATTTTAAGAACAATTCTATTTTTCCTTTTTAATTTCGCTATTAATGAGCAAACCAATACATATACAACTTAAGAAATGCAAATATTAGGCCTTCATATCAAAGACTTCAAGTTTATGACAAATTTCCTTTTGAAGCTGGTCGAAAATTATTTGATAAATATCTCAATCAAATAAAATTCATAACTAGTTTACAAAAAATGTCTAAATAAAAGGTCTTTTATAGAATATATAATACAAAATTCATTAACTTCTCAAGTGAATTCAACGACTTGCAGTCAAATTTTTATTAACAATAAGTAGTATTTTACTTATTCTATAGGCCGAACGTTTTCGAGTTTTTAAAACCCATCTTCCTTGATGATGATGGGTTTTAACAACTCGAAAACGTTCGGCCTACAGAGTAAGTGAAATACTACTTATTCTTAATAAAAATTTGACTGCAAGTCGTTGAATTCACTTGAGAAGTTAATATTAACAACGCAATTCGTCATGGAACAAGAAATCCAGGAACAAAATTCATTTTATAGCATGAGCGAATATATAGATAGTTGAATTAAAATTCTAATAAATTTTCTTACACATTTTATCTTACTGTTGCTGTCAATAGGGCCCAAATTAAGATTTTAATAGTAAAAACCCCAATGAATATTCTAAATGTAATTACCTGAGCCTGAGTTCTAAATAGTTTGTGCCTTGTTTTTGGTTTGCTTTCTTGTAGGATAATCGAATTTTGTTGGTATCACATTTTGTTTCAATTTTCTTCTTATACCACCAACTTCGAAATGATCCTCATCAACGTGCTTACTATATAAACTTGAATGATGTGTAGGATTAACATTTTTTCGTTTTAGCCAGCAACCCATTTTTCTCTAACAACTGAGTCAGTAAGGAAACTGAAATTCAATAATTCACTATTTTACAATTCAAATGTTCTATTGACTCATCTTCTTTTCAACATATCTTCTCATATCTTCAGGTTTAAAATGCCAGTTTATATTAATTTATTAAAGCAATGCATTTAGCCCATATGAGGAATTTCGGTACACTGCAATTGATATTTGACTGGAGAGTTACATTATGCTAAGATAATTATTGCCTAATTGTTAAATAGGCTTCAATTATACTTAATATCTTACTGAGTCATAGGCAAGAAGGGCAGGATTTGGAGAAGACTCAATAGTTGAAACATATATTATACATTGTAATGTCCTATTTTGGTCAATCAGGTGAGTTGAACAAAATAATAATTCATCTGATTCGATGCATCAGATATATCTGATCGGAAAGCTGAACCAAATTTAATATACAGATAATTATTTAATTAAGAAGAAGAAAAGTAATATTTCTGGTTTGTCAAGCTTTTTTTGTAAACAGAGTTCTTTATCTAGTTTTGAGGAAAAATGTTACAAAAATGTTAATGAGCTTGAGAATAAAAGTCAATTTGAAAATTGAAATGAATATGTTTTAATAATTGAATAATCACACTGCGACGCTACAACATAGATGGCTTTTCTACTCTGTTATTAATTCAATCATGCTTAAAAATACGTATAACTTAACATACGCCTTCGTAATATTATGGAGAATACAATAGTCAAAGCCGCATTAAATTCTATCAAGTAACAACAAAGGCATGCCAGTTTTTGTTCACGTAAACACGGTAGCTCCATACGATTTGTAGGCTGCAGCCGCACTTCTACACGGACTAGTGGTGGGGGAGAGCCGAGTGGCCGGACCGAAACTCCAACACACAGCGCGCGATCCAGTTGTAGTAGTATAGATATCGATGACCGGTACTCACTGCTGTATTCTATCAGAATATTCAATACATTTGTAACAAAATAGATAGAATCGAAGTATTTTTGAAAGAAGAGGCTCCTGATATAGCTATTTTCACAAAGCATGGTTTAAAAGAAGATGAATTGTCACAACTTAATATTCTAAACTATTCATTGAAAGCGTCGTATTGCAGGACATCTCATCGAAGTGGGGGAGTAGCTATCTTCACTAAAAATGCTAAGAATGTGCAAAAAAAAATTAATTTTATTTATTTAAATTTAAAATTTAATTTAGAATATGTAGAGAAATTTGCTGTGGAAATGGATTTAGAAGTTACTGGTTTGAGAGTAAAAATCGACAATAATTTCGAAGTAGCGGTGTTAGGTATTTACAGGTCACCAAATGGGGAATGGAACAATTTTTGTGAACTATTCAATAGGCTTTTAGAGATTACTACTACTCGTTTTACAAACGTTATTGTAGCGGGAGATTTCAATACAGACTTTGCAACACAGAATAAAATGACAGAAGATTTAAGGGATATTATATGCATGAATAACTTGGAAATAAAAGTTCATGAATATACCAGAGTCACAAGAACACCACAAACAATAATTGATAACATCCTTACTAATATAGATTACTCTAAAACAAGATTAGGCGGCTCAGAACTATCTGATCATGACTATCAAATCTTAGAGGTGGAGTTGCAAGGTCATAAATCAATAAAAAAGAGTAGAGTAATGAAAGAAATTCAACAATGTGAACAGGGGAATATCGATTGTTTAAAGCAGAATCTGCTATAAGAAAACTGGAGTAGGGTTTACAATAGCAATAGTTTTATTACGGGTTCCAATAGCTAAAATAAGGCTGGCTACACTAAAGTTCACACTTGCTCTTTATTTACACAAATTAGTCTATTCACACAAATCAATTGTAAGTTCAATTAATTAAATAAAAACAGATCATCAAATGCTAAATGCACAAGCTAATACTTATTTCCAGTAATTATTTACAAGATTTAATGAATAAGTAATTACAGGCTGATCAATAATAAAAGAAGCAAGATTCCAATAAACTGTACAAATGAATAATTAATTACAGGCTGATCAATAATAAAAGAAACAAGAGTCCAATAAACTGTACAATAATGCAGAAAGAAATTATAAAAAGAGCAACTATCACTTACAAAAACACAGTCCCATTCGTTATTTGACAGTCCCAAATAACATCACTTAACACAACGTCTTTAAACTATTAGTAAGCTGCATAAACAGTAAACACTTGTCTCTGCACTTGACACTGTCTAAAGACTGAATAAAACACTGTTTACTCCACTGGCACGAGATCTGTAATACAATCTGTCACATGGGTTGTAGAACGTAACTGTCATGCAAGCCTTTGTAAAACTGACTAACTGGTTCATGTGGACTCCTTTATATAGCTGTTGTAGTTGTATAATTCCAAGAATTGGAGCTCACCAGACACTTTGAGAATCCTCGAGAAGGCTTGGACTAAACCTTGATTGTTCTAGAAGAATGTAGAATTGACAAGAAGATCAATTGAGTGAGAGAGTTGCAGACTTGAAGAATAGGAGTGACAAATACATGTGAAGAGCAAGAGAACGCAGATTGGATGTCGAAGTCATGTCCAACCATGAAAACAATTGAATGACATAAATAGAACAAGTGTGTGATTAACTGCTTGTTTGCTCCCGTAACAATTTAAATAACAAATATGATAGTTTCATTAATATTTTAAGGTTTCATATTACTATGAGTTGTCCAGTTAAAAAAGTCCCTGTAAAAAACAAATTAGACAAAATAGAAGAGTGGATAACTGATGATATCCTTGCAGAAAGAAATAGGGTTAAAGATGCATATCATGAATTCAAAATATTTAGAAATATGTTAAGTGAAAATAATTACAAAGCTCTAAAGAAAAACTATACAAAAGAAGTGAAAAGAGCGAAATGTAAGAAAACAGCTGAAATTTTGAGTAATAGTGTGTACTTTAACACAGCAGTGTGGGATGTAATAAACAAAAATAGGCAAGTAGCTCATGTATAGTCTGTTCAGCGAGCCTAGGGAGTGAAGTAAACAAACTTTGCATGTGTGTGAGTGAGGAATTCCGAGAATTGTACTGGCATCGGTCGGTTGGCCTATTCACATTCATTGCCACTTACTGCATCCTTAACAGCTGTTGTCGCACTTTCAGTTTGTGAAATAAATAATTAGCCCATTATTTCATTATTTTTTCATGAACATATTAGATTTTAAATTCAGTTATCAAGTAAGTATTTTTATTTCAAATGTATAGGTAAAAATAATTCAATCGATACATTTATGAACAATTCTAATAATAGTGATACCAGTGATTGATGATTGTTTGGATACATTACCTTAGCATCGAAGGTAAGAAAATAGCCATCTTATTCATATTATTCATTAATCTCATGTGTCCTTTTCCATTTACAATAAATAATAAGTATTATCCAAGTACTGTAGCTGTTTGAAAATGATTATTGAAAGTCGTTTTCAATGGGTAGGCCTGTTGCCTGTTCGATGCGTTTCGAAAAATAGGCTATCTGAGAATCAGACTTTGTTGGGTCTCAGCTTGCACGCACGCGTTTGTTTACTTCCTCTGTAGGCTCACTGAACAGACTATAGATGCTAATACTAGTGTCCCCAGAATAATTGACGAAAATGACAAATATATTGATGATAGTGTAGACATTTGTAATTTCTTTAACAGATATTATCAACTGGTTGCTAAGAATCTTCAAAAATCTCTTAATACAGTTATTAGTGATGCAAACATGTGGAATACTGAGGGGATTCAGAATGAATTAAACTTCCACCCAGTATCCCAAGACGAGTTGTCAAATATCATTGATAGTTTGAATAATAAAAAAACTGTAGGAATGGATGAAGTATCCAGTAAAATTCTGAAAGAATGTAAAAATCAATTGTTAGACCCTTTGATTCATCTGCTCAATCATTCATTATAACAAGGTGTTTTTCCAGATAATTTGAAAGAGGGGAAGATCTTGCCAATCTTCAAAAGTGGCGATAGAGAAAAGGGAGAAAACTATAGGCCCATTAGTATTTTAAATGTAATAAGTAAAATTTTTGAAAGAATAGTTCTAAATAGGTTACTTCTGCACCTTCAAAAAGCTAACTTTATCTGTGATGAACAGCATGGCTTCCAGAAAGGGAGATCAACAAAGACAGCCATAGTTTCTCTAGTTGATAAACTAATAGATATAATAGATTCAGGTGATAAAGCTACTGCAATCTTCTTAGATCTATCAAAGGCAAAGGCAATTGTGTTAATCATAGAAATTTATTGGAAATACTGCATAATGTAGGCGTAAATAGGGTTGAACTGAAATGGTTTGAATCATATCTTATTGGGAGAAATTGGAGGAAAATGCTCCATCTAACCTCAAAAAGTTATGATTTAGAAGGCTATGGGCTTATGGAATAATGTTTACATGTTGGTGGGTCGAAAAAAAGGTTAGTTTTAATTATTTTAATAAAAGTTTCAAAGTGTGAAATATTGAAATATCACACTGCAGCTGAAAAACCTCCAAAAATCTATGAAAGTAAGTATAGTTGAGCCTTGTTTCTTATTTTTCATCTAAAGTATGTATTCTTAGCTGTGTAATTAGCCACTTACATGTGTGTTTTCGACTTACTAGTATTTTTCACATAATTAATTGTAAAAATTCACACTTTTCTAGGGTGAATTCGGACATGCCGAGAAAATACAAGCCAGTCTCTTGGCCAAATGACTGCCAAAAATATAATAAGGATTTGCTACAAAAAGCAGCAAAAGAGGTTAGGGATGGTCACTTATCAATAAGAAAAGCTGCAAAAAAACATTCCATGCCAAAATCAACATTATCAGATTATGTGAAAACAAAGCATTTAGGATTTGAACCTCAAAAACCTGGAGGGCAACCTGTTTTGTCAGAAGTTGATGAAAATCATTTGATGGAAGGACTTCTTGTATGTGCAGAGTGGGGTTACCCATTACATGCAGCAGATGTGGAAGATGTGGTGCAGTCCTATCTGAACCAAGAGGGCATGGTAGTGAAGTGTTTCAAGGAGAGGCACCCAACACTTACAAATAGGTTTGCTGAAAATATCAAGTGGTCCAGAGCAGCAGTTGATGCTAAGGCAGTAGAAGATATTATTTTGAACAATTAGAAAAAACTCTTGAACCTGAGGGAACTGATGATATCCCACCCAAAAATTGGCTGAACTTTGACAAAACAAATTTTTGCAACAACCCTGGTTCCAAACAAGTAATTGTGCATCAAGGTTGCCGCCGACCAGAGAGGATAATGGATCACTCCAAGAGCTCTACCAGTGTAATGATGGCAGTAAGTGGGAGGGGCGATCTTCTGCCCCCATTCACCATTTACAAATCCCAATATTTGTACCCTATGTGGGTGGAGGGTGGTCTTCCAGGGTCTTGATTTGGATGTAGCAAGAGTGGGTGGTTCGACATGCATATATTTGAAGAGTGGTTCATCACAGTGGCTCTTGATTACTTTTGTGACAAGGAAAAAAATATGATTGGCGATAATCTTGCTAGTCATTTCTCAACTGAGGTCATAAGATTGTGTAAGCTGAATAGCATAGAATTTATTTTTTCCCCACCAAATTCAACACACTTGTTTCAGCCGCTTGATGTGGCAGTTTTCAGAGGCCTGAAAGCTGCCTGGCATTGCACTTTAGAAGACTGGAAAAATAAAAATAGAGGTGTTGTGCAAAAAGCTGTGTTCCCTAGACTTTTGCGTGAAACTATATCATCAATGGGAGACAAACTTTGTTTGAACATCATTGCTGGGTTTAAGGCTACTGGCCTTATTCCATTCAACAAGGAGGCAGTGCTCAAGAGATTTCCAAGACAACCCAATGACAATGACTCTTCTACAAGCTGGTGCAGTGCTCTAAAAGAGAAATTAGAGGAAAGTAGAAAGAATGACACCCCCACAAGTTGCGGAAAATGTATGAGTGTTCACCCAGGGCAGAGTATCACAATGGCAAGCTCTTCAAACAGTGACACCGGCAGAGATGTCACACAAATTGTGATGGAAGAAGATGAATCTGGAGAACACATTGTATCCAACTCAGGAGATGAAAATAATAATGATGACTTCTCTCCTGAAGAGCTGGTCGACAATCTGGATGAGCCCATAGTAGAAGGAGACTTTGTCCTTGTGCAGTTTGTGACTGAGGAAGATCACCGAGACAAAGTCTACATTGGAAGAATTGAGAATATCCTAAATATTGATAGCAGTACAGAAAACAACAAATTTGAGATCAGATTTCTACAGAAAAAGGATGGCAGAAAGGAAACAACATTCAGTTTTCCTGATATTCCCGACATAGAGTGTGTATCCCCAGGATTGGTCTTAACAAAACTAAAATTCAAAAAACAAACTGCAAAGAGAAAAATATATTTTTCCAAGACTAGAAGCCTTTGTCAGTATTAAGAATGTTTATTAATATTGCTGTTTGTTTTCATTTTTCATGTCATTTTATTGACATAATCTTAATTCAATTCTCATTTATTCTCATTTAATCTCCTGCTATTTTAATTTTTTTCACAATTCAATTTATTTTTTATTTTCAACTCATTATAAGTCATGTTTTGAAATTCAATCTCAAGTGAGCTTAAAAAAGAAAGCATTAAAAAAGAATGATCATAAATACTGCCTTAATTCATAAAATATGATGACTTAAAATGTTTGTGCCTTTCCTACTATTTGGATGCTCCAATTCTTATGAATAAATGATCTTGATGTTTTTTAAAGTATTTCTGATTTTTTCAAAACAAAGAATTGTGTCCGAATAAGGCTCTAGTGACTGCCGAATTTGGAAAGAAAGGCTAAACTAACCTGTGTCCGAATTTGCCCCAACTGATGGGGTGAACTCGGACACACTTAGAATTTTTTTAAAAATCAAACAGGTTGGTTTACAATAGTAACAATGGGATAGAAAACACAGAGAAGTATGGTATAATTTATATTTCAAGCATGAAATGGAGCATTTCAATATAAAACACTCAAAAGTTGAAAAAACCTACAAAATGCATCTGAATTAGCCCCGGTCTATGGTACTCATTGAGAATAGAGTAAAAGCTATTGATTAAACAATGAAGTGAAATTAAAATTAATAAACAATACATAAAAATAATGAATTAAGTATCTTACATCCAATTTAAAACCTGTTAAGTAATTATAACAAATTTCATTGCAATTTATTGTTTGAATACACATGCACACACACACACCTCACACACAATCAATAACCATGTCACTACTCAATTATTGTGTAGCTAGGGACTGTCAAGCAGGTACCTAAATATATTCGTATATTCGCTTCTTGAATATACTGAGTGATGCAGAGAAAACTATATGTTCCGGAAGTGAATTCCACAGTCTGGCTGCCAAAATGACAAATGATTGGTTAAAAATTGCTGTATGGTGAATTGGAATTTGTAGAGTAAATTGGTGCAATCTAGTATCACGGCCAGAGTAAACATTCACCAGTAGTGTAAAGGATTCAGACAGATAGCTAGGTCCTTCATTCAAAACTAGAATTTAAAAAACAAGGTACAGAATGCCTTCGCTTATTTAATTTAAGCCAACCCAGCTCAATAAAAAATGGCGTTATATGTGAATCATGTCTTGCCTCAAATAAAAAACATACTGCATAATTTAGAGAATGCTGCAGATGCCCATTCAACTCATTTGAAAGGTCATTGTATGCAATGCTGCAGTAATCTAAAAAAGGTAAAATTAGGGCATTCACCAAAGTCACCCTAACGGCTTTAGGTAGAAATCTTCTTACTCTCTTCAGCTGATGCATACCACCAAAAACCTTATTACAGACATGTGTGGTCTGCTCATGCCAACTTAAGGAGCAATCAATTAATACACCAAGAATTCTAACACTAGGACTGAAAGCAATACAAGTACCATTAATGACCACTGGAGGTAAATTTCCAAAATTAACAAAAAAATCTACAACAGCTCTTAAAGCTACTGTAGATGTAGAAGAAAAGGTTGATATCTATTGAGTGATCACACCGAATTGAGAACAAAATTAGAAACATCACTAAAAAATTCTGAGGAAGAACGAATAGGGTTGGTGGATCATATAAAATCTCTGGAAGTTATTATAAAATTGTAGCAGGAAGACCATAAAACTGAAATACTAAATCTCACGAGTCAATGTAGGTCTATGTCAGAGGAAATCGAAATATTAAAATCAAAAATAAACTTGGCTAATGTAAGATCTGAACCTCTGATCAATACAAAAAAGTAGAACCTAAATCAAATGGGGAAAAAATTAATAGAAATGGTCAAACAAAAACGTATAGTCAGGTTTTGCAAACAGCAACCAAAACTAAAGTAAGGGCAAATAATGATAGGAAAGGTAGAGTACTGCTCTTGACATCCAGTCATGGACGAGACTGTAGTGACCTACTAAATAAAAGATTAAAAAATAAGTATGAAGTTCAGAGCTTTTTCAAACCAAGTGCCCCTATAAACGCAATCGTAGAGTCAGCACAGGAACAAACTAAAGATTTTGGTAAAAACAATTTTCTAATAGTACTGGGTGGCTCAAACAATATAAAGGAACCTAATCTAAAACATCTTCCTGAAATAAATGAAAAAATTGAAGAGATTGTGCCACTCAGCCAAAAAACTAATGTAATAATAAGTACAATTCCATATAGGTTTGATAGGCCAGAGCTAAATGAAGCCATTAAGTCAACAAATAAATCAATTCATAATATGATCAACAGCCTAAAAAATAAGAATTCTAAGCAGTTGGGGATTTGTTTTCTAAATGAAAGGCTGAAAAAACAAAACTTCACTAATCATGGTCTACATCTAAATCAATCTGGCAAAGTAATATTTTGTAATAGGCTGGCAGAGCTGATTGAAAGTCGTTTGCAATCTACTGTCAATAACTCTCCTAAACAATCATCTAACGAACCTTTTTTAGTAAAGTGGCTCAAAACCGGGAAGGGAAACTAGTTTCAAATGATAAATTCATATCTTCAATTGTATTAAAACACGTTAATCGATCAAAAAATCAGGATAGCATTAGTGGAAGGAACTACTCTTGTAGCAACCTGATAGGCTCTCAAGATTCTAAGAGATTAAGTAAATCTACTTCAATATGCAAAAGCACCGATAAAGTAATAAGGGATGATAGGGAAGTACCGGTACTCACTGTGTTCCATCAGAATATTCAATACATTCGTAACAAAATAGATAGAATCGAAGTATTTTTGAAAGAAGAGGCTCCTGATATAGCTATTTTCACAGAGCATGGTTTAAAAGAAGATGAATTGTCACAACTTAATATTCCAAACTATTCATTGAAAACGTCGTATTGCAGGACATCTCATCGAAGTGGAGAAGTAGCTATCTTCACTAAAAATGCTAAGAATATGCAAAAAAATTTAATTTAATTTATTTAAATTTAAAATTTAATTTAGAATATGTAGAGAAATTTGCTCTGACCGCATACTCATCTTTGAATTTCCCAAGCACCATTTTGTTTGTGTGAGAGTAGCATGTATGGTCAGTGGGGTACTCAGAGGTATCAAAGATATCTTGCAGCTCCTCGATGTTGAGTATGTCCTTGTACATGTCTTCTGTCTCAACCAGGTAGAAGAGGCTGTCTGTGTCCTGGTACAATAACTTGAGGCAATCGTTGTAGATGGGCTTCATCACATCATAGTGGAATTCATACATTAAGGTCTTACTTATGTCTAGCACAGATAGTCCAATGTAAATTGGATTGTTTAGATTAACTTTCTCCTGATGGAGAGTCACTGCACAGATGTTCTCCCCAAAGATGATTTGATCCTTGAATGATGGTTGGGCTACAAGTTTCTTTAGCCGCTTCTCACAGTTGACCAGCTCCATTTTCATATGCTTCCTCTTATCCTCCATGGTCTTGCCAAAGACAGCATTGTTCATTAGTTTGAAGAAGTTATTTTCGAATTTGTTCTTCAACTGCTGTCTGAGACTAGTATTGAGCTGGATGTATGAAGCTAGGAAGTCGGTCTGCTCAAACCTCACATCTTGATGGACCTTGTTTATTCTCAAACCGTGTTGGACAGCTTGTTTGAGAAGGTGGTAGTGGCAGACGTAGCATGTATGCAAGTTCAGTGTTGTCATCAGTTGAACATACCCAGATTTCTGCATTTTCTGGTTTTCTGGTAGAAATGGAAACTTGTTGTGTAAATCATGCAGTTTGGCAAGATACTCCACATCAACCTCGAGGATGTATCCTATTTGCTGTCTGTCTGCAACACCTGCAATGTCTCTGGTCACTGCCTCCAGTTCCTCTTTGCCCATCCATTGCAATTTCTGGCAAAGAAGTGGATTGCTCATTGCCCAGCCATACAGGTTGTTGGCATCTGTGTACAAGAGGTAAGATGTAGGTTCCTCTGGATCCACAGGCACCTAAGTATACTGATTGTTGGCAATGGCATGGCAGTGAACGCAGGTGGTGATACCTCCTCTGATGCCGCACTCAATAAGCATGTACATGTTGTAGTCAGTTAGAAGCTCCAGCTCAACCTTTGTATGTTTGAGCATGACATCAAAGGAGAAGCCTGGTGATGTGAAATAATGAGCACAGTCCAGATCATATGTCCTCATGCACACGTCTCTAAAGCTTTCAAATACATTGGCCAGCAGGAGCACATCTGATTTCAGGTAGAGGTCGCTGTACTCTCCCAGAGTGCTACATCTGAACTGGTGGCAGACACATTGAGCATGTTCATAGTCCTCGTCACTTATACCACAATCCGTTAGCCTACTGTTGAATGCCTCTTTTGGAGGAAGTTGTGTCTCCTCCAATCTCTCCCACAAGTTGCAGTACTCATAAGGGAACACACCTTTATGAGACACAAGAGTCAGTTCATCTCTAAACTGTTTAGAGGTGTGCACCAATATGTTGGAGAGATCAGAGGCATTCTCAGCTGTCTTGACAAGATCTGTTACCAGGTTGTCCAGACTGTCGGGTGTGAATGGGAATGTATCAATAAATCTCAGATGGAGACTCTTTGAGATGTGTTTTGTGAAGGAAATATATTTTTCAGATGTGTTGGGAATAACTGAAGTTTCGGATTTGTCAGATCCAAGATGAGGAATGATAAGGTGAGTATCATTGTTTGAGGAATTGTGAAGGAATACAGGAATGTAGGTTTGATGATGTCTCTGTAGGTTGCAGTTGTTACACAATGCATTCTGGTACAACCCAGTCATATGACAGTGGTCCCGAACCTTGTCATTGGTAAACTTTTTGTGACAGGCTTCGCAGAACTCAACCGCATCAAAATCTGCCTTTTGTTGGTCAGAGAGCGGGGACATCCTCGTTTTCTGACATTCAATGGTTTCTGCAATATCGGTTGCAACCTCAGTCAGTGTCTTCATAAAGTGGGCAGCAGCATCTGACCCACGGTATACAATTAGGTCCTGAGGAATGAGGTTGCTGATTGTGAGCTATAAGGGGAATTGTTGAACGTCCCTCACAAAGTATAAGCAATAGCTCATTGCCTTATGGTATTGGAGAACTTTTGTAGCCTTTCCAATCCATCGCTCTGGGGCTCCACCATCTTCCTCAGGAGTGGGCTGCCCCAACAAACACTCGAAATCTGCATAGGCAACAAGTGGTAACCTAAACTTGTTCAAGTGCTTTTCAAATTTCATGGCTTCCATCTTTGTTAGGCTTTGGCATCTCAATTCTTGCAGTCCGGTTCTAGGCGCAGTACTCCTCATGCTCCTTCATCCTGCGCTCGCCATTATTAGCGACTGTGTTGTGGGTGAAGCAGCATCTGCAGATGATAATCCAATGATGAAATTTTGTCAGCTGGGCTTGCAGCAACTTCTCAAAGTTTTTGATGTAGCAATAGTGGCTATTCACTTGCAAGTCATCACCATTGGCTGTTTTTCTCTCGCAGAGCAGGAGAAGATCTGTGTGATCTGCCTTCACTCCCTTGCCAACTCATTGCGGGAAGATGTTGTTGTCAGCATCTACACCATAGACGTTGACTGATACTCCTGGATTGTTCCTCTTGAAAGTGTCAATCTGGTTGATGGTGGTGGGGAAAGACAATCCGGAAAAGTTGTACTTGTCGGTCAGCTGGTAGTACCAGTCATTGAATCGCTCTGGATGTGCTCCTTGGACATGCTTGGCAAGCATGGCCCACTTGAAGCACTGCTGGTCCTCATTCTTTGGGTTCATGATGGCTTTCCTTGCTGCAATCTTGGTAGGCAGCTCAATGTATGATGATCCCCGTAGTGGTGAGAATTTGCTGATGTGGATGAGGAGGCCATCAATGTTATGAGGAGGGTCCAACCGCTGGAGTTGCCCTCGAACTTTGCTTCATCCTCCAACATTTTCTGGCATGCCGCCTTGATGATGTGGGGAGTTCCATGATGCTGACCACTGAATAGTTGAGATGTGGTCTTGAAGGCCACATCTTGGAACTCCTCCTTCTCCAGGTTCTGTTCATCGAGGCTGCTTTTGTAGTAGGTAGCCTCCAACACCAAGTTGTATTTGATGGGTCCATGGTTCAGAAACTCTTTGGAGATGGCTGTGATGATTTTGTCCTTGAGGCTGTTGAGCAGGGAGTGGAAGTCCTTGGCTGGATCATCCATGCAGTTGTTGTTGTAGAATAGGGTGTGGAGGCAGGAGTTGAAGGTGTCCTCCAGCATGACAGACTCTCCCTAAGAGCCCTTGGTCATCTGGCATTGGCTGGCCTTGTTCATCTGAAACAGAGAGCGCATTTCCATTAGTAATAATACTATGTTATTTCACAATATTGCGTCACATTGATGATGAATCTGAAACAGAAAACATTAATTCATAGTTTGATCAATAAAGGATTATAAGTGAGAGGATAGATGCTTACTTTTATTGATTTGAAGATATGGGATCCTTGAGTAGATCGGGAACGATGATTTGTGGAACCAGGGTCCTTGAGTAGATCTTGAATGATGATTTGTAGAACCGGGGTCCTTGAATAGATCGGGAACAATGATTTAGGGTCCCTTGAATGCTTTTTTCCTTGCATGTATCTGAAACAATACAGATATCTTGTTAAAAGAAGCTGGTCACACAAAACTAATAATTGCTCAAGTATGTACACATCTATCGGTAAGCAGGGTATTGGATGGGGTCATTCCTTATAGGTTATGTTAACATTAGATAGTCCAGCAAACTCCCCACATGCCCCTGTACATCCCCACATGCCCCAGTTACACTTGTATGACTAAGTCCTATTTTCAAAGTAATATTGCACTTGTATTGAGAATTTTCAAAGTATTATCAAAGTCCTGAGTATTTTTAAAGTCCTAAGTTAGAAATATTTTCAGTATTTAAGTATAAAGCAATTGTACTTACATTGAAATCAAAACTGGAGATCTGTATTGCTGAATACTCTGGTAGGTTGAACACTAGAACTAGTAGACGTTCACTGAGATACTATGACTCTACCAGCCACTGCTCCCCCACATATACTTGAGCCAGGTACCCACCCAAGGCCACAGGGGTGCCCCCTGACCTTCGCCCATTGATCGAATTTTTCAGTATAAATGCGGAGTTATAGTGCAAAAGACCTAAAAACTCTCACAAGACTTTGCTGTAACTACAACTACAAGTAGGCCTACTGTTGCATTTCGTTCATAATTTTTTGTGTGACAGTGACCGGTCTTGAGACCAAACTGTCAGTGGATAACTGTGAGTGTAGACTGTGAGTGGATAACTGATGATATCCTTGCAGAAAGAAATAGGGTTAAAGATGCATATCATGAATTCAAACTATCTAGAAATATGTTAAGTGAAGATAATTACAAAGCTCTAAAGAAAAATTATACAAGAGAAGTGAAAAGAGCGAAATGTAAGAAAACAGCTGAAATTTTGAATAATAGTGTGTACTTTAACACAGCAGTGTGGGATGTAATAAATAAAAATAGGCAAGTAGCTCATGTAGATGCTTATACTAGTGTCCCCAGAATAATTAACGAAAATAACAAATATATTGATGATAGTGTAGACATTTGTAATTTCTTTAACAGATATTATCAACTGGTTGCTAAGGATCTTCAAAAATCTCTTAATACAGGTATTAGTGATGCAAACATGAGGAATACTGAGGGGATTCAGAACGAATTAAAATTCCACCCAGTATGCCAAGATGAGTTGTCAAATATCATTGATAGTTTAAATAATAAAAAAACTGTAGGAATGGATGGGGTATCCTGTAAAATTCTGAAAGAATGTAAAGATCAATTGTTAGACCCTTTGATTCATCTGATCAATCATTCATTAGAACAAGGTGTTTTTCCAGATAACTTAAAAGAGGGGAAGATCTTGCCAATCTTCAAAAGTGGTGATAGAGAAAAGGTAGAAAACTATAGGCCCATTAGTATTTTAAATGTAATAAGTAAAATTTTTGAAAGAGTAGTTCTAAATAGGTTACTTCTGCACCTTCAAGAAGCTAGCTTTATCTGTGATGATCTGGCTTCCAGAAAGGGAGATCAACAAAAACAGCCATAGTTTCTCTAGTTGAAAAACTAATAGATATAATAGATTCAGGTGATAAAGCTACTGCAATCTTCTTAGATCTGTCAAAGGCATTTGATTGTGTTAATCATAGAACTTTATTGGAAATACTGCAAAATGTAGGTGTAAATGGGGTTGAACTGAAATGGTTTGAATCATATCTTATTGGAAGAAAACAATGTGTAGAACTAACTACAGTAGTTGGTAATAGTATAGTAAAGAATAAATCTAATAAATTAGAGGTGCAAGCTGGAGTGCCTCAGGGGTCAATACTAGGTCCATTGCTTTTTTTGTTATATGTCAACCGTTTACCTAAAGAATTAATTAGTGGTAGAGCCCTCTTATTTGCTGATGATACATCACTCATTTTCAGCAATTCCATTCTAGATAATTTAGAAATAAGTGCCCATATAGGTGTGCAGTCCATTGCCCAATTTTTAAATCAGTTGAAATTGACTATAAATAGTAAAAAATGCCAATACCTTCAATTCAAAAACAAACATAATTTAAATGAAGATAGGGCTATAAACGTGTTTGTTAATGATAATCAATTAGAACAGGAAGAAAAAATTGCATTTCTAGGAGTTACGTTGGATAGACGATTGACCTGGACTCCATACATTGAGAAAATATGTAGTAAAATTTCATCTGGGGTATTTGTCCTGCAACAGCTCGCTAGATTGAATGACAAAAAGTTACTTTTTACAGCTTACCATGGGCTCTTACTGTCACATATTAGGTATGCTATCTTAGTATGGGGTAATTCATCAAAACAAAATCTTGATAGGGTGTTTAAGATCCAAAAGAAAGCGGTTAGGTGTATAGAAAGAGTAAATAGATTAGATTCATGTAGGCCGTTGTTCAAGAGACTTGGTCTCCTAACTGTACCCTGCTTATATGTGTATGAAGCTACTTTATATGTAAAAACGAATGATATTAACCAAAATCTTGATGTACATGATTATAATACAAGAAGCCGAGGAGATTATCACTTGGTGAGTCACAATAGTAGCTTATTCAAACAAAAACCTAGTTATATTGGTAGGAGATTCTACAACAAGCTACCGCAATTTTTGAAGAGTCTTGAAAATATAGAAATATTTAAAAAACAATTGAAGAAATATTTAGTTGATAAAGCTTTTTATAGTGTACAAGAGTTCCTTTCACATCAAAATTAAGCCTCACCTCAACTAATTGAAGTAATTATGTTATCTAGTGTATAATATTGTTGATCTGACTTGTCTTATACTCCTTAACTGGAGTCTCCAAGACGTAATCTACAAAAAAAAAAAAAAAAAAAAAAAAAAAAATCTCAACAGAATCCATCATGGCTGTGTTGAGTCCACCGTGAATGGACTTACAGTATGCGCCATATAGCTGTCCCTGCATGTCCTTGAAATACCTTGTAGATGAAGTAAGGATCGCGGGGTGATATCAATGCCTCTCTACATATGTCTGCTGTCTTCTGCTAACATAGAACGCTACTGTACTGCATTGCACTTATTTTTAACACTGCATTCAGATTGCTTGCATTTGGGCTGTGATTCGGGTTTACTTTTCGGTCAAGTGTTTCTCCACTTCATTGTTATTCTAGTTTAAAAAATTGGAATTCGTAAAAAAAATGTATATTGCAACCTTAAGAGTCCAACTTCATTCACTGAATTGAACAAACTAGATCAGTCAGTCTGCAGCAAAGGCGAAGACAAGTGACTTTGTTGTATGTTGGAAGTGCCTATAGGGAGCATAGATCATCACTATTGTCGAGCTTTTTTTACAAGACTGTCATTCACTCAAAAGCTAGTAAACTGTCCAAAATCCCCTTGAGTAAAGTCTTTACTCGTTTTTATTCACCTGGTCCATATAATAGCCTATTGATTTTTTAATAAAACGATGTCTCAAGCTACTTACCCAATAATGCTTTATCATCTCGTGCTGACATACCAGGAAAACTGGAATTAAAAAGCTCTCGGATTCTCCCCCAAGCCAACTTTTTTGTGCAGTTTCCGAATCATAGCTACTCTTTAGATTCAATTATAGGAAAGTTCTTGATAATTTCACTAAGAACTTCCCAATCATGCTAACCTTTTCTACTCTTTTCATCATTATTGGATGAATTTTGTCAACAGCCTCAAAACTCATCGTAAGAAAGGATGCAAGGACGATAAACTAACCTACTCTGGATTGAACGACTGAAGCTTGCACAACTTACCTCAAAACTAAAATTTAGTTGATGATTGCCATAAACAGACCGCTCAATTCCTAAACCAGAACTTTAATTCTGAAGAATTTAAATCAAATCATTGAACAGATAATAAAATATGATACTGTACATATTAATTTTTAAAGTTACTGTACCGTAATCAATACAATAATAAACCAAACCAATCTTTCCCAGAAACATGGCTTACACTGGATAATATTAGGGAGACAAAGATGAACCTGGAATAAATCAAATTCATAATTTCAATTCACAATTCAGTGAATTTCTACAACACAAATTAAGTGAAAGTAGTTATTATTAATCATTATGAATATTCGGAAATGAGATCCAGAGTCCGGGCTCAGTAATTTCGTATGAGCCGCCAGTTGCTGTTGAAAAGTTACAAGCCAATCAGAGAGCAGCCACTGAGAGCCTCTACATTGTTGCCAAACGTCACCTGTAGTTTAGACACTGTCGACATAGACACCGGCTGCGGCTAGGAATCGTTTTAGCAAGTCGAAAGCAGTTCCTTCTTAGTCAGTGTCTAAGCCGACACTGTTTAGACATTGGTTGTAGACACTGTTTCTGCAATCCAGCCAAAGTCTTTGCGTTCCAGACAGCGTAAATAACGCCGCTAAGGGGCCTGCCATAAGATTAAAAACTGTTGACTTCTATCAGCTGTTCCTTTAAGCTGTTTGGCCAGAAAGTTCAGTAGGTTAGGTGAATGATGATTTGCAAAACACACAAACAGCTTGTCCATCGAAACAGCGTGTACAGCAGAAAGAAAAATTTCAAATTATTTCCCATATGATTAAAAGATCCCAGTAAGCTAGCTAGCCATGTACTCGTGCTTTGCATAGGCAAAACTTTAACCCCCTAAAAACACCCCTAAAATTGCGAATTTTGAAAAATCCTTTCTTATTGCACAGTGAAATCCTATAAGGATTGTTCATACGAGATTTCAAGTTCATAGGCCTAGTAGTTTTGGCTCGGCGTTGATGAGTGAGTCAGGGTATCATCCTTTTATAGATAGAGATGTTATAACTACACTACGCACCATATAGCTGTGCCTGCGTGTCCTTGAAATACCTTGTAGATGAAGTAAGGTTCGCGGGGTGATATCAATGCCTTTCTTCATACATCTGCTGTCTTCTGGTACTGTCTTCTACATATGTCTGCTGTCAGTGCATTGCACTTATAACACTGCGTTCAGATTGCTTGCATTCGGGCTGTCATTCGGGTTTACTTTTCGGTTAAGTGTTTCACCTCTTCGTTGTTATTCTAGTTTAATAATGTGGAATTCGTAAAAAAATGTATATTGCAACCTTAGAGTCCAACTTCATTCACTGAATTGAACAAACTAGATCAGTCAGTCTGCTGCAAAGACGAAGACAAGTTGCTTTGTTGTATTGTTGGAAGTGCCTATAGGGAGCATATAGATACGCATATTTAGAATCTTTGCAAAATCTCACCAAATAGGTCTAGTCAGATGATTCTTTCACAGAAAATAAATTCAATTTATTCTCTACATTTCATATGCTCAATGTATATGAAAATTATTGTAGACAAAAAAGTTTCTCAATACATAACTTTTCAATGTCATGAAAATTTTTATTTGTAAATTTTCTGTATTAATTGTCTTGTGCTCTGAACATCTTTGATTGAAATGGGATTTGATTGATGGTTACGGCATTCTCGAACTGTTTTTATTGTATTACCAAAGTTCCATCGATTTCTAATGAATGGTTCGACAGTAGCTATGTTGGGAATGAAATGTAAACACATTTTTTGAATGAAGTCTGGTTTTTATTAAATTCCAAATATCTTTGTAATGAGTAGATTCTCGTTGAAAAGGCAAAGGTCAAAAATGATGTACATCGGTTAGTTTAATAGAATGAACTTTGTTCTAAAACAATATTTGAGCTTTTTGGAAAATGGTCAAATGTTTTCAGTGCAGGTAGTGTCGTACTCTCCTGGCCCTTTGCCGGCGGGCACAGCTAAGTGGCGACTACTGTACATACTACATTTTAGACCAGGCCCAGGCCCCTGGGCAATGCCCCCGCTGGCCCCCCCCCCCCTCTCAGCGGGCCTGGCCAGCTCCTATCTACTACAATACTAGCTATCTCATGATTCTTACCTTCAAATAAATCATTAATCTTGATTTTAAATGAGGATGTATTAGTTAAAAATTCCTAATGTATTTATCAGCCTTGAACCGCTACTAATTATGTTCTTATTCAATTGAAAAACAATGAAAAACAAAAAATGGAACTTATTCCATAATATTATCATTTTTTAACGTAAATAAACTAAAATAATTGAGCATCAAGTAAAACTGACAACAAAATAAAACAAAAAACTTTGTCCTATCATTTAAATGCTAACATCAAGAAGTCGATGAAGTATACGCCATTTGTTGGCAAGTATACTGAATCCATATTCAACATAATTCCCAGCTCTTGACAGCCTATAGTTGAATACTCTTTCTCTCCAAGTCATGTTCTTACCAGGGTAAGGTCTCTTAATGTTTTCGCACATTGCAAATGCTTCATCTGCCACAAACACATATGGCATAGTTATTGTATTCTTGATGGATCATTTAGTATATTTTATACTCAGGTGAAGGTAGGTTTAGAGTTTTGCTGTATACTTTCTTCCCTGAATTAGTTGCTTTTAATATGTTGGAACCTCCCTCATGGCCAAATGATCTGACATCAATATATATCTAAAATGGTAATTACTATCAACAACAGTCATTTTAGGACAATTGAAAAACTCACCACCTGTCCCCCAAGGTTTCACGACATGGATGTGATTGCCATCTACGGCATCAACACAATGAGGAAAGTTGGCTCTTTTCTCAAATTGTTCACCAATTTCCTTCCACTCTTCCTCAGTAGGCTCTGTCATGCATTCTTCTCTGAATGTGTTCCATATACTTGAACATGTTTATCGAATAATGGTGGAGATAGTTGAACGTCCAAGTAGAAACTCAAAGTGTAGAGAGCGAATGGAGTTTCCAGTTCCCAAATATCTGAAAAAATCACTACAACTAGTTATGGGTGCTTTTAAGTGGGAAAATAGCTTTTTCTTATTTGAGTTGAAATTGTTCTTTCTAATTTTGTACATAACTGTATATGAGTCCTGTGCATGATATTTCAAAGAGTTATGTAGTATTGTGCTATAAATGTTGCAGGAAAAGAAATTCAAAAGTGTTGGAAGATAAGAAAGAAAGTTAAATAAAATATCTTAGAAGTGAGGGAGGCAAAAGTGAAGAAGCAAATAAGAAGAGAAAACATGTTTTCTCCAGTCAGCATGTGACCAAAGACAGTAAGTAGCTTATTAATTTTAAAGTTATTATAAATGTAATCAATCAAATTTATTTAAAAAAAAATTCAAACATTGTATAGGGTCATGCTAAACCTGTAGGTTTTTCAGCAGGTGCCAATCTTCACAAATATTACAACAAAGATTCACTTATATTTTTATATTATAAAGATAAAAAAACAGAAATTATTAAATGAAGAAATAAATCACAAAATATGTAGTAAATTGTAAAAATGAATGTAAAATGTATTTCTTAGTGGATGTCTACACCATAAAATATGTCTTCTGTGACAACTTCAAGTTTCTAACACTAGCGGTTTTCGCTGGGCGTTGATGTCAGTCAGTCAGGACTTTGATTTTTATGTATAGAGATTATAAAGCTAGTAACAATTTTAATTATTAAAAATATAAAGCTGTGGTGTATTGCATTATGTTGGCTAACCTGTTAGTGTAAGCTGTGACCTGTAGTTGATGATGTAGATGTTTGAGATGTATCGTGTTTTTGTGTGGAGTTGAAAAACGTTGAATAAAGTATTAAATGTGATCATGAGTGTTAATCATTTCAAGACATAACAATGGCGACGAGATTTTCGAATTTGTGCGTGTGAAATAATTAGGCTATTGTGGAACAATGTCTGATTCTGATACGGAAAACATGGCCGGTACCAGTGTTCAACAAGTTCGCGGTATAACCTCAAATCCACCTGTTTCTGGTAAAATGGCTGGGACTTAATGGCTGGGCAGA
This sequence comes from Conomelus anceps, assembly GCA_948455865.1. Classification (NCBI taxonomy): domain Eukaryota; kingdom Metazoa; phylum Arthropoda; class Insecta; order Hemiptera; family Delphacidae; genus Conomelus; species Conomelus anceps. The sequence continues at coordinate 41,065,372 of OX418217.1, forward strand.
ATATTAAACGAATTTGATTTGAAAGATAATTTCGGAAATTGGCAGGAACGTTTGGATATGTATTTCATCGCAAATGAAGTGGATGAACACAAGAAGGTTCCCATTTTTCTTACAGTTTTGGGTGCTCAAGGTTACTCTCTTGTTAAGGACTTGTGTGTTCCTGAATTTCCGTCGACTCAAACATATGAACAGCTTGTAAATTTATTGAAGAATCATTTACAACCAAAACGTAGTGCTATTACAGAACGTTTCAAGTTTAAAGAATATAAACAAACACTGGATGAGTCTGTGGCTGATTTTATTATATCATTGAAAAAGTTGTCTGTTCATTGCGATTTTGGTAAAGAACTCGAAAACAATTTATGCGACCAGATAGTGTGGGGGCTGTGTAATGACAGTATAAAGAAGCGTTTATTGAGTGAGCCAGACCTTACATACAAACGAGCTGTGGAACTTTCAACTTCGTTGGAGACTGCAATTAAGGATACAGCGGATTTAACAATCTCACCTACTTTACCTGTGAATGTGATTCGTCCTCAACAGGAGAGGGGAAAGGAGGTTTGTTACTGTTGTGGAAAACCAAATCACAGGAAATCGACTTGTTACTTGCAAAATTATTCTTGTAATACATTTGGAAAAGTAGGACATATATCCAAGGTATGTACGCAAAACCCTGTTAATTCATCTAATGTTCAAGTTAACAATCAGACCAGGCAAAAGTTTCCAGCAAGTAGAGGCAGATTTGTGAAGCAAGGTTCCAGGAACCAAGTTGTCGGAACTTTTGGTGAAGGACATCATCATGATTTTAATAGGCCTAGTGTTGATGGCTGGGTTGATAATTATAGGCAACATTCAAGTGTGACAGATTCAAATAATTTGCCTAATAAGGACGCTTTTAATTCATTATTCACTGTTGGTAATGTTATTAATTCTGTGGGTAATGATTTCGAAGATAGGTCAATATCGGTGGAATTGTCTGTTGAAAATTTTAAATTGAATTTTGAACTGGATACAGGGTCCAGAATCAGTGCTATGGCATATGATGATTATTTGAAGTATTTTAATAATTTGGTTTTGGAACCAACTAATGAAAAATTTATAAGTTTTGTGGGGGATCCAATTATTCCTAAAGGTATTGTGTATGTTTGTGTCAAATTTAAAAATAGGTGTATGCAATTGCCCTTGTACATAATGGAAAAAGGTTTGAGACCTATTGTGGGTAGAAAATAGATACATGACTTACAGATTGAAATAGGGTCGATACAAAATGAGTTTAAATTCGTATTGGATGAGAAAAATGAACTCTTAAGTAACATATTATCTAAGTATCCAAATGTTTTTGTAGACAAATTAGGTAGTTATACCAAAGGGAAGTTTACTTTACATTTGAAAGAGGGAACAAAACCAATTTATTGTAGGCCAAGACCGATTCCTTTTTCTTTAAAAGATAAGATTGATTATGAATTAGACAGATTGATGGAAATAGGTGTTTTGAAGCCTGTTGATGTATCTGAATGGGGAACACCCATTGTTCCAGTTGTGAAATCAGATGGGGGAATACGAATATGTGGAGATTTCAGTGTGACATTGAATCCTAGTTTAGTGGTTGACAGATATCCACTTCCAAGAATAGAAGAATTGTTTGCTGCATTGAGAGGAGACCAGAAATTTTCTAAATTAGACTTATCGCATGCTTATCAACAGGTAGAGCTTGATGATGTTTCTAAGAGTCTTGTTACAATTTCCACTCATAGAGGGTTATTACAATATCAGAGATTACCATATGGTGTAGCATCTGCTCCAGGCTTATTTCAACGGGAAATGTCAAAAATTATTCAAGGTATAGATGGTACAGCATGTTTTCTAGATGATATTATAATTACAGGTAAAAATGATGATGAACATTTGAGTAGACTAGAGAAGGTTTTGTCAAGATTGGATAATTGTGGGTTGACTGTCAAGAAAGAAAAGTGTGCATTTTTTCAAGATAAAATAAGTTTTCTAGGCCATAAGTTAGATGCTGATGGATTACACATGTGTGACAGTAAAATTGAGGCAATTATACATGCTCCTGTTCCCAAGGATATCACACAATTGAGAGCTTTCCTTGGCATGATAAATTACTATGCGAAATTTTTACCAAATTTGTCTCACATCTTATCACCTTTGTATCAACTATTACACAAAGATGAACCATGGAAATGGACAGATATGAGAAATGAAGCTTTTAAGAAAGTAAAATTGCTAATGACGTCTAAAACTGTTCTTATGCATTATGATCCCAATTTAGAATTAGTGTTATCATGTGATGCCTCCATGTATGGTTTGGGGTGTGTGCTTTCTCATAAATTACAAAATGGAGATTTGAAACCAATAGCATTTTGCTCAAAAACATTATCTAAAGCTGAACAACATTATAGTATGCTTGATAAAGAAGCTCTTGCTATAGTTTATGGAGTCAAATATTTCCATCAATACTTGTATAATAGACATTTCACTTTAGTCACTGATCATAAACCGTTATTGTATATTCTTGGACCAAAGAAAGGTATTCCTCAAATGGCAGCCAATCGCTTACAAAGATATTGTGTATTTTTATCAGGATATACTTTTTCTGTTAAGCATGTTAGTTCAAAAGAAAATGCTAATGCTGATGGTTTGTCACGTATACCAATGAGTAATGAACAACAACATAATTATGAATTTTCTGATTATTCTTATCTTAATTTTGTGAAAGAGGATATGCAAACTGTATTGTCATTTAAGGAGGTAGCTTTAGAAACGGCAAAAGATCCAATTTTGAGTAGAGTGAAACATTACATTAACCATGGTTTTCCTACTGAAGTGGCTGATATCAACTTAAAAAAGTCTTTACAACCTTTCATAAGTAGACAGAATGAGTTATATGTTGAGCAAGATTGCTTGATGGGGGGACATAGAATAGTGATACCAGTGTCATTACAAAGGGATATTTTGAGTGAACTGCATAGCAGCCACATGGGTATAGTTAAATTGAAAGCTTTAGCAAGATCATATGTCTGGTGGCCAGGATTGGATAGAGAAATTGGAAATACAGTAAAGTCGTGTCAATTATGTTTGGCAGAGAGAAATAATCCTCCAAAGAGTACACCTTGTCTATGGAAATGGCCTACAGGACCTGCTCGTAGAATTCATGCTGACTTTCTTGGACCTTTTTGTAATCATATGTTTTTAGTAATTATAGATGCATATTCAAAATGGGTTGATGTTAAAATTATGAGTAATATTACAAGTAAAAAAACTATAGAGGCCATGCGAGAGTATTTTTGTAATTGGGGTATTCCATCTTTGTTAGTGACCGATAATGGTACTTCTTTTTGTTCAGAAGAGTTTGAAAGTTTCTTGAGTAAAAATGGTGTTAAACATATAAAAACAGCACCTTATCCATCTTCAAATGGAGCAGCTGAAAACTTTGTAAAAACATTTGAAAATAAAATTAAAATTTTAATTCAAGAAATGACTTTGAATCGAGCTGTATGTAAATTGCTTTTAGATTATCATGGTATGCCACATTGTACAACAGGTATTAGTCCAGCGGAGTTGCATTTAGGTAGAAAAATTAGGACTAGACTTGATAAACTATTGCCTGCCAATGTAGAAGAGATGATTAGGGAAAAAGTTGTATTTTCTCAATCTAAACAAATGCAAAATGCACATGGTTCATATCGTAAAGAATTTAATGTACATGATCAAGTTAGAGTTAAGGATTTTCAATCTAACAAGTGGATTTAAGCTACAATTAAAAATAAGCTCACTTCAAATGTGTAACTTGTTGAAACATTTCATGGATTAGTCTGGAAACGTCATTTGGATCAGATTTTTGCTTCCAATGAAACTCTTAATGAATCAGTTAATGACAGGGGTATTCAAGTAAACCCGACATTTTTGTTGCCGGGGGAAAGTAGTAGGGGTAGTGGTACACCAGAATTGACGGCAGATAACAGTGAAGTAATTGTGACAGAGAGTAATGCAGTTGAGTATGAGAATCGGGAAAGTATAGTTGAAGGGGATAAGGTTGAACCAAGTAGTGGCATGGCATTATCAGATGGCATGAGTTCACCTGGAGTGAGGCATACGACTAGAGTAAGAAAACCTGTTCAAAAGTTGAATTTGTAAAAATAAAAAATAAAATAAAAAATAAAATAAAAAAAGTTTAATAAGTTTATTTTTAGGAAGGAGGTATGTGGTGTATTGGATTATGTTGGCTAACCTGTTTTTCTGTTTTAACCTGTTTGGCTAACTTGGTTTTCTGTAGATGATGCTAGTCTGTTTGATTGTGGATTGATGTATGTCATTGTGATGTATTTTTTGTCAGTGGTGTAGGTGTTTTGTTTTTTGTTTCTTATTCTATGATTGAGTTTTTCAATTAGGTCGTGTTTGTAGCCGTTTTCTTGTGCTAGGTATTTTATTGTATTTAGTTCAGTGTGGTAATTGTCAATGGATAGCGGTGTGTTGTTGAGTCTGTGTAGTATTGACCTGAATGCTGAGTGTTTGTGTTGTGTTGGATGATTGGAGGTGCTGTGTATTAGGGTATCTGTCATTGTTGGTTTTCTGTAGATGTTGAAGCTGTGTTGTTGGTTTGTGTTCTTTGTAATTGAGAGGTCTAGGAAGTTTATTGAATTGTTTTGATCATATTCAGCTGTGTATTGAATGTTCTTATGTATTTTGTTTATGTATGATCGAAGTTGTTCACATTGTCTTTTGTTTCCTCTGTATAGCAATAGAACATCATCTACATATCTGTGCCAGTATATTATGTTCTGTGGAAATTTGTTATTAAAGAGTATATGAGTGTTTTCGCAGTGTTGGAGATAGATTTCAGCAAATATGCTTGAGATTGGTGAGCCCATTGGCAGGTTGTGAGTAGAATTCGTTGTTGAAGGTAAAGTAATTTTGTTGAGTGATGATTTTTAGGATGTCTATTATATCATTTATATGTTCAGTAGCTGTGTTGTTGTGAATAAGGATGTTCTGTATTATTTCTATTGTTTCATTGACAGGTATGTTGGTGTATAGGTTTGTTATATCGAAAGATGCAAGAGTGGAGTTGTGAGGAATTTGTGTGTCTTATTTTTGCGATAAGATTGCTACTGTTTTTTATGTATGTGTTGTTGTTGATATTAATTAGTTTTCTCAGTGTTTCATCTATGTGTTTTGCTAGTTTATAGGCAGGTGCTTCTTGGTAGTTTACAATTGGTCTAATAGGTATGTTGGGTTTGTGAATTTTGGGAAGTGTTTGAAGTGATGGTGCAGAAGGGTGTATTTGTTTCAGTTTTCTTTTTTGTGAATCATTAATTACATGATTTGTCTTGTTGATTATTTGTTTGATTTTTGTTTGGTAAACATTTGTGGGTTCGGTGTGTAGTTGTTTAATGTTGTTTTTGTTTATGTAGTCAAGTGTTTTTTTGTTGAGCTCTTCATTGTTTATGATAACTGTAGTGTTGCCTTTGTCTGCTTTGATATAGGTGAGATTGTGAGTTAGAGCTTTGTTTTTCAATTCTTTTATGGTGTGGTTTTCTGAATTTATGGGTGGGTGTGGTTGTGAGCTGTTTGTTTTTATTGTGTTGTAGGTTTATATTCTGAGTTCATCATGTATTTGTGAGTCTGTGCATTGGATGCTTGTTTTTGTTTCAATGACAATGTTTTTTGATGTGGATTTGTTGTTTCTGTAGTTCAGGTTATGTTTGAGACCTTTGTTCAATAAGTTGAGTTCGGTTTCTGTGAAATCTATGTTTGTTAGGTTAACAGTTTTACTGTGAAAAATGTGAGGTGATTGAATTGTCGTTTTTGGAGGTGTTAGGTTATGTATTTTTTTGTCATGTCTTTGTTTAATTTTGTTAAGTTTTTGTTGTACCCAAGTGTTTGTTGATTCTGCTAACTCAAGGAAGAGACTGTGTCCATATTTTTGTGTGATAGATAGGTGTAGTTTGAGAAGTTCCAAATTGTGTGAGTCTTTCTGTTCATATAAAAGTTTGATGCTCTCCTTGATGAGGGTAGTTTCTGCTTTATTTATGGCTATTTGCGCTGGTTTCGATTTGTTGTTGGTTTTGAATTTAGCATAGTTTGGTGTAATGTTGAGTTTAAGACAGTTTTCATTGAATTGAATGTGTAGATGTTTACTTCTAACCTTAAACACTGTTGATCTGTAGGATAGGATTGTAGCTTGTCTTGCCTAATTAAATTCCTGGATTTCTTGTTCCATGACGAACTGCATTGTTAATATTAACTTTTCATGTGAAATTTAACAACTTGCAGTCAAATATTTGTTAAGAATAAGTATAACTTACTTAATCTGTTGGCCGAGCGCTTTCGAATCCATCTTCAGAGGCGTGGGTTCCTAGATCATCATGTCAGTTTTTTGGTTAGAAGTGTTGTGGTTTTTGTAAAATGTGATCAAAAGGTTTGTGAGATTTAAAATTCAGTTGTTCATTGAGAATGTTTTGTTTATTGTGTGTGGTGTGTTTGTATATTTCAAATTGTTCCAAGGTGTTGAGTTCGTGTCCATTAGATTTTATATGTAGAATGTGTAGGTTGGTAATGATGTCAGTAAAAGTGTGTCCAGTTTGAATGATATGGTCGGAAAAATTCGATTCAGCTTTTGATGTCAGGGCTTGAAAATGTTCCTTGTAACGTTGTTTGAATGTTTGTCCTATGTAGAATTTGTTACAATCAGAGCAGTTCAGTTTGTAGATCCCTGGGAGATCGTATTTGTTTGTGTTCAGTGTGGTTTTGAGTGTAAGTGCATTTCTTATTTTGTTTTTTGTTCTGGAAGAGATGGTGTGGCCGGCTTTTTTGAAGATTTTTGCTAGTCTGTTTGATTGTGGATTGATGTATGTCATTGTGATGTATTTTTTGTCAGTGGTGTTGGTGTTTTGTTTTTTGTTTCATATTCTATGATTGAGTTTGTCAATTAGGTCGTGTTTGTAGCCGTTTTCTTGTGCTAGGTATTTTATTGTATTTAGTTCAGTGTGGTAATTGTCAGTGGATAGCGGTGTGTTGTTGAGTCTGTGTAGCATTGACCTGAATGCTGAGTGTTTGTGTTGTGTTGGATGATTTGAGGTGCTGTGTATTAGGGTATCTGTCATTGTTGGTTTCCTGTAGATGTTGAAGCTGTGTTGTTGGTTTGTGTTCTTTGTAATTGAGAGGTCTAGGAAGTTTATTGAATTGTTTTGCTCATATTCAGCTGTGTATTGAATGTTCTTATGTATTTTGTTTATGTATGATCGAAGTTGTTCACATTGTCTTTTGTTTCCTCTGTATAGCAATAGAACATCATCTACATATCTGTGCCAGTATATTATGTTCTGTGGAAATTTGTTATTAAAGAGTATATGAGTGTTTTCGCAGTGTTGGAGATAGATTTCAGCAAATATGCTTGAGATTGGTGAGCCCATTGGCAGGTTGTGAGTAGAATTCGTTGTTGAAGGTAAAGTAATTTTGTTGAGTGATGATTTTTAGGATGTCTATTATTTCATTTATATGTTCAGTAGCTGTGTTGTTGTGAATAAGGATATTCTGTATTATTTCTATTGTTTCATTGACAGGTATGTTGGTGTACAGGTTTGTTATATCGAAAGATGCAAGAGTGGAGTTGTGAGGAATTTGTGTTTCTTTTATTTTTGTGATAAGATCGCTACAGTTTTTTATGTATGTGTTGTTGTTCAATTCTTTTATGGTGTGGTTTTCTGAATTTATGGGTGGGTGTGGTTGTGAGCTGTTTGTTTTTATTGTGTTGTAGGTTTCTATTCTAAGTTCATCATGTATTGGTGAGTCTGTGCATTGGATGCTTGTTTTTGTTTCAATGACAATGTTTTATGATGTGGATTTGTTGTTTTTGTAGTTCAGGTTATGTTTGAGACCTTTGTTCAATAAGTTGAGTTCATTTTCTGTGAAATCTACGTTTGTTAGGTTAACAGTTTTACTGTGAAAAATGTGAGGTGATTGAATTGTCGTTTTTGGAGGTGTTAGGTTATGTATTTTTTTGTCATGTCTTTGTTTAATTTTGTTAAGTTTTTGTTGTACCCAAGTGTTTGTTGCTTCTGCTAACTCAAGGAAGAAACTGTGTCCATATTTTTGTGTGATAGATAGGTGTAGTTTGAGAAGTTCCAAATTGTGTGAGTCTTTCTGTTCATATAAAAGTTTGATGCTCTCCTTTATGAGGGTAGTTTCTGCTTTATTTTTGGCTATTTGAGCTGGTTTCGATTTGTTGTTGGTTTTGAATTTAGCATAGTTTGGTGTAATGTTGAGTTTAAGACAGTTTTCATTGAATTGAATGTGTACATGTTTACTTCTAACCTTAAACACTGTTGATCTGTAGGATAGGATTGTAGCTTGTCTTGCCAAATTAAATTCCTGGATTTCTTGTTCCATGACAAACTGCATTGTTAATATCAACTTTTCATGTGAAATTTAACAACTTGCAGTCAAATATTTGTTAAGAATAAGTATAACTTACTTAATCTGTTGGCCGAGTGCTTTCGAATCCATCTTCAGAGACGTGGGTTCCGAGATCATCATGTCAGTTTTTTGGTTAGAAATGCTGTGGTTTTTGTAAAATGTGATCAAAAGGTTTGTGAGATTTAAAATTCAGTTGTTCATTGAGAATGTTTTGTTTATTGTGTGTGGTGTGTTTGTATATTTCAAATTGTTCCAAGGTGTTGAGTTCGTGTCCATTAGATTTTATATGTAGAATGTGTAGGTTGGTAATGATGTCAGTAAAAGTGTGTCCAGTTTGAATGATATGGTCGGAAAAATTCGATTCAGCTTTTGATGTCAGGGCTTGAAAATGTTCCTTGTAACGTTGTTTGAATGTTTGTCCTATGTAGAATTTGTTACAATCAGAGCAGTTCAGTTTGTAGATCCCTGGGAGATCGTATTTGTTTGTGTTCAGTGTGGTTTTGAGTGTAAGTGCATTTCTTATTTTGTTTTTTGTTCTGGAAGAGATGGTGTGGCCAGCTTTTTTGAAGAAATTTTCTAGTCTGTTTGATTGTGGATTGATGTATGTCATTGTGATGTATTTTTTGTCAGTGGTGTTGGTGTTTTGTTTTTTGTTTCTTATTCTATGATTGAGTTTGTCAATTAGGTCGTGTTTGTAGCCGTTTTCTTGTGCTAGGTATTTTATTGTATTTAGTTCAGTGTGGTAATTGTCAGTGGATAGCGGTGTGTTGTTGAGTCTGTGTAGCATTGACCTGAATGCTGAGTGTTTGTGTTGTGTTGGATGATTTGAGGTGCTGTGTATTAGGGTATCTGTCATTGTTGGTTTCCTGTAGATGTTGAAGCTGTGTTGTTGGTTTGTGTTCTTTGTAATTGAGAGGTCTAGGAAGTTTATTGAATTGTTTTGCTCATATTCAGCTGTGTATTGAATGTTCTTATGTATTTTGTTTATGTATGATCGAAGTTGTTCACATTGTCTTTTGTTTCCTCTGTATAGCAATAGAACATCATCTACATATCTGTGCCAGTATATTATGTTCTGTGGAAATTTGTTATTAAAGAGTATATGAGTGTTTTCGCAGTGTTGGAGATAGATTTCAGCAAATATGCTTGAGATTGGTGAGCCCATTGGCAGGTTGTGAGTAGAATTCGTTGTTGAAGGTAAAGTAATTTTGTTGAGTGATGATTTTTAGGATGTCTATTATTTCATTTATATGTTCAGTAGCTGTGTTGTTGTGAATAAGGATATTCTGTATTATTTCTATTGTTTCATTGACAGGTATGTTGGTGTACAGGTTTGTTATATCGAAAGATGCAAGAGTGGAGTTGTGAGGAATTTGTGTTTCTTTTATTTTTGTGATAAGATCGCTACAGTTTTTTATGTATGTGTTGTTGTTCAATTCTTTTATGGTGTGGTTTTCTGAATTTATGGGTGGGTGTGGTTGTGAGCTGTTTGTTTTTATTGTGTTGTAGGTTTCTATTCTAAGTTCATCATGTATTGGTGAGTCTGTGCATTGGATGCTTGTTTTTGTTTCAATGACAATGTTTTATGATGTGGATTTGTTGTTTTTGTAGTTCAGGTTATGTTTGAGACCTTTGTTCAATAAGTTGAGTTCATTTTCTGTGAAATCTACGTTTGTTAGGTTAACAGTTTTACTGTGAAAAATGTGAGGTGATTGAATTGTCGTTTTTGGAGGTGTTAGGTTATGTATTTTTTTGTCATGTCTTTGTTTAATTTTGTTAAGTTTTTGTTGTACCCAAGTGTTTGTTGCTTCTGCTAACTCAAGGAAGAAACTGTGTCCATATTTTTGTGTGATAGATAGGTGTAGTTTGAGAAGTTCCAAATTGTGTGAGTCTTTCTGTTCATATAAAAGTTTGATGCTCTCCTTTATGAGGGTAGTTTCTGCTTTATTTTTGGCTATTTGAGCTGGTTTCGATTTGTTGTTGGTTTTGAATTTAGCATAGTTTGGTGTAATGTTGAGTTTAAGACAGTTTTCATTGAATTGAATGTGTAGATGTTTACTTCTAACCTTAAACACTGTTGATCTGTAGGATAGGATTGTAGCTTGTCTTGCCAAATTAAATTCCTGGATTTCTTGTTCCATGACGAACTGCATTGTTAATATCAACTTTTCATGTGAAATTTAACAACTTGCAGTCAAATATTTGTTAAGAATAAGTATAACTTACTTAATCTGTTGGCCGAGTGCTTTCGAATCCATCTTCAGAGACGTGGGTTCCGAGATCATCATGTCAGTTTTTTGGTTAGAAATGCTGTGGTTTTTGTAAAATGTGATCAAAAGGTTTGTGAGATTTAAAATTCAGTTGTTCATTGAGAATGTTTTGTTTATTGTGTGTGGTGTGTTTGTATATTTCAAATTGTTCCAAGGTGTTGAGTTCGTGTCCATTAGATTTTATATGTAGAATGTGTAGGTTGGTAATGATGTCAGTAAAAGTGTGTCCAGTTTGAATGATATGGTCGGAAAAATTCGATTCAGCTTTTGATGTCAGGGCTTGAAAATGTTCCTTGTAACGTTGTTTGAATGTTTGTCCTATGTAGAATTTGTTACAATCAGAGCAGTTCAGTTTGTAGATCCCTGGGAGATCGTATTTGTTTGTGTTCAGTGTGGTTTTGAGTGTAAGTGCATTTCTTATTTTGTTTTTTGTTCTGGAAGAGATGGTGTGGCCGGCTTTTTTGAAGATTTTTGCTAGTCTGTTTGATTGTGGATTGATGTATGTCATTGTGATGTATTTTTTGTCAGTGGTGTTGGTGTTTTGTTTTTTGTTTCTTATTCTATGATTGAGTTTGTCAATTAGGTCGTGTTTGTAGCCGTTTTCTTGTGCTAGGTATTTTATTGTATTTAGTTCAGTGTGGTAATTGTCAGTGGATAGCGGTGTGTTGTTGAGTCTGTGTAGCATTGACCTGAATGCTGAGTGTTTGTGTTGTGTTGGATGATTTGAGGTGCTGTGTATTAGGGTATCTGTCATTGTTGGTTTCCTGTAGATGTTGAAGCTGTGTTGTTGGTTTGTGTTCTTTGTAATTGAGAGGTCTAGGAAGTTTATTGAATTGTTTTGCTCATATTCAGCTGTGTATTGAATGTTCTTATGTATTTTGTTTATGTATGATCGAAGTTGTTCACATTGTCTTTTGTTTCCTCTGTATAGCAATAGAACATCATCTACATATCTGTGCCAGTATATTATGTTCTGTGGAAATTTGTTATTAAAGAGTATATGAGTGTTTTCGCAGTGTTGGAGATAGATTTCAGCAAATATGCTTGAGATTGGTGAGCCCATTGGCAGGTTGTGAGTAGAATTCGTTGTTGAAGGTAAAGTAATTTTGTTGAGTGATGATTTTTAGGATGTCTATTATTTCATTTATATGTTCAGTAGCTGTGTTGTTGTGAATAAGGATATTCTGTATTATTTCTATTGTTTCATTGACAGGTATGTTGGTGTACAGGTTTGTTATATCGAAAGATGCAAGAGTGGAGTTGTGAGGAATTTGTGTTTCTTTTATTTTTGTGATAAGATCGCTACAGTTTTTTATGTATGTGTTGTTGTTCAATTCTTTTATGGTGTGGTTTTCTGAATTTATGGGTGGGTGTGGTTGTGAGCTGTTTGTTTTTATTGTGTTGTAGGTTTCTATTCTAAGTTCATCATGTATTGGTGAGTCTGTGCATTGGATGCTTGTTTTTGTTTCAATGACAATGTTTTATGATGTGGATTTGTTGTTTTTGTAGTTCAGGTTATGTTTGAGACCTTTGTTCAATAAGTTGAGTTCATTTTCTGTGAAATCTACGTTTGTTAGGTTAACAGTTTTACTGTGAAAAATGTGAGGTGATTGAATTGTCGTTTTTGGAGGTGTTAGGTTATGTATTTTTTTGTCATGTCTTTGTTTAATTTTGTTAAGTTTTTGTTGTACCCAAGTGTTTGTTGCTTCTGCTAACTCAAGGAAGAAACTGTGTCCATATTTTTGTGTGATAGATAGGTGTAGTTTGAGAAGTTCCAAATTGTGTGAGTCTTTCTGTTCATATAAAAGTTTGATGCTCTCCTTTATGAGGGTAGTTTCTGCTTTATTTTTGGCTATTTGAGCTGGTTTCGATTTGTTGTTGGTTTTGAATTTAGCATAGTTTGGTGTAATGTTGAGTTTAAGACAGTTTTCATTGAATTGAATGTGTAGATGTTTACTTCTAACCTTAAACACTGTTGATCTGTAGGATAGGATTGTAGCTTGTCTTGCCAAATTAAATTCCTGGATTTTTTGTTCCATGACGTACTGCATTGTTAATATAAACTTTTCATGTGAAATTTAACAACTTGCAGTCAAATATTTGTTAAGAATAAGTATAACTTACTTAATCTGTTGGCCGAGTGCTTTCGAATCCATCTTCAGAGACGTGGGTTCCGAGATCATCATGTCAGTTTTTTGGTTAGAAATGCTGTGGTTTTTGTAAAATGTGATCAAAAGGTTTGTGAGATTTAAAATTCAGTTGTTCATTGAGAATGTTTTGTTTATTGTGTGTGGTGTGTTTGTATATTTCAAATTGTTCCAAGGTGTTGAGTTCGTGTCTATTAGATTTTATATGTAGAATGTGTAGGTTGGTAATGATGTCAGTAAAAGTGTGTCCAGTTTGAATGATATGGTCGGAAAAATTCGATTCAGCTTTTGATGTCAGGGCTTGAAAATGTTCCTTGTAACGTTGTTTGAATGTTTGTCCTATGTAGAATTTGTTACAATCAGAGCAGTTCAGTTTGTAGATCCCTGGGAGATCGTATTTGTTTGTGTTCAGTGTGGTTTTGAGTGTAAGTGCATTTCTTATTTTGTGTTTTGTTCTGAATGAGATGGTGTGGCCGGCTTTTTTGAAGATTTTTGCTAGTCTGTTTGATTGTGGATTGATGTATGTCATTGTGATGTATTTTTTGTCAGTGGTGTTGGTGTTTTGTTTTTTGTTTCTTATTCTATGATTGAGTTTGTCAATTAGGTCGTGTTTGTAGCCGTTTTCTTGTGCTAGGTATTTTATTGTATTTAGTTCAGTGTGGTAATTGTCAGTGGATAGCGGTGTGTTGTTGAGTCTGTGTAGCATTGACCTGAATGCTGAGTGTTTGTGTTGTGTTGGATGATTTGAGGTGCTGTGTATTAGGGTATCTGTCATTGTTGGTTTCCTGTAGATGTTGAAGCTGTGTTGTTGGTTTGTGTTCTTTGTAATTGAGAGGTCTAGGAAGTTTATTGAATTGTTTTGCTCATATTCAGCTGTGTATTGAATGTTCTTATGTATTTTGTTTATGTATGATCGAAGTTGTTCACATTGTCTTTTGTTTCCTCTGTATAGCAATGGAACATCATCTACATATCTGTGCCAGTATATTATGTTCTGTGGAAATTTGTTATTAAAGAGTATATGAGTGTTTTCGCAGTGTTGGAGATAGATTTCAGCAAATATGCTTGAGATTGGTGAGCCCATTGGCGGGTTGTGAGTAGAATTCGTTGTTGAAGGTAAAGTAATTTTGTTGAGTGATAATTTTTAGGATGTCTATTATTTCATTTATATGTTCAGTAGCTGTGTTGTTGTGAATAAGGATGTTCTGTATTATTTCTATTGTTTCATTGACAGGTATGTTGGTGTATAGGTTTGTTATATCAAAAGATGCAAGAGTGGAGTTGTGAGGAATTTGTGTGTCTTTTATTTTTGCGATAAAATCACTACTGTTTTTTATGTATGTGTTGTTGTTGATATTAATTAGTTTTCTCAGTGTTTGATCTATGTGTTTTGCTAGTTTATAGGCAGGTGCTTCTTGGTAGTTTAAAATTGGTCTGATAGGTATGTTGGGTTTGTGAATTTTAAGAAGTGTTTGAAGTGATGGTGCAGAAGGGTGTATTTGTTTCAGTTTTCTTTTTTGTGAATCATTAATTACATGATTTGTCTTGTTGATTATTTGTTTGATTTTTGTTTGGTAAACATTTGTGGGTTCGGTGTGTAGTTGTTTAATGTTGTTTTTGTTTATGTAGTTCGGTGTGTAGTTGTTTGATGTTGTTTTTGTTTATGTAGTTTTAATGTAGTTTAATGTAGTTTAATGTAGTTTTATGTAGTTGTTTAATTTGTTTTTGTTTATGTAGTTTTTTTGTTGAGCTCTTCATTGTTTATGATAACTGTAGTGTTGCCTTTGTCTGCTTTGATATAGGTGAGATTGTGAGTTAGAGCTTTGTTTTTCATTTCTTTTATGGTGTGGTTTTCTGAATTTATGGGTGGTTGTGGTTGTGAGCTGTCTGTTTTTATTGTGTTGTAGGTTTCTATTCTAAGTTCATCATGTATTTGTGGGTCTGTGCGTTGGATGCTTGTTTCTGTTTCAATGACAATGTTTTTTGATGTGGATTTGTTGTTTTTGTAGTTCAGGTTATGTTTGAGACCTTTGTTCTTCGTTTTCTGTGAAATCTACGATTCTTAGGTTAACAGTTTTACTGTAAAAAATGTGAGGTGATTGAATTGTCGTTTTTGGAGGTGTTAGGTTATGTATTTTTTTGTCATGTCTTTGTTTAATTTTGTTATGTTTTTGTTGTACCCAAGTGTTTGTTGCTTCTGCTAACTCAAGGAAGAAACTGTGTCCATATTTTTGTGTGATAGATAGGTGTAGTTTGAGAAGTTCCAAATTGTGTGAGTCTTTCTGTTCATATAAAAGTTTGATGCTCTCCTTTATGAGGGTAGTTTCTGCTTTATTTTTGGCTATTTGAGCTGGTTTCGATTTGTTGTTGGTTTTGAATTTAGCATAGTTTGGTGTAATGTTGAGTTTAAGACAGTTTTCATTGAATTGAATGTGTAGATGTTTACTTCTAACCTTAAACACTGTTGATCTGTAGGATAGGATTGTAGCTTGTCTTGCCAAATTAAATTCCTGGATTTCTTGTTCCATGACGTACTGCATTGTTAATATAAACTTTTCATGTGAAATTTAACAACTTGCAGTCAAATATTTGTTAAGAATAAGTATAACTTACTTAATCTGTTGGCCGAGTGCTTTCGAATCCATCTTCAGAGACGTGGGTTCCGAGATCATCATGTCAGTTTTTTGGTTAGAAATGCTGTGGTTTTTGTAAAATGTGTTCAAAAGGTTTGTGAGATTTAAAATTCAGTTGTTCATTGAGAATGTTTTGTTTATTGTGTGTGGTGTGTTTGTATATTTCAAATTGTTCCAAGGTGTTGAGTTCGTGTCCATTAGATTTTATATGTAGAATGTGTAGGTTGGTAATGATGTCAGTAAAAGTGTGTCCAGTTTGAATGATATGGTCGGAAAAATTCGATTCAGCTTTTGATGTCAGGGCTTGAAAATGTTCCTTGTAACGTTGTTTGAATGTTTGTCCTATGTAGAATTTGTTACAATCAGAGCAGTTCAGTTTGTAGATCCCTGGGAGATCGTATTTGTTTGTGTTCAGTGTGGTTTTGAGTGTAAGTGCATTTCTTATTTTGTGTTTTGTTCTGAATGAGATGGTGTGACCGGCTTTTTTGAAGATTTTTGGTAGTCTGTTTGATTGTGGATTGATGTATGTCATTGTGATGTATTTTTTGTCAGTGGTGTTGGTGTTTTGTTTTTTGTTTCTTATTCTATGATTGAGTTTGTCAATTAGGTCGTGTTTGTAGCCGTTTTCTTGTGCTAGGTATTTTATTGTATTTAGTTCAGTGTGGTAATTGTCAGTGGATAGCGGTGTGTTGTTGAGTCTGTGTAGCATTGACCTGAATGCTGAGTGTTTGTGTTGTGTTGGATGATTTGAGGTGCTGTGTATTAGGGTATCTGTCATTGTTGGTTTCCTGTAGATGTTGAAGCTGTGTTGTTGGTTTGTGTTCTTTGTAATTGAGAGGTCTAGGAAGTTTATTGAATTGTTTTGCTCATATTCAGCTGTGTATTGAATGTTCTTATGTATTTTGTTTATGTATGATCGAAGTTGTTCACATTGTCTTTTGTTTCCTCTGTATGGCAATAGAACATCATCTACATATCTGTGCCAGTATATTATGTTCTATGGAAATTTGTTATTGAAGAGTATATTAGTGTTTTCGCAGTGTTGGAGATAGATTTCAGCAAATATGCTTGAGATTGGTGAGCCCATTGGCAGGTTGTGAGTAGAATTCGTTGTTGAAGGTAAAGTAATTTTGTTGAGTGATGATTTTTAGGATGTCTATTATTTCATTTATATGTTCAGTAGCTGTGTTGTTGTGAATAAGGATGTTCTGTATTATTTCTATTGTTTCATTGACAGGTATGTTGGTGTATAGGTTTGTTATATCGAAAGATGCAAGAGTGGAGTTGTGAGGAATTTGTGTGTCTTTTATTTTTGCGATAAGATCGCTACTGTTTTTTATGTATGTGTTGTTGTTGATATTAATTAGTTTTCTCAGTGTTTGATCTATGTGTTTTGCTAGTTTATAGGCAGGTGCTTCTTGGTAGTTTAAAATTGGTCTGATAGGTATGTTGGGTTTGTGAATTTTAAGAAGTGTTTGAAGTGATGATGCAGAAGGGTGTATTTGTTTCAGTTTTCTTTTTTGTGAATCATTAATTACATGATTTGTCTTGTTGATTATTTGTTTGATTTTTGTTTGGTAAACATTTGTGGGTTCGGTGTGTAGTTGTTTAATGTTGTTTTTGTTTATGTAGTTCGGTGTGTAGTTGTTTGATGTTGTTTTTGTTTATGTAGTTTTAATGTAGTTTAATGTAGTTTAATGTAGTTTTATGTATTTGTTTAATTTGTTTTTGTTTATGTAGTTTTTTTGTTGAGCTCTTCATTGTTTATGATAACTGTAGTGTTGCCTTTGTCTGCTTTGATATAGGTGAGATTGTGAGTTAGAGCTTTGTTTTTCATTTCTTTTATGGTGTGGTTTTCTGAATTTATGGGTGGTTGTGGTTGTGAGCTGTCTGTTTTTATTGTGTTGTAGGTTTCTATTCTAAGTTCATCATGTATTTGTGGGTCTGTGCGTTGGATGCTTGTTTCTGTTTCAATGACAATGTTTTTTGATGTGGATTTGTTGTTTTTGTAGTTCAGGTTATGTTTGAGACCTTTGTTCTTCGTTTTCTGTGAAATCTACGATTCTTAGGTTAACAGTTTTACTGTAAAAAATGTGAGGTGATTGAATTGTCGTTTTTGGAGGTGTTAGGTTATGTATTTTTTTGTCATGTCTTTGTTTAATTTTGTTATGTTTTTGTTGTACCCAAGTGTTTGTTGCTTCTGCTAACTCAAGGAAGAAACTGTGTCCATATTTTTGTGTGATAGATAGGTGTAGTTTGAGAAGTTCCAAATTGTGTGAGTCTTTCTGTTCATATAAAAGTTTGATGCTCTCCTTTATGAGGGTAGTTTCTGCTTTATTTTTGGCTATTTGAGCTGGTTTCGATTTGTTGTTGGTTTTGAATTTAGCATAGTTTGGTGTAATGTTGAGTTTAAGACAGTTTTCATTGAATTGAATGTGTAGATGTTTACTTCTAACCTTAAACACTGTTGATCTGTAGGATAGGATTGTAGCTTGTCTTGCCAAATTAAATTCCTGGATTTCTTGTTCCATGACGTACTGCATTGTTAATATAAACTTTTCATGTGAAATTTAACAACTTGCAGTCAAATATTTGTTAAGAATAAGTATAACTTACTTAATCTGTTGGCCGAGTGCTTTCGAATCCATCTTCAGAGACGTGGGTTCCGAGATCATCATGTCAGTTTTTTGGTTAGAAATGCTGTGGTTTTTGTAAAATGTGATCAAAAGGTTTGTGAGATTTAAAATTCAGTTGTTCATTGAGAATGTTTTGTTTATTGTGTGTGGTGTGTTTGTATATTTCAAATTGTTCCAAGGTGTTGAGTTCGTGTCCATTAGATTTTATATGTAGAATGTGTAGGTTGGTAATGATGTCAGTAAAAGTGTGTCCAGTTTGAATGATATGGTCGGAAAAATTCGATTCAGCTTTTGATGTCAGGGCTTGAAAATGTTCCTTGTAACGTTGTTTGAATGTTTGTCCTATGTAGAATTTGTTACAATCAGAGCAGTTCAGTTTGTAGATCCCTGGGAGATCGTATTTGTTTGTGTTCAGTGTGGTTTTGAGTGTAAGTGCATTTCTTATTTTGTGTTTTGTTCTGAATGAGATGGTGTGACCGGCTTTTTTGAAGATTTTTGGTAGTCTGTTTGATTGTGGATTGATGTATGTCATTGTGATGTATTTTTTGTCAGTGGTGTTGGTGTTTTGTTTTTTGTTTCTTATTCTATGATTGAGTTTGTCAATTAGGTCGTGTTTGTAGCCGTTTTCTTGTGCTAGGTATTTTATTGTATTTAGTTCAGTGTGGTAATTGTCAGTGGATAGCGGTGTGTTGTTGAGTCTGTGTAGCATTGACCTGAATGCTGAGTGTTTGTGTTGTGTTGGATGATTTGAGGTGCTGTGTATTAGGGTATCTGTCATTGTTGGTTTCCTGTAGATGTTGAAGCTGTGTTGTTGGTTTGTGTTCTTTGTAATTGAGAGGTCTAGGAAGTTTATTGAATTGTTTTGCTCATATTCAGCTGTGTATTGAATGTTCTTATGTATTTTGTTTATGTATGATCGAAGTTGTTCACATTGTCTTTTGTTTCCTCTGTATGGCAATAGAACATCATCTACATATCTGTGCCAGTATATTATGTTCTATGGAAATTTGTTATTGAAGAGTATATTAGTGTTTTCGCAGTGTTGGAGATAGATTTCAGCAAATATGCTTGAGATTGGTGAGCCCATTGGCAGGTTGTGAGTAGAATTCGTTGTTGAAGGTAAAGTAATTTTGTTGAGTGATGATTTTTAGGATGTCTATTATTTCATTTATATGTTCAGTAGCTGTGTTGTTGTGAATAAGGATGTTCTGTATTATTTCTATTGTTTCATTGACAGGTATGTTGGTGTATAGGTTTGTTATATCGAAAGATGCAAGAGTGGAGTTGTGAGGAATTTGTGTGTCTTTTATTTTTGCGATAAGATCGCTACTGTTTTTTATGTATGTGTTGTTGTTGATATTAATTAGTTTTCTCAGTGTTTGATCTATGTGTTTTGCTAGTTTATAGGCAGGTGCTTCTTGGTAGTTTAAAATTGGTCTGATAGGTATGTTGGGTTTGTGAATTTTAAGAAGTGTTTGAAGTGATGATGCAGAAGGGTGTATTTGTTTCAGTTTTCTTTTTTGTGAATCATTAATTACATGATTTGTCTTGTTGATTATTTGTTTGATTTTTGTTTGGTAAACATTTGTGGGTTCGGTGTGTAGTTGTTTAATGTTGTTTTTGTTTATGTAGTTCGGTGTGTAGTTGTTTGATGTTGTTTTTGTTTATGTAGTTTTAATGTAGTTTAATGTAGTTTAATGTAGTTTTATGTATTTGTTTAATTTGTTTTTGTTTATGTAGTTTTTTTGTTGAGCTCTTCATTGTTTATGATAACTGTAGTGTTGCCTTTGTCTGCTTTGATATAGGTGAGATTGTGAGTTAGAGCTTTGTTTTTCATTTCTTTTATGGTGTGGTTTTCTGAATTTATGGGTGGTTGTGGTTGTGAGCTGTCTGTTTTTATTGTGTTGTAGGTTTCTATTCTAAGTTCATCATGTATTTGTGGGTCTGTGCGTTGGATGCTTGTTTCTGTTTCAATGACAATGTTTTTTGATGTGGATTTGTTGTTTTTGTAGTTCAGGTTATGTTTGAGACCTTTGTTCTTCGTTTTCTGTGAAATCTACGATTCTTAGGTTAACAGTTTTACTGTAAAAAATGTGAGGTGATTGAATTGTCGTTTTTGGAGGTGTTAGGTTATGTATTTTTTTGTCATGTCTTTGTTTAATTTTGTTATGTTTTTGTTGTACCCAAGTGTTTGTTGCTTCTGCTAACTCAAGGAAGAAACTGTGTCCATATTTTTGTGTGATAGATAGGTGTAGTTTGAGAAGTTCCAAATTGTGTGAGTCTTTCTGTTTATATAAAAGTTTGATGCTCTCCTTGATGAAGGTAGTTTCTGTTTTATTTTTGGCTGTTTGAGCTGGTTTCGATTTGTTGTTGGTTTTGAATTTAGCATAGTTTGGTGTAATGTTGAGTTTAAGACAGTTTTTATTGGATTGAATGTGTAGATGTTTACTTCTAACCTTAAACACTGTTCATCTGTAGGATAGGATTGTAGGTTGCCTTGCCAAATTAAATTCCTGGATTTCTTGTTCCATGACGTACTGCATTGTTAATATTAACTTTTCATGTGAAATTTAACAACTTGCAGTCAAATATTTGTTAAGAATAAGTATAACTTACTTAATCTGTTGGCCGAGCGCTTTCGAATCCATCTTCAGAGGCGTGGGTTCCTAGATCATCATGTCAGTTTTTTGGTTAGAAATGCTGTGGTTTTTGTAAAATGTGATCAAAAGGTTTGTGAGATTTAAAATTCAGTTGTTCATTGAGAATGTTTTGTTTATTGTTTGTGGTGTGTTTGTATATTTCAAATTGTTCCAAGGTGTTGAGTTCGTGTCCATGAGATTTTATTTGTAGAATGTGTAGGTTGGTAATGATGTCAGTAAAAGTGTGTCCAGTTTGAATGATATGGTCGAAAAAATTCGATTCATCTTTTGATGTCAGGGCTTGAAAATGTTCCTTGTAACATTGTTTGAATGTTTGTCCTATGTAGAATTTGTTACAATCAGAGCAGTTCAGTTTGTAGATCCCTGGGAGATCGTATTTGTTTGTGTTCAGTGTGGTTTTGAGTGTAAGTGCATTTCTTATTTTGTGTTTTGTTCTGAATGAGATGGTGTGGCCGGCTTTTTTGAAGATTTTTGGTAGTCTGTTTGATTGTGGATTGATGTATGTCATTGTGATGTATTTTTTGTCAGTGGTGTTGGTGTTTTGTTTTTTGCTTCTTATTCTATGATTGAGTTTGTCAATTAGGTCGTGTTTGTAGCCGTTTTCTTGTGCTAGGTATTTTATTGTATTTAGTTCAGTGTGGTAATTGTCAGTGGATAGCGGTGTGTTGTTGAGTCTGTGTAGCATTGACCTGAATGCTGAGTGTTTGTGTTGTGTTGGATGATTTGAGGTGCTGTGTATTAGGGTATCTGTCATTGTTGGTTTCCTGTAGATGTTGAAGCTGTGTTGTTGGTTTGTGTTCTTTGTAATTGAGAGGTCTAGGAAGTTTATTGAATTGTTTTGCTCATATTCAGCTGTGTATTGAATGTTCTTATGTATTTTGTTTATGTATGATCGAAGTTGTTCACATTGTCTTTTGTTTCCTCTGTATAGCAATAGAACATCATCTACATATCTGTGCCAGTATATTATGTTCTGTGGAAATTTGTTATTAAAGAGTATATGTGTAGGAATTATTCGTAGAAATTATTTAACTTCATGAATCAACAAATAACATTTTTATTTGTCCTACTTACAACGAGACTATTTCATAGACTAACTTTCTGAGTTTGTTATTTTCTAAATATTCTGATTCAACATATGATAATTATGTTGAGTTCACATATGTCACTATGTTCAGTTCAGCATATGAGCTTTTCCTACATTCGGCCATTCTGATAAAGTGGCTTGTCCTCAAGCCTGGAAACGCAAAAAAAAACAAAACAACAAAACACAAAAGAAACAGAAATTAGGATACTAACAAAATTAAATAGATGCCCAGGGCTTTATGAATTCGGCGTGTGTGCTGGTCTTCTTTGGCCCCTCATGTTCTCCAACACGCTGTAACTCATTCATATCATTCTCTGATTTCTAGCTCTGCACCTCTGCTTCTAAATTTGCTTCACATCTTCTTCTTTTCTTCAACTTAATCCCTATTTTCTGTGATGTCATTCTCATTTCGATCTTCCTCTTCCACCTGTGTTTCCACTTCTGCATTCTATTGATCCACAGCTGTAGTTCGAGAAATGGAAATTCTTTTGTCTCAATCTTGTTTACAATTTTCACTAGTTTAACCTTGTAATACTTTTTTGCAATCGTTGTAACTTTAGACTTCCGCTTGCGACTAGTTGAGTCCGAATCTCTGGATGATGAGTTTGAATCACTCAATCCACTACTGGCTGATGAATCACTGTTGCTGCTTGAAGAATGTTTTTCTTTCTTTTTCAGTTTCATATTTTTCTCTTCTTCCCTTTTCATTTTCTTCGCTTTCTCATCTTTTGCTTTGACTGCTTCCTCTGCGCCAAGTGATGCTGAGGTGTTATTTTGTTCGATCACAAGACTACTGTTTTGTGAGGAACTTCCAGCCAAAGGCGATGAGAACTCAACAGAGGGGTGCTCTTCTTTAGATCTGATTTTTCGCTTCGTGTTAGATGAACCAGTTGCAGTATTAAACTGTGCCACGTTTTGTTTCTTAAATTTAGGCTCATCACAAGACTCTGTTTCCAAGCCTTCATACTTCCTTTCAATGACCTTTTCGCAACGAAATCCACCTGAAGAATTGTTACTAAACTTGATTTTTGTTTGGTAAACATTTGTGGGTTCGGTGTGTAGTTGTTTAATGTTGTTTTTGTTTATGTAGTTCGGTGTGTAGTTGTTTGATGTTGTTTTTGTTTATGTAGTTTTAATGTAGTTTAATGTAGTTTAATGTAGTTTTATGTATTTGTTTAATTTGTTTTTGTTTATGTAGTTTTTTTGTTGAGCTCTTCATTGTTTATGATAACTGTAGTGTTGCCTTTGTCTGCTTTGATATAGGTGAGATTGTGAGTTAGAGCTTTGTTTTTCATTTCTTTTATGGTGTGGTTTTCTGAATTTATGGGTGGTTGTGGTTGTGAGCTGTCTGTTTTTATTGTGTTGTAGGTTTCTATTCTAAGTTCATCATGTATTTGTGGGTCTGTGTGTTGGATGCTTGTTTCTGTTTCAATGACAATGTTTTTTGATGTGGATTTGTTGTTTTTGTAGTTCAGGTTATGTTTGAGACCTTTGTTCTTCGTTTTCTGTGAAATCTACGATTCTTAGGTTAACAGTTTTACTGTAAAAAATGTGAGGTGATTGAATTGTCGTTTTTGGAGGTGTTAGGTTATGTATTTTTTTGTCATGTCTTTGTTTAATTTTGTTATGTTTTTGTTGTACCCAAGTGTTTGTTGCTTCTGCTAACTCAAGGAAGAAACTGTGTCCATATTTTTGTGTGATAGATAGGTGTAGTTTGAGAAGTTCCAAATTGTGTGAGTCTTTCTGTTTATATAAAAGTTTGATGCTCTCCTTGATGAAGGTAGTTTCTGTTTTATTTTTGGCTGTTTGAGCTGGTTTCGATTTGTTGTTGGTTTTGAATTTAGCATAGTTTGGTGTAATGTTGAGTTTAAGACAGTTTTTATTGGATTGAATGTGTAGATGTTTACTTCTAACCTTAAACACTGTTCATCTGTAGGATAGGATTGTAGGTTGCCTTGCCAAATTAAATTCCTGGATTTCTTGTTCCATGACGTACTGCATTGTTAATATTAACTTTTCATGTGAAATTTAACAACTTGCAGTCAAATATTTGTTAAGAATAAGTATAACTTACTTAATCTGTTGGCCGAGCGCTTTCGAATCCATCTTCAGAGGCGTGGGTTCCTAGATCATCATGTCAGTTTTTTGGTTAGAAATGCTGTGGTTTTTGTAAAATGTGATCAAAAGGTTTGTGAGATTTAAAATTCAGTTGTTCATTGAGAATGTTTTGTTTATTGTTTGTGGTGTGTTTGTATATTTCAAATTGTTCCAAGGTGTTGAGTTCGTGTCCATGAGATTTTATTTGTAGAATGTGTAGGTTGGTAATGATGTCAGTAAAAGTGTGTCCAGTTTGAATGATATGGTCGAAAAAATTCGATTCATCTTTTGATGTCAGGGCTTGAAAATGTTCCTTGTAACATTGTTTGAATGTTTGTCCTATGTAGAATTTGTTACAATCAGAGCAGTTCAGTTTGTAGATCCCTGGGAGATCGTATTTGTTTGTGTTCAGTGTGGTTTTGAGTGTAAGTGCATTTCTTATTTTGTGTTTTGTTCTGAATGAGATGGTGTGGCCGGCTTTTTTGAAGATTTTTGGTAGTCTGTTTGATTGTGGATTGATGTATGTCATTGTGATGTATTTTTTGTCAGTGGTGTTGGTGTTTTGTTTTTTGCTTCTTATTCTATGATTGAGTTTGTCAATTAGGTCGTGTTTGTAGCCGTTTTCTTGTGCTAGGTATTTTATTGTATTTAGTTCAGTGTGGTAATTGTCAGTGGATAGCGGTGTGTTGTTGAGTCTGTGTAGCATTGACCTGAATGCTGAGTGTTTGTGTTGTGTTGGATGATTTGAGGTGCTGTGTATTAGGGTATCTGTCATTGTTGGTTTCCTGTAGATGTTGAAGCTGTGTTGTTGGTTTGTGTTCTTTGTAATTGAGAGGTCTAGGAAGTTTATTGAATTGTTTTGCTCATATTCAGCTGTGTATTGAATGTTCTTATGTATTTTGTTTATGTATGATCGAAGTTGTTCACATTGTCTTTTGTTTCCTCTGTATAGCAATAGAACATCATCTACATATCTGTGCCAGTATATTATGTTCTGTGGAAATTTGTTATTAAAGAGTATATGTGTAGGAATTATTCGTAGAAATTATTTAACTTCATGAATCAACAAATAACATTTTTATTTGTCCTACTTACAACGAGACTATTTCATAGACTAACTTTCTGAGTTTGTTATTTTCTAAATATTCTGATTCAACATATGATAATTATGTTGAGTTCACATATGTCACTATGTTCAGTTCAGCATATGAGCTTTTCCTACATTCGGCCATTCTGATAAAGTGGCTTGTCCTCAAGCCTGGAAACGCAAAAAAAAACAAAACAACAAAACACAAAAGAAACAGAAATTAGGATACTAACAAAATTAAATAGATGCCCAGGGCTTTATGAATTCGGCGTGTGTGCTGGTCTTCTTTGGCCCCTCATGTTCTCCAACACGCTGTAACTCATTCATATCATTCTCTGATTTCTAGCTCTGCACCTCTGCTTCTAAATTTGCTTCACATCTTCTTCTTTTCTTCAACTTAATCCCTATTTTCTGTGATGTCATTCTCATTTCGATCTTCCTCTTCCACCTGTGTTTCCACTTCTGCATTCTATTGATCCACAGCTGTAGTTCGAGAAATGGAAATTCTTTTGTCTCAATCTTGTTTACAATTTTCACTAGTTTAACCTTGTAATACTTTTTTGCAATCGTTGTAACTTTAGACTTCCGCTTGCGACTAGTTGAGTCCGAATCTCTGGATGATGAGTTTGAATCACTCAATCCACTACTGGCTGATGAATCACTGTTGCTGCTTGAAGAATGTTTTTCTTTCTTTTTCAGTTTCATATTTTTCTCTTCTTCCCTTTTCATTTTCTTCGCTTTCTCATCTTTTGCTTTGACTGCTTCCTCTGCGCCAAGTGATGCTGAGGTGTTATTTTGTTCGATCACAAGACTACTGTTTTGTGAGGAACTTCCAGCCAAAGGCGATGAGAACTCAACAGAGGGGTGCTCTTCTTTAGATCTGATTTTTCGCTTCGTGTTAGATGAACCAGTTGCAGTATTAAACTGTGCCACGTTTTGTTTCTTAAATTTAGGCTCATCACAAGACTCTGTTTCCAAGCCTTCATACTTCCTTTCAATGACCTTTTCGCAACGAAATCCACCTGAAGAATTGTTACTAAACTTGAAATTTTCATTAGAACGGATTTGTTTGCCTCTATCGTACAAGTCTTTCATTCTTTGATTATGTTTTACAATTCTTTCTTCTCTTTCTCTTTCTTCTTTTTCTCTTTTTTCTCTTTCAACTCTTTCTTCTCTTTCTTTTTTTCTCTTTCAACTCTTTCTTCTGTTATGTTTATTAACAAATTTTCAATGAATTCCTCATCATAGTTTTCAGAATCTTTTATAAGTGAACATATCTGTGGCACTTTAGGGTTGCTAGGTAAAGTAACATCCAACTCCTGTGCCAATACTAACAGATCAGCCTTCCTAGTTCTTGCCAAAAATGCCATAATAAGTATGTGTTCAAGTATTAATAATAATACTCACCGAAATACTGTATCCAATGTATTTTCTTCAATCCTGAAAACTCTCTGGATGAAATAACTCAATTCATCCCGTTCATCAATATCGGAACAACTTTCCTTGGATGAAATAATTCTTCAATCCCAAAAACAACTCTCTGGATGAAATAACTCAATTCATCCCGGACGAGTCCCCAAAATTGTAGGAATTATTCGTAGAAATTATTTAACTTCATGAATCAACAAATAACATTTTTATTTGTCCTACTTACAACAAGACTATTTCATAGACTAACTTTCTGAGTTTGTTATTTTCTAAATATTCTGATTCAACATATGATAATTATGTTGAGTTCACATATGTCACTATGTTCAGTTCAGCATATGAGCTTTTCCTACATATGAGTGTTTTCGCAGTGTTGGAGATATATTTCAGCAAATATGCTTGAGATTGGTGAGCCCATTGGCAGGTTGTGAGTAGAATTCGTTGTTGAAGGTAAAGTAATTTTGTTGAGTGATGATTTTTAGGATGTCTATTATTTCATTTATATGTTCAGTAGCTGTGTTGTTGTGAATAAGGATGTTCTGTATTATTTCTATTGTTTCAGTGACAGGTATGTTGGTGTATAGGTTTGTTATATCGAAAGATGCAAGAGTGGAGTTGTGAGGAATTTGTGTGTCTTATTTTTGCGATAAGATTGCTACTGTTTTTTATGTATGTGTTGTTGTTGATATTAATTAGTTTTCTCAGTGTTTCATCTATGTGTTTTGCTAGTTTATAGGCAGGTGCTTCTTGGTAGTTTACAATTGGTCTGATAGGTATGTTGGGTTTGTGAATTTTGGGAAGTGTTTGAAGTGATGGTGCAGAAGGGTTTATTTGTTTCAGTTTTCTTTTTTGTGAATCATTAATTACATGATTTGTCTTGTTGATTATTTGTTTGATTTTTGTTTGGTAAACATTTGTGGGTTTGGTGTGTAGTTGTTTAATGTTGTTTTTGTTTATGTAGTCAAGTGTTTTTTTGTTGAGCTCTTCATTGTTTATGATAACTGTAGTATTGCCTTTGTCTGCTTTGATATAGGTGAGATTGTGAGTTAGAGCTTTGTTTTTCAATTCTTTTATGGTGTGGTTTTCTGAATTTATGGGTGGGTGTGGTTGTGAGCTGTTTGTTTTTATTGTGTTGTAGGTTTATATTCTGAGTTCATCATGTATTTGTGAGTCTGTGCATTGGATGCTTGTTTTTGTTTCAATGACAATGTTTTTTGATGTGGATTTGTTGTTTTTGTAGTTCAGGTTATGTTTGAGACCTTTGTTCAATAAGTTGAGTTCGGTTTCTGTGAAATCTACGTTTGTTAGGTTAACAGTTTTACTGTGAAAAATGTGAGGTGATTGAATTATCGTTTTTGGAGGTGTTAGGTTATGTATTTTTTTGTCATGTCTTTGTTTAATTTTGTTAAGTTTTTGTTGTACCCAAGTGTTTGTTGCTTCTGCTACCTCAAGGAAGAAACTGTGTCCATATTTTTGTGTGATAGATAGGTGTAGTTTGAGAAGTTCCAAATTGTGTGAGTCTTTCTGTTCATATAAAAGTTTGATGCTCTCCTTGATGAGGGTAGTTTCTGCTTTATTTATGGCTATTTGCGCTGGTTTCGATTTGTTGTTGGTTTTGAATTTAGCATAGTTTGGTGTAATGTTGAGTTTAAGACAGTTTTCATTGAATTGAATGTGTAGATGTTTACTTCTAACCTTAAACACTGTTGATCTGTAGGATAGGATTGTAGCTTGTCTTGCCTAATTAAATTCCTGGATTTCTTGTTCCATGACGAACTGCATTGTTAATATTAACTTTTCATGTGAAATTTAACAACTTGCAGTCAAATATTTGTTAAGAATAAGTATAACTTACTTAATCTGTTGGCCGAGCGCTTTCGAATCCATCTTCAGAGGCGTGGGTTCCTAGATCATCATGTCAGTTTTTTGGTTAGAAGTGTTGTGGTTTTTGTAAAATGTGATCAAAAGGTTTGTGAGATTTAAAATTCAGTTGTTCATTGAGAATGTTTTGTTTATTGTGTGTGGTGTGTTTGTATATTTCAAATTGTTCCAAGGTGTTGAGTTCGTGTCCATTAGATTTTATATGTAGAATGTGTAGGTTGGTAATGATGTCAGTAAAAGTGTGTCCAGTTTGAATGATATGGTCGGAAAAATTCGATTCAGCTTTTGATGTCAGGGCTTGAAAATGTTCCTTGTAACGTTGTTCTAATGTTTGTCCTATGTAGAATTTGTTACAATCAGAGCAGTTCAGTTTGTAGATCCCTGGGAGATCGTATTTGTTTGTGTTCAGTGTGGTTTTGAATGTAAGTGCATTTCTTATTTTGTGTTTTGTTCTGAATGAGATGGTGTGGCCGGCTTTTTTGAAGAATTTTGCTAGTCTGATTGTGGATTGATGTATGTCATTGTGATGTATTTTTTGTCAGTGGTGTTAGTGTTTTGTTTTTTGTTTCTTATTCTATGATTGAGTTTGTCAATTAGGTCGTGTTTGTAGCCGTTTTCTTGTGCTAGGTATTTTATTGTATTTAGTTCAGTGTGGTAATTGTCAGTGGATAGCGGTGTGTTGTTGAGTCTGTGTAGCATTGACCTGAATGCTGAGTGTTTGTGTTGTGTTGGATGATTTGAGGTGCTGTGTATTAGGGTATCTGTCATTGTTGGTTTTCTGTAGATGTTGAAGCTGTGTTGTTGGTTTGTGTTCTTTGTAATTGAGAGGTCTAGGAAGTTTATTGAATTGTTTTGCTCATATTCAGCTGTGTATTGAATGTTCTTATGTATTTTGTTTATGTATGATCGAAGTTGTCCACATTGTCTTTTGTTTCCTCTGTATAGCAATAGAACATCATCTACATATCTGTGCCAGTATATTATGTTCTGTGGAAATTTGTTATTAAAGAGTATATGAGTGTTTTCGCAGTGTTGGAGATATATTTCAGCAAATATGCTTGAGATTGGTGAGCCCATTGGCAGGTTGTGAGTAGAATTCGTTGTTGAAGGTAAAGTGGCTCAAAACCGGGAAGGGAAACTAGTTTCAGATGATAAATTCATATCTTCAATTGTATTAAAAGACGTTAATCGATCAAAAAATCAGGATAGCATTAGTGGAAGGAACTCTTGTAGCAATCTGATAGGCTCTCAAGATTCTGAAAGATTAAGTAAATCTACTTCAATATGCAAAAGCAACGATAAAGTAATAAGGGATGATAGGGAAGTACCGGTACTCACTGTGTTCCATCAGAATATTCAATACATTCGTAACAAAATAGATAGAATCGAAGTATTTTTTAAAGAAGAGGCTCCTGATATAGCTATTTTCACAGAGCATGGTTTAAAAGAAGATGAATTGTCACAACTTAATTTTCCAAACTATTCATTGAAAACGTCGTATTGCAGGACATCTCATCGAAGTGGGGGAGTAGCTATCTTCACTAAAAATGCTAAGAATATGCAAACATTTAATTTAGAATATGTAGAGAAATTTGCTGTGGAAATGGATTTAGAAGTTACTGGTTTGAGAGTAAAAATCGACAATAATTTCGAAGTAGCGGTGTTAGGAATTTACAGGTCACCAAATGGGGAATGGAACAATTTTTGTGAACTATTCAATAGGCTTTTAGAGATTACTACTACTCGTTTTACAAACGTTATTGTAGCGGGAGATTTCAATACAGACTTTGCAACACAGAATAAAATGACAGAAGATTTAAAGGATATTATATGCATGAATAACTTGGAAATAAAAGTTCATGAATATACCAGAGTCACAAGAACATCACAAACAATAATTGATAACATCCTTACTAATATAGATTACGGTACTCTAAAACAAGATTAGGCGGCTCGGAACTATCTGATCATGACTATCAAATCTTAGAGGTGGGGTTGCAAGGTCATAAATCAATTAAAAAGAGTAGAGTAATGAAAGAAATTCAACAATGTGAACAGGGGAATATCGATTGTTTGAAGCAGAATCTGCTACAAGAAAACTGGAGTAGGGTTTACAATAGCAATAGTTTAAATGACAAATATGATAGTTTCATTAATATTTTAAGGTTTCATATTACTACGAGTTGTCCAGTTAAAAAAGTCCCTGTAAAGAACAAATTAGACAAGATTGAAGAGTGGATAACTGATGATATCCTTGCAGAAAGAAATAGGGTTAAAGATGCATATGATGAATTCAAACTATCTAGAAATATGTTAAGTGAAGATAATTACAAAGCTCTAAAGAAAAATTATACAAGAGAAGTGAAAAGAGCGAAATGTAAGAAAACAGCTGAAATTTTGAATAATAGTGTGTACTTTAACACAGCAGTGTGGGATGTAATAAACAAAAATAGGCAAGTAGCTCATGTAGATGCTTATACTAGTGTCCCCAGAATAATTAACGAAAATAAAAAATATATTGATGATAGTGTAGACATTTGTAATTTCTTTAACAGATATTATCAACTGGTTGCTAAGGATCTTCAAAAATCTCTTAATACAGGTATTAGTGATGCAAACATGAGGAATACTGAGGGGATTCAGAACGAATTAAAATTCCACCCAGTATGCCAAGACGAGTTGTCAAATATCATTGATAGTTTAAATAATAAAAAAACTGTAGGAATGGATGGGGTATCCAGTAAAATTCTGAAAGAATGTAAAGATCAATTGTTAGACCCTTTGATTCATCTGATCAATCATTCATTAGAACAAGGTGTTTTTCCAGATAATTTAAAAGAGGGGAAGATCTTGCCAATCTTCAAAAGTGGCGATAGAGAAAAGGTAGAAAACTATAGGCCCATTAGTATTTTAAATGTAATAAGTAAAATTTTTGAAAGAGTAGTTCTAAATAGGTTACTTCTGCACCTTCAAGAAGCTAACTTTATCTGTGATGAACAGCATGGCTTCCAGAAAGGGAGATCAACAAAAACAGCCATAGTTTCTCTAGTTGAAAAACTAATAGATATAATAGATTCAGGTGATAAAGCTACTGCAATCTTCTTAGATCTGTCAAAGGCATTTGATTGTGTTAATCATAGAACTTTATTGGAAATACTGCAAAATGTAGGTGTAAATGGGGTTGAACTGAAATGGTTTGAATCATATCTTATTGGGAGAAAACAATGTGTAGAACTAACTACAGTAGTTGGTAATAGTATAGTAAAGAATAAATCTAATAAATTAGAGGTGCAAGCTGGAGTGCCTCAGGGGTCAATACTAGGTCCATTGCTTTTTTTGTTATATGTCAACCATTTACCTAAAGAATTAATTAGTGGTAGAGCCCTCTTATTTGCTGATGATACATCACTCATTTTCAGCAATTCCATTCTAGATAATTTAGAAATAAGTGCCCATATAGGTGTGCAGTCCATTGTCCAATTTTTAAACCAGTTGAAATTAACTATAAATAGTAAGAAATGCCAATACCTTCAATTCAAAAACAAACATAATTTAAATGAAGATTGGGCTATAAACGTGTTTGTAAACGATAATCAATTAGACCAGGAAGAAAAAATTGCATTTCTAGGAGTTACGTTGGATAGACGATTGACCTGGACTCCATACATTGAGAAAATATGTAGTAAAATTTCATCTGGGGTATTTGTCCTGCGACAGCTCGCTAGATTGAATGACAAAAAGTTACTTTTTACAGCTTACCATGGGCTCTTACTGTCACATATTAGGTATGCTATCTTAGTATGGGGTAATTCATCAAAACAAAATCTTGATAGGGTGTTTAAGATCCAAAAGAAAGCGGTTAGGTGTATAGAAAGAGTAAATAGATTAGATTCATGTAGGCCGTTGTTCAAGAGACTTGGTCTCCTAACTGTACCCTGCTTATATGTGTATGAAGCTACTTTATATGTAAAAACGAATGATATTAACCAAAATCTTGATGTACATGATTATAATACAAGAAGCCGAGGAGATTATCACTTGGTGAGTCACAATAGTAGCCTATTCAAACAAAAACCTAGTTATATTGGTAGGAAATTCTACAACAAGCTACCGCAGTTTTTGAAGAGTCTTGAAAATATAGAAATATTTAAAAATCAATTGAAGAAATATTTAGTTGATAAAGCTTTTTATAGTGTACAAGAGTTCCTTTCACATCAAAATTAAGCCTCACCTCAACTAATTGAAGTAATTATGGTATCTAGTGTATAATATTGTTGATCTGACTTGTCTTATACTCCTTAACTGGAGTCTCCAAGACGTAATCTACAAAAAAAAAAAAAAAAAAAAAAAAAAAAAAAAAAAGTAATTTTGTTGAGTGATGATTTTTAGGATGTCTATTATTTCATTTATATGTTCAGTAGCTGTGTTGTTGTGAATAAGGATGTTCTGTATTATTTCTATTGTTCCAGTGACAGGTATGTTGGTGTATAGGTTTAGCAGCACTGGTTGCTGCTGTAAGTTATTCGAGTAAACTGTTCTATAAATTATCATTTATTTGAAGAGTTTCAAGTGAATTTTCATTGATGTTTTGAGTGATTAATAGAGACTTATATATAAACTTTGTATTTGCGAAAGAAAATCGTGAGTACATTATCAATATTAATGCATTATAATAATCAGAAATATTTTAACCTAGAAGTGTCAGTTATGATAAAGGTGGATTCAGTTGTGCTGAAGGGCTGTTAATTGGACTTTCACCTCCTTGCTTTCAATTTAAAAAAACGAACAATTAAGGCTGTGCGCTAGGCACCGTGACTCTGACCAAGTCTCGAGTCCCGACTCAAGGCAAAAAACAAACGAGTCTACAATCGAGTCGAATCGAGTTTGGTCCGGTTTTGAATCACTCTGGTGGATTTGTACGTAACTAGCTTTCCATAGCCCTGGAACGTTGCCAGATCTCTTGGCTCCCGTCTGCTCCGCTCTTCGAATGGCCTGACTAGGCCTTCTTGGGAGGGAGGCAGAGTCGTTCTACTACATCTAGTAAAGCAAATATAGTTTACAAGCCTCAGCCACAGATATTCTAATACCTGAGCTTTCATTCACAAAAGTAATCAGATATGTCTGACGGCTAGAGAGCCTGGACAGTTTTTGCCCTCTGTTCACTTAGGGTGGCATGAGTAGTTTGGTACATTGTTTTGTGCCGTGTTCCATTTTTAACCTAATATTGTACAGAATTCGACAATAATAAAACTAATAATTGATTAATGACATTAATGTAAGGAGTTTTCTGCTGTGTTAATAATGGCAAGGCAAAGCATTAGTTGGGTCATGTCTTTCAATATTTTGTTTTTTATTTTTCTATTCACCCAGGGTTACTCCTAATTCAATCGGTTACATGCTAAACGCGCACAACTGAAATTCCATGGAATTCTGTGCAAAACGCGCACAAGTTTTATTGAAGGGTCAAGAAAGGGCCTCGGCTACCTGAAAATCGGAAGTCGATTCGGAAGTATTATTAATCACTTTTAGATCATTACAGTGATCAATCAAATCATAAGTAACAACAAACTGTATACTTTGAATGGAAATTGTAACATAATTTTTTAAACAATATCAAATTATGATTTGATTGTGTGGAGTTTCATCCACATTAATATTATTATAATATTATATTCAGTAATATTATCAATATCATTGAGAAGCTGAAATGATCTTTGTAATCAAAACATTACAGATTTTCATTGAATGAATCATCACAAGATCAACAACAAGTGGTATTTTAAGCTACAGAGAAATTAAAAATCTCAAGATCATCCACCACAGACTAGACTACATATTTTTCTAGAATATATTCTGATGTTCTGGATTTTTCTATCATCCGTTCAATTTTAATAGGTTCTATTGAATAGTTTTATTAAATTAACTTTCGAATGTAGATAAAATTGATTGATTTTTAATTTATTCAGTGAATTATATTTCCATATTTTAGCAAAACCCAGAATTCTTCTATTTAATGATTCCACTGTTACTGAAAAATCAAAGTAAAAAACAAAACGGCAGTTCCAGGTAGTGGAGACCCTTTTCTGACCCTTTGATGAATCTTGTGCACGTTTAGTTTAAAAAATAGTTTCTGAGTGAGTAAAACCGGGGGCCATCACGTGTTTTTGGCGCCCAAAGCAAATATCTTAGATTTTGGAAAAATTGATTAAATTTGGAAAAATATCTAATATACAGGAAAATAAAATTGACTATTATAATTTGGAGAAGGCTTTTTTACAGACAACCATTTATTACCTCATATTCAAAACATATATAATATTTCCATAATATTCTTGTAATTTTCTAAGCCAATTCTTGGAAATACCAATATATAATAAAAATATATATATAATAAACCTTTATTGCAGCAACTCCTGAGGTCGTCAGAAGCATTACAAATTGTCATATTTCATATCAAAATAATTTTGTCTCATACAACATTGCTAGAACGTTAAAAAAGATAAAAATACAAAATCACATTCAAAATTAGCCTACCTATCTATTGCGGTGTGTCATTTAAAGCTGTCTATAAATTGTCTACAAAGTCTTGGCCCTTTCATAAAAATCCTCAAACCTATATAATAATGGATTATTCATCAAAAGAAGTTTCAGTCTATGCTTAAAAATTGGATATGGCAGATTATGACCCACTATTCGATTATGGTGGGGGGGGGGGGGGGGGGTTACTATTCCTTACTTGAAAACCACCAACATTTAATGTGGACAATGCAACATTAAAAATATTTTTCCTACAACTGCTTGTAAAATAGTTCTTTACGTACTGAAAACTAATTGTAAAATGCCTCTTTACTGCTCCGCAAGCGGTAAAGTACTTTATGCTCGCCAGCTGTTTTCTTTACGCTTCTATTTTGATTTTGATGCCTTCTCATTGGTGGATCACGGAATCCATGAAATTCACATAACCTCAACAATGGCGAACGCTAACCAAATCCGCGCATGGTCTGTGATGTTACAAACTACAAGCTTTTATTGTGTTGGAATCCAGAACTGCAGTTTTAGGAGAAATATTGTATGCTTCTTTATCGTGAAGCTTCTTTATCGCTCTCGCAATAGTTTCTCGCCAATGTTTTGGCTCGAGCGATAAAGTCGCGCTTCACGCTCTTAATAAAAAAAAAAACTATTCGCTCATTAGTCAGTTAAAATTAGCTGACTATATAGCCAATTTTTTGTTAACTGATTTATTTTGAAAATTTATTATTTTTGCCTATTAAATTTAATTGTGTTGTAAGTATAACGTATAAGTATAACGTTGTAAGTATAAGTATTACAGTTCCACGACAGTTTTTATTGAAAGTATCTTTGTTATCTATCAAAAAAGTATTATAATATAATTCCATTCACAATGTAAGCTCTCCAATAATGTAATCATATTTTATGATTAAGATGCAGTATATGGAACAATCGCAAGAATTTCCTATGAAGAAAAATTTGTTTCCTTTGTTTGACACAAGAGCCCACTCAAATTTTGTTCACTCTTTTGATGGACAAAAATTGGTACAAAGCTGGAAGTTTTTTTAATCCACTCTAGGTATTCTAAGTTTGCAAAAGTTGAAATTGAAGAATACGGAATTCTACTTCGATTGATGTATATCAATATATCCGTTCAATTGTTCATTCACAATCAATTTTCAAAAATCAGGTATTCCTGGGCGCTCTATGTAAGGGTGACCGATTGGATTGGCCAGCAAAAAAGACTTGGTTCTCTGCTGTAAAAATCATTTCCCGTTTGTTCGGAACGCACCTAAAACTGTAGGTCCAACTCATCAATCACCATCATCCAATTCATTACCCACTCACAGGTATCAGACCTATGTGGGCTTCATCCTAATTATTAAATTTTTATTTTTATTATTGAATAATTATTCATTGCCTAATTTTTGTGTTAAATAATAGGGTATAACACAATTATAATATTGAGTATAATAATATACTCAATTGTAATATTTATACATATTTTTTTAGTATTTCATCTCATAATTTGTAGTAAATTTCTGTTTGTAGAGCAACTTCTTCAATTACAGTTCTACTACAGTTTTCATTGGAAGCCTCTTTATATATTATCTATCATAGAAGTCCTACAATATAATCGCATTCACTATGTAAATTATCCAATAAACTATAATGTAATCAAAAGAGTAAGGTACAATATATGGAACAATCGCAAAAAGAATAATTCGTTTCCTTCCTTTCAAAACAATTTGGCATATGTTTATTTGAGAGAAAAAGAATGAGGGAGAAAGAGAGTGAGAGAGCGGAAAGGAATGTGATAGTGCTACTGGAGACATGTCATTCAAAGCAATTATTTTCGATCGCATAATAATTATTCAAGACTGTAAACAAGATGCACCCGGCAGACAGAGCGAGTGCTGGTGTTGCGCGTGAGGGAGCATTGATAAGGGCGAGTAACGAACGAATATGGTTCAAACCGGCAACATAGCAAGTCCTTGCATATGTGTGAGTGAACGTGCTTGCACATTTGCATGAGGAAGTTGACTCTGTAAAACTGAAGAGAATCCAAGAAAACTTTGGGGCAACTTAGCTACCCAACGATTTAATTTGGATTTACAATAATCTCTCTATTACTAGAAGGGATATCAGAGATTTCAATGACATATTTTGTATTTCAATCGGAAATCTAGTTTTTCTGTAATTAAGGTTTCAAAAAAATGATTTTTTTTTTAAATGAAAATTTTGAAAAATTAAATACCTCATTACAAAAACAATACTTTGTTCCATTGATCCTGAAAATTACACTTTTCTATTCACAACCGTTCATGATACTGGTTGCCCCCAAAAATTAACTTTAAGTGCTCATATCTCAGAAAATAATTGATGAAATGTTTTTTTTATTTATTGCAAAAGACTACATTTCAGTAGCCTAATAATCTCCAGTCGAAGAGACTTTGAAAAAAAAATATGACCAAAACCCTATTGCACAGCCTTAACTGGGAATTTCCCTGTTGAGCTACTGGTTTCACTCGTAAACACAGGAGGCTCTTCCTCGACATTGCAACGATTGGATACCTGTTGCATGGTTGATGAGCTGCTGAACCAAAGACAATATGATACGGATTGGTCTAGTCCCTGGCTGAACGTACAATCCGTGATACAGAGGCTTCGTTTGTGTAGTTTATGTTGATACTGAAGCCCTGATATTTATAAGGAATTGTCAAACTGCAAAGTGAACTTTATCTGATACGCATTGAAATAAGG
Organism: Conomelus anceps; assembly: GCA_948455865.1. Lineage (NCBI taxonomy): Eukaryota > Metazoa > Arthropoda > Insecta > Hemiptera > Delphacidae > Conomelus > Conomelus anceps. The sequence continues at coordinate 41,103,007 of OX418217.1, forward strand.
AGCACTGTATTCTAACCGAATAACAAGCCGACACATCGATAATCTTATCACCGGACTATCTTCACTGATATCTCATCCCATTCTCTACCATGAACTCACTTTGTCAAATTTAAAAAGACCGTATCAAAGTTGTGAAATATAGATGAATTATAAATATAGACATATTATAAATGCGATAACTTAGTCACTTATGTGTAAAACCTTATATTAAATCAACCCTTGTAAATCTGCTTGTATCTGTGTTACTGTGAGGCTTGTATTTGTCTGTTTGATTTGTGTGTAATAATATGTGTATATAGGTAGTAATAATTATGCCGATCATAGTCGTAATCATTAGTCATAATAAGTTATTTTACTACTGCTCTCATTACTGCCGAAACGTGTTCAAATTTCCAGTAACAGCGTATTATTATTTTTCTTTTCTCATCTAACTCAATAGTAATAATTGATAATGGATGTGGTAGAAAAATTTGAAACTCTCCAGAAGAAACCAGGAATCAAGTTCAGAGGGTTTAGATATAGGCGGGACGCTCGCCGGGCGGACGGGCGTGTGGTGTGGCGATGCTTGAAGTCTTCATGCTCGGCCGTCATACGTACCGACGCGGGTGGGTCCCGGGTGTTAACTGAAGAAGGCTCTCACAATCATAGGGTACGTCCAAGATGCACGCTGGTAAAATCAGGAAGTCAGACTCAGATTTCTCGGCGCCGACTGTCTGACTCCGAGTGGCAGGAGGATGTGGCCATTATGAAAGAGCTGCTGACTCCAGTGTACCATGGAACTTACAAGTGAACAGGCTGCAGCTTTATTGCTGCTTAGTGACAATGTTGCAACCAAGTTAAAACCAATGAGAAGTGAAATACATCCAATTAATTGAGATCTGTTTACGGGGAGTACAAACACCTATTTCCACAATCAATCTTCATTTCTAGAGAAATCTTCCTCCAACAAGCATCAACAGTGTTCCTATTGGAGTGTTCTTTTAGGCGCTTATCCCATATCGGGGGATTAAGTTGCACTTTTGAAACAAAATCTTCGATATCCATTGGAATAGAATAAAAATAAACACTCAATACACAAACGAAAATCACTCCGACAGGCAGGTTGTCTGAAACCGGAATGAACAAATCATTCCGGTAAAAATCTGAGTCAGACAGTCAGCGCGCCGGTAGTCTGCATGCAGGTGCATTAACTTATGGCCACTCCCGCTTAGCAACATGGAATTTTACGCACGCCGACTCGGCGGCGATCGCCTGACTCAGAAAACCAGCGTGCATCTTGGACGTACCCATACTCCAATAAAATCACTTTCATCTCAAACTTCTAGAATATCCAGTACTCCTCTTATTCTGTCCGTTGCTTCCCCATCAACGGGCTTGTCAAACTTAGCGAATTATGGTGAGAATATTAACGAATCTAACTCAAGAAAATCATCCCCTCTCCATGTTGAAAATCTCTTTGGTTTCGTAGACGAAAAGGAGGTGGAGGCTGATGATTCTATTATTGAAACTTCTACCCTACTCATTGAGAAATCGTTAGCAGTAGAAACCAAGAATGTAGCCGTAAATACACCATCTTCCAGTGACAGATTTCCACCTGCACCGGGAGAAACACTGAGAGAGTTTGAACTGCAGCAGCAAAGAGATGATATTATTAAGCATGCGATAGATCTCGAGAGTAAGTTGGTCGCTTGTAATAGAGATAAAGAAACTCAAATTATTCCCTTACAATTGCGAATAGGTGAACTTGAGAAAAAGGTAGAAGAGAATGAGCACTAGGAGCAAGAAGCCCCAGACAGCACAAAAACATTATTTTCACGTAAAAATCACGTTTTCATTTTTACATTTTAACGTTATTTTCATGTGTGGAAAAGGGAAAAATCACGTTATTTTCACGTGAATATAACATCAAAGTTTCACAACTTTTCACGTGAAAATGATGTTAAAATATTATGTGAAATTCACATTTCTATTATACCATATTTTTACATTCTAAAAATTTTTCACAAAATAACCACTTTTTTAAACAAGTGAAACAGAAAAACATTTCAATTGAGGATGCTTTGAATAATACAACAATAATCGAAAAATTTAAATATATTTTTAAAAATGATTTATTTTATAACAAATGATTATTAAAAATTACCAAAATTAAAATTTGAAAATTAGCATACCAAAATTATTTAAAATTGCCATTTTATCTGAATTATTTTCTTATTTTACATGTTCATAATACATGTCATGTTCTTCTTCTTCCACGTCTCTTCTTTGTCATGTTCTCTTTTTCTGAAAAAAAAATGTTAATGATTCATTTTACATACACATAATACATTAAAGTATTATCATTTATTTTTTCAACCTATTTCTTTTTAAAAGGAATTACATGGCGTACGCAGTACATGCAAAAGGATTTGAAGTAGTCATTCTAAAAAAAGAGTACTGTATGTGCTTCCAAGTTGAAAAAATAAATAATAAAATTTATTATTCATAGGCAAAGAAGATGTTATAAAATAATAAATTATATACATTTACTTTCAAAAGATGTTTCAATGAATTAGAATGATGATAATGACAAGTGATTTGTTAGTTTTTTCATTATTGGTTTATTATCATGTTTTTTCAATCTTCACAATAGGCTTAATTCTTGATATTTCAATAAGATTCAAATTAATATTTTTTCTATTATGTTTCTTTTTTTAATAAAACATGATCAGTTTCTTTCAAAAAATAAATGACATGGTATGCATAGTACACGCCCATGCACTCATTTAAGTAGGTCTTTATTAGTAGGTCATTCTAAGAAAGAGTAACATGAAAATCACAAAGTGATGAACTTTATAACATGACAATTGACGATCACATACTTATCAAAATTGATATTTAGACAACCCAAACACTTCAATGATCTGTAAATTTTATTTTTAAATAGCCCCAGTTTATTGACTCATAGCTGCCAGTATACAATCTGATATAAAAAAAATAGGAGATTCATTTCATGCTAAACTTTAGGGCCAAAATGACCAACAATTTTATAATTCAAAATTTTATCAAAATAGCTCCTGTCAATTAAAAACACATTTCACCTAGGTATTCAAGATCATTAAAGTCATATGCTCATCGTAAACTATGGAATTATAAAACCAATAACAAAATTACTCTAGTGCAAAAAATTAGAAATTGCAGCATAATTTTATAAAAGTTGAAAGAATCATATATTAGGCATACCTTGATTTCTCTTTACACATCAGTCTATTTTTTGACAGTCTCAACCAATCTTTTATTATTCTTTCAATGTCTTCATCAGTTTCATTTGGATACTGCTTCAGTACAACTCCTGATCAGAAACGAACAACAATATCAATTAACAATAAAATAATAAAAATCACTACTATTAATTATCTACAATAGATGTCTACAATTATTCAATCACAAATAATAAAAGTTAAATGATTGTAAGTTTCAGGCTGTTTATACCATTAAAAAAATAAAAATATACTTAGAATTACAAAAGGTCTTATTTTTAATGGCTGATGATGCCCACGAGTCCAAGACTTGTGCGTGGGTAATGAGGTGAATGATAACACACAGACAGAGGAGTGGGATTTGAACGCATGACTGCTGAAGCAACAGTAAGCTTTAGTTTACCAACTGTGCTAAAGCGGCCCACCAAGAAGTATGTGTAAAGTTAAACAAATAGATAAAGACATAAGTTATTCTTTATCAGTGCAAACTAGCACCAAAATGTAAAAGAAATATTTAAAAATTTCTATTACTAACTGAATTTAAATTAGACTAATGCAGAGATTACCTCTCTGACCCTACAGTGTATTGGAAGGGGGGGGGGGAGTCATGCAGGCAGGAGAAAGCACACTGTTATTGCAAAAAGCTGTCTGTTTATTGATTGTGAATCAATTCCTCTCTGGAACTAATGCCTAATCAGCCCAAGTCCCCAGGGGTTGGAAAAATACGTGGGGGAACAAAGCTGATTAGCTTAAACATCTTTATAGTCAGAAATAAATGTAGTTATAATGTTTTAATATAAATTGATGATAAATTTAAGAGGAAAGCAGCAATTATGGACAATTGGGGGAAAATTTGACTTCATTTTTCAATATTTTCATTTTAGGTTATTGTTACATATGTGGCACGATTACCATAAAACGTTTGAAAATAATCATTTTATGAACTTATGTTCACAATGAAGGATAATCCTAACTCTGGAAAGTTGGTTCCTAAATCGTACAGTAGGCTATTGCCAAACGCATGTCACAGCTTTTATTGCTGCCAAATACCGTATTACCGAATACCACTTCACACTGTTTATTGTTACAAGCTACCACACAGTATAACCAAACACTACCATGTTTTACTTTACCGTATCTTACTTGTTTCATGCTGATATTCATTCCAAAGTCGATTTCAAAATAACAACAATACATTGAAGAATTAATGCAGTCAAGTTGAACTTAATTTATCTAAAAAATATGATTCAATTTCTTACCTGAGTAAAAACTGTATCATCGTCTCAATGATAATTATTTCGAAGTAAAATGGTACAAAATACAAGAACACAGGTTTAATGGCGAGTTTGCAAACAGCAAAACAGCAAGGTGTGTAGACGACAAACATCACAGCCACAGGTCTACCAACACCATCTAGACCTACCCGGAGTTTTGTGTAACAATACTGAGCTGTAAACTACTTTCATAATAAATTAGCTTTAATATCATGTGATTTATCATATTATTCAATAAATTATATTATTGCTCATTTATCATAATTAATTATCAGTGTGTAATATCCACCAACCAATCAGCATTATGTGAGGCGGGAAATGGATTCGATTTGAAATACAGTATCCCAATATCTGCCCAGTCAATGAAAGTTTTGATTCCTAACAAATTTTAGGAAAGCTGAACTTCTACAGTACCTTACCTATGTTTTATTATGCAAGATACTAACTTGAAACAGCTAGAGTCCCGACCAACACCCATCTGGCTTCCCCCTCCAACAACACTTTTTTTGTAAGTCAAAAACATGGGGTCTGCAGTCCAAAAAAACGTCTATCGGCTCTAATAGGTCTAGCATGAAATTTTCGTGTGCTCCTGTCATTTCGGTCGCACCCTTCTCCAAACTGAACACCCCACAGAGGCGGACAAAAATTACATTTAGCTTGAACACATTTTGCCACTGCAGTAGTAGAAATTCGACCATTAACTTTTTTATATTTTTTAAAATTATGTATTCGCGTTAGCAACCAACAGAAGCATGAAAAACATTTCCATAGCAGCTGTATTATCTACTATAGCAAAGTTTAATGCCCATTAAAAAAAAAATATTCATCATTTTTAAATTCAATTAGAATCATTTTTAACAAAAAAATGTTAATCATATATAAGCGTTCTGCACTTCTCTACATAACTTGAGTATACCGAATTTTTCCACTTTAATTGTCTGGTGTTCCTAAAAACTGATCAAAGACATTTACATGTAAACCCCATTGGTGTATTAATAATATAGATTAAAAAATGTGAAATTGGCATGTGATATTCACGTTTTAAATTTCACAAATTTTTTACATTTTTTTTACGTTATAAATGTCACAACTTTTTCACGTTTACATTTTTCACATTTTTTTTACGTGAAAAAGATATATTTATTTTTTCTTTTAACATTTTCACCTTTTTTCTACGTGAAAATAACGTTATTTCCACATTATGTGCTGACTGGGAGGTAGAGAACTTGAATTTAAAATAAGTCAATTTAAAACAACAATAGAGGTTCTAGAAGCTGACAATAATTTTCTCAAGGATAGAAATAAAACTTTAGAATTTGAGTTGGATGATCTTAGAGCTTTTTACTCACCGGGAAACACTCAAACTTACAGTGCTTTAGATAATATTCCATTCACGCAAAGAAACTATTTTGATATCCTAGCCGATCCCGAGGAGTCATCACATAATAAAGTCAATAATGTTAATGATAGACTGAATAATAGGGCCAACAGCGAAAATAGTAATATTTCAACTAGAGTTCAAACCCCTAAGAATAAAAAAATAAAAAAACAAAAACCAAAAATATTAGTGTTGTCTGACAGTCATGGTAGGGACATTGGCGGGGATTTGAATCATGAGGTAAAGGAAAATGGATTTGAGGTAACCGTACTCTCAAAGTCAGGCTGTACTTTTGATCAAGTGACACATGACATAGACGTTTTCACTAAAGATTTCAATTCTGATGACACTGTTATAATTTTAGCAGGGACTGATGACGTTGTTGGTAGAACCGTTCAGCCTACAAACCTTGACTTGAAAAAAATAAGAGAAACTGCCAGACGTTCTAAAGTGGTAATCTCTTCCATCCCACTCAGGTATGACAAACCCCTGTTGAATGTTAATGTAGATAAATTGAACACATGGATTTCTAAAGAAATCGAGAAAATCCCTCTAAAACTCGATCAGCTGCTAGATTTAAGTAATTTTGAGATGTCTGACTATACTAAACATGGCCTACACTTGAATAAACATAAAGGAAAACCAAAACTTGTAAGACACTTGAGAGATCACATAATACGATCACATTCTTTAAACATAAAATGAATGACAAAGCAAATAGATATGCTGCACATAAAACTCAACCTTTTAGTTATTGTTGTAGTAGGTCGTCAAATATTTTCAGCATGCTGTTCTGGAATGTTCAGGGCTTGACAAACAAAGTTGATGATCTTGCTCTTCTAACAACACAGCACACAATTGATATAATTGCTGTTGCTGAACACTGGTTCAGAGCTGATGAAATGAATTACGTGTCTATTCCGCAATACAAGCGCGTGACTTCTTTTTGTAGGCTCAATCATATACGGGGTGGAACTGCATTGTTTGTTGAAGATGCTTATGTTGTAAAAAATCTTGAAGAAGTTAATAGAATGTCCATTGAAATGGTGTGTGAAGTCTGTGCAATTGAAACTCCTCAACTAAAAGTAATAGCCTTGTCAATTTATAGGCCATATAATAATAATTATGCTCTTTATACAACTTTCCTTAACCGTTTTCATGAAATATTACAATTAGTTTACAGACAAGGTTATATTTTGATGATCGGCGGTGATTTTAATGTAAAATTAGATAGTGAGAATAGGGAAAAAAGATATCTATGTAATTTGCTAGATAGCTTTGGTCTATGTCTCACTACAAAAAGCATTACAAGGCCAGGTGTGGTTAACCTGGGTTCTTGTATTGACAATGTATTAACAAACATACATCACAGTAGGTGCAATACTACTGTGATTCACTCGCCCCTCTCTGATCACAATGCTTTATTATTTGAATCTAATATGATGTAATATAAACTTGAAAAAAAAAACACTTTTAAATGGAAATTAACTCACGTTATGGCGTGACGGCCGTTTCGCTCTGTTGTCTAGAGCATCGTCAGACGACCCACAGTCGGATACTGAAGTTATCATCAGGTTATATATGTGAGCACAGTCACTGTGGGTCGTCTGACGATGCTCTAGACAACAGAGCGAAACGGCCGTCACGCCATAACGTGAGTTAATTTCCATTTAAGTGTTTTTTTTTTTCAAGTTTATATTACATATTAGTGGAAACAAGATGGATCTTCAACATCCTAATATAATGAGTGAACCTGCATCTAGTGAAATTCTAAATAATTCTAAAATTACCAATAAATAAACTAGGATAATGAATGTTAATAATATTAAGTTTTTCTTACAGTTACTGCAGACTATTAGATGGTTTGATGTTTATGTTAGTGAGAGTGATAAGAAATTTAAGAGTTTTCTGGTTTCTATGGGCTGTTAATTCAGCTTTCCCTTTGGTAGATGCTAAACATAGGATTCAAAAGTCTGACTCCAAATGGTAGGCCTATACAAAAGTTACAAAGCCTCAAAGAAAAATGTGATAGTCTATACTCTCTCCACCAGGTTCTTCCATCCCATAGTTTGAAAAATGAGTACAACAATATCAAAAAGGAGTATAGGAAATCTGTTAGAGAAACAAGAGAAAATTACTTTGGTAATATGATAATTAATTCACAATGTAAAAGTAAAACCATGTGGAATATAGTTGGAAGGCTGACTAATGTAAACTCCAAATCAAATAGAAATTGCTCAATTACTGCGAAAACTTTCAATGACTTCTTTATTGGACATATTAGTGATCTGAGCAGTAACATTCCACAAAGTAGATATGATTCTTCTCATTACTTGAAAATTCTAGGAAGCCTACCAGCAATTTTTCCTTTAGTTACACCAGTGTAGAACGGGTCTATGCAGTAATTAATAAGCTCAGCAACAGCAAGTGTTTGGATATGTATGGATTGGATTCACGGATACTGAAGTTATCATCAGGTTATATATGTGAGGTTTTAGCTTACTTGTTTAATGAGTGTGTTGTTGATGGTTGCAATTTTCCTGCAGAGCTAAAGAATATAAAAGTTAATCCGATTCACAAGAAGGGATCAAAAGATGATCCATTGAATTTTAGACCCATATCAATCGTTCCTATATTCTCTAAAGTTTTTGAAAAAATTATGCAGGAGCAGCTATCTGAATATTTTGAAAAAAAAATAGATTGCTTTCAGAAAAACAATACGGATTCAGGGCAAAGCGTAGTACCAGTGAAGCTGTACTGCAATTAACACACAGGATGAAGCCCACATAGGTCTGAGACCTGTGCGTGGGTAATTTTTTTTTTTTTTTTTTTTTTGTAGATTACGTCTTGGAGACTCCAGTTAAGGAGTATAAGACAAGTCAGATCAACAATATTATACACTAGATACCATAATTACTTCAATTAGTTGAGGTGGGGCTTAATTTTGATGTGAAAGGAACTCTTGTACACTATAAAAAGCTTTATCAACTAAATATTTCTTCAATTGATTTTTAAATATTTCTATATTTTCAAGACTCTTCAAAAACTGCGGTAGCTTGTTGTAGAATTTCCTACCAATATAACTAGGTTTTTGTTTGAATAGGCTACTATTGTGACTCACCAAGTGATAATCTCCTCGGCTTCTTGTATTATAATCATGTACATCAAGATTTTGGTTAATATCATTCGTTTTTACATATAAAGTAGCTTCATACACATATAAGCAGGGTACAGTTAGGAGACCAAGTCTCTTGAACAACGGCCTACAAGAATCTAATCTATTTACTCTTTCTATACACCTAACCGCTTTCTTTTGGATCTTAAACACCCTATCAAGATTTTGTTTTGATGAATTACCCCATACTAAGATAGCATACCTAATATGTGACAGTAAGAGCCCATGGTAAGCTGTAAAAAGTAACTTTTTGTCATTCAATCTAGCGAGCTGTCGCAGGACAAATACCCCAGATGAAATTTTACTACATATTTTCTCAATGTATGGAGTCCAGGTCAATCGTCTATCCAACATAACTCCTAGAAATGCAATTTTTTCTTCCTGGTCTAATTGATTATCGTTTACAAACACGTTTATAGCCCTATCTTCATTTAAATTATGTTTGTTTTTGAATTGAAGGTATTGGCATTTTTTACTATTTATAGTTAATTTCAACTGGTTTAAAAATTGGACAATGGACTGCACACCTATATGGGCACTTATTTCTAAATTATCTAGAATGGAATTGCTGAAAATGAGTGATGTATCATCAGCAAATAAGAGGGCTCTACCACTAATTAATTCTTTAGGTAAACGGTTGACATATAACAAAAAAAGCAATGGACCTAGTATTGACCCCTGAGGCACTCCAGCTTGCACCTCTAATTTATTAGATTTATTCTTTACTATACTATTACCAACTACTGTAGTTAGTTCTACACATTGTTTTCTCCCAATAAGATATGATTCAAACCATTTCAGTTCAACCCCATTTACACCTACATTTTGCAGTATTTCCAATAAAGTTCTATGATTAACACAATCAAATGCCTTTGACAGATCTAAGAAGATTGCAGTAGCTTTATCACCTGAATCTAATATATCTATTAGTTTTTCAACTAGAGAAACTATGGCTGTTTTTGTTGATCTCCCTTTCTGGAAGCCATGCTGTTCATCACAGATAAAGTTAGCTTCTTGAAGGTGCAGAAGTAACCTATTTAGAACTACTCTTTCAAAAATTTTACTTATTACATTTAAAATACTAATGGGCCTATAGTTTTCTACCTTTTCTCTATCGCCACTTTTGAAGATTGGCAAGATCTTCCCCTCTTTTAAATTATCTGGAAAAACACCTTGTTCTAATGAATGATTGATCAGATGAATCAAATGAGTTGGATGATGGTGATTGATGAGTTGGACCTACAGTTTTAGGTGGGTTCCGAACCACGGGGAAGTGATTTTACAGCAGAGAACAGTGTCTTTTTTGCTGGCCAATCTAATCGGTCACCGTTACGAACAGGACCTACGAGAACGCAGCTTATCTCTCTGATTGAACAGATACCTGCTACGGCTCGCGGCTATCACTTCACATCAAGTTGTTATGGATATTGATAAAAATTTATTTGTTGGTTTCAGATCATTTGACATGACTAAAGCCTTTGACACAGTCCATCACAATTTATTAATTAAAAAATTAGAATTTTATGGTTTAAGTGTTAAAGCAATTGAATCATATTTGAGGGACAGGAATCAATTTGTCTACCAATCTGGGATTTTTTCCAGTGGCAATAAAGTGTTGTATGGAGTGCCGCAGGGATCTGTATTGGGCCCACTTTTATTCATTATATATATTAATGACTTGACTCCTAATATTGACAGGGCTTGTAGAGAAGGGTTTCTGGTTGCAGATGACCTTTGATTGAAAATAAAAGCTAGTACAGAGTTAGAATTAAGTAATGTATTGATGAGTAGTACAGATGTTGTGACTGATTGGTGCTCAGCAAATAGTTTAGTTTTGAACCTCAATAAAATCTGTGATATTAATTTCAGCTTCAGAAATAGAAATAATGATAATAATCCATTTAGTGAGTCAATTAAGTTTTTAGGAATAAATCTTGATGCAGGATTGAACTGGTATGCACATATTGAATCATTAAATAAGAAACTGTCCAAAGGATTATATCTTTTACGTAGACTACAAGGAGTAGTAAATACTGATGTGATGTTGTGTGTGTATTATGCGCAGATATACTCACTGCTGTCATATGGGGTAATAGCTCAAGATCTGTTGAAGTATTCAAACTGCAGAAAAGAGCAGTAAGGATTATTCTTAATGTTCATCAACAATCTCACTGTAAACCTCTGTTTAAAAAATTAGGCTTATTATCTCTACCTTCTATATATGTATTATCTGTTTTACTATATGTGCATAGCAATAAAAATCAGTTCAAGACAAATAGTGATGTGCATAGGTACAATACAAGAACTGGAAATAACTTCAGAGTGGAATTCCTACACCACACTAGGTCTCAAAAAAATTGGCATTTCACTTCAAACAAACTTTATACTGCTCTGCCTGCGAGTGTCAGAGACCTCCACATCACTCAATTCGAGAGAAGACATAAGGCTATGTTGATAGATGAATGTTTATATCGCGTACAGGATTTTTATGCTATAGACTTTAAACAATAATTGTAATGAAATTTATGAACCTGTATTTGACTATGATATTAACTATGTTTAGTGATATGTGTATTTTTTCATTTTTGTAGCAAAAATAAGATAATAGTTCATAAAATTATAAATATTGAATGATAATTATGACTAATAATTCATGACGATGGCGATGCATTGTAAAATGTCTATGTCAATAAACAAATTTCTATTTCTATTTGTTAAATCGAAAGATGCAAGAGTGGAGTTGTGAGGAATTTGTGTGTCTTTTATTTTTGTGATAAGATCGCTACTGTTTTTTATGTATGTGTTGTTGTTGATATTAATTAGTTTTCTCAGTGTTTTATCTATGTGTTTTGCTAGTTTATAGGCAGGTGCTTCTTGGTAGTTTACAATTGGTCTAATAGGTATGTTGGGTTTGTGAATTTTGGGAAGTGTTTGAAGTGATGGTGCAGAAGGGTGTATTTGTTTCAGTTTTCTTTTTTGTGAATCATTAATTACATGATTTGTCTTGTTGATTATTTGTTTGGTAAACATTTGTGGGTTCGGTGTGTAGTTGTTTAATGTTGTTTTTGTTTATGTAGTCAAGTGTTTTTTTGTTGAGCTCTTCATTGTTTATGATAACTGTAGTGTTGCCTTTGTCTGCTTTGATATAGGTGAGATTGTGAGTTACAGCTTTGTTTTTCAATTCTTTTATGGTGTGGTTTTCTGAATTTGTGGGTGGGTGTGGTTGTGAGCTAGTTGTTTTTATTGTATTTTAGGTTTCTATTCTAAGTTCATCATGTATTTGTGTGTCTGTGCGTTGGATGCTTGTTTCTGTTTCAATGACAATGTTTTTTGATGTGGATTTGTTGTTTTTGTAGTTCAGGTTATGTTTGAGACCTTTGTTCAATAAGTTGAGTTCAGTTTCTGTGAAATACGTTTCTTAGGTTAACAGTTTTACTGTAAAAATTGTGAGGTGATTGAATTGTCGTTTTTGGAGGTGTTAGATTATGTATTTTTTTGTCATGTCTTTGTTAAGTTTTTGTTGTACCCAAGTGTTTGTTGCTTCTGCTAACTCAAGGAAGAAACTGTGTCCACATTTTTGTGTGATAGATAGGTGTAGTTTGAGAAGTTCCAAATTGTGTGAGTCTTTCTGTTTATATAAAAGTTTGATGCTCTCCTTGATGAGGGTAGTTTCTGCTTTATTTTTGGCTATTTGAGCTGGTTTCGATTTGTTGTTGGTTTTGAATTTAGCATAGTTTGGTGTAATGTTGAGTTTAAGACAGTTTTTATTGAATTGAATGTGTAGATGTTTACTTTTAACCTTAAACACTGTTGAACTGTAGGATAGTATTGTAGCTTGTCTTGCCAAACTAAATTCCTGTATTTCTTGTTCCATGACAAACTGCGTTGTTAATATTAACTTTTCATGTGAAATTTAACGACTTGCAGTCAAATATTTGTTAAGAATAAGTATAACTTACTTAATCTGTCGGCCGAGCGCTTTTGAAATCTATTCTAATTTGCTGAAATCCATCTCCAACACTGTGAAAACACTCATATACTCTTTAATAACAAATTTTCACTGAACATAATATATTGGCACAGATATGTAGATGATGTTCTATTGCTTTACAGAGAAAACAAAAGACAATATGAACAACTTTGATCATACATAAACAAAATACATAAGAACATTTAATACACAGCTGAATATGAGCAAAACAATTCAATAAACTTCCTAGACCTCTCAATTACAAAGAACACAAACCAACAACACAGCTTCAACATCTACAGAAAACCAACAATGACAGATACCCTAATACACAGCACCTCCAATCATCCAACACAACACAAACACTCAGCATTCAGGTCAATGCTACACAGACTCAACAACACACCGCTATCCATTGACAATTACCACACTGAACTAAATACAATAAAATACCTAGCACAAGAAAACGGCTACAAACACGACCTAATTGAAAAACTCAATCATAGAATAAGAAACAAAAAACAAAACACTAACACCACTGACAAAAAATACATCACAATGACATACATCAATCCACAATCAAACAGACTAGCAAAAATCTTCAAAAAAGCCGGCCACACCATCTCATTCAGAACAAAAAAACAAAATAAGAAATGCACTTACACTCAATACCACACTGAACACAAACAAATACGATCTCCCAGGGAGAGACAAACTGAACTGCTCTGATTGTAACTAATTCTACATAGGACAAACAGGCCACACATTCAAACAACGTTACAAGGAACATTTTCAAGCCCTGACATCAAAAGCTGAATCGAATTTCTCCGACCATATCATTCAAACTGGACACACTTTTACTGACATCACTACCAACCTACACATTCTACATATAAAATCTAAAGGACACGAACTCAACACCTTGGAACAATTTTAAATATACAAACACACCACACACAATAAACAAAACATTCTCAATTAACAACTAAATTTTAAATCTCACAAACTTTTTGATCACATTTTACAAAAACCACAACACTTCTAACCAAAAAACTGACATGATGATCTAGGAACCCACGCCTCTGAAGATGGATCTCATAGATTCGAAAGCGCTCGGCCGACAGATTGAGTGAGTTATACTTATTCTTAACAAATATTTGACTGCAAGTCGTTAAATTTCTCATGAAAAGTTAATATTAACAACGCAGTTCGTCATGGAACAAGAAATCCAGGAATAAAATGGGATATCCTTGGGACAGTGTGCTGTGTGGGGAGGAATTTCACGACAATGGGTTTAATATCAGTCTTTATTTTTGTTGGTACCGTATTCTATGAGCTGTACTTATATCTCTAGATGTTGACGGATTATTTATTGTAGATGACAAACTGTTGAATATTTCAAATACAGATTCTTTTGCTGTTTCAGGAAAACCAGTTAAAACTACATTATCCCTACGAGAGTAGGCTATTCCTGAAAGGAGGCCATTTCTGTCTTTAACTGAATATTTTCGGCTTTTAAGGAATCAATCTCGTTTCTCAAGTCTTTAAAATTACTTTTTATTATGGACAGTCCACCTTTGAATTCTCTAGAAATGAATCCAATTGAGTCTCTTTATTGCACTGAATTCTTGTTTCACTTGGGTTAGTTCGATTTGAATTATTTGTTTTACAATTTGGCTTATGGCCTCTAGATCACCCTGCGATAGAGAGAGAGACAATGATGCTGAAGTGCTGCTTCTCTTACCATCCGTAGAACTTTAGGTGTTTCTGTAATCTGTGTCTAACTAACGATCTTCACCATTTTCAACAAAATCCAACAAACATGCGGGCTGGTGTGAAATTGGCCCGCACCAATGGTAACTACCAGATCTATTACTTAAAAACCTAAACAATCGTCAAATTTGCCAAAACAAACCTAAACTGACCTATAACAATTTCATATGGGGGGGGGGGGGGGCACCTCTCATCATGCAGGCAACCTTCACAAACGTAGAGCGGGTCGCCACCCGCCGGCCAACCGTAGCGGCGTTCTATATGTGCATCAGGATTTTTTGTTTGCTAGCCGTTGTCATATAGCAATTAAGCGCTAGCGTATAACCGCGTCTCCACCAACCGAACATGCTCGGCGAAGTGTTCGCTGAAATTATCTGATGTCACCGAAAATTGTTTGGTGTGGACTCCTCGAACATTATGATCGGTGTGTTGTTGTTCGTCACTGTTCGCTCATAGACCGAACATTTAAATTCAAGTCACGAACATGTTCGGTGTCCCAGATGTTTAATGTTTGTCCATTTTTTGTATTCGCCAACAATGTATGTCCAACTCCCCATCGCTGTCCTTGCCTACTCGCTGTATCGTTATATACGGTAGCATTAAATTGAGAGAGGGGAACACTCTTGAAGGCGCAAATAAGCATTGTAATTATTCTTTAATGTGCATGTTATAATCACTGTATGATTTTAAAACATGCTGGGAAATACCTTCCTTTCTTTTTGAATTTCAATCTTTCTAGAAAGGCAACTCTCATTAGTATTTATAAAAGCTTAGTACCGGTACGCCATACTACTGTACCGGTACTTAATTGCTGCCCTTCAAATGCCGCCATTATATATAGTGTATACTTACCCTTTCTCTTACAAGTAAATAAATATTTCAACAGATTTATTGAACAGACTTTCTAAGGTTCTTCAAGATTCAAAACAAGTTTTGCTAAAACTTCAATAGGCCTACATTAATAAATTTCATCATTGTCAATGTAGAAATATTCTGTTACAGAATACAAGTAAAATGTTACACACATCTTGGCAAAATGAATGATAGAAACATTGTAATGAATTAAAGGTATTTTCTATTAAAGTACAAATTAAAACTGTTTTGAACTACATTTTTACGTTAGGAATCCAATCCACAGAAAACTTTGAATTCATTGTAATTTTATCCCAATAGCAAATGAAACTATATTTCCTATGAAATGACTCAAAAGCAAGTTTTGAAGGTTCTTTCGAGCCAGAGCCGCAACCTAGCCAGAACACATAATAATGTTAAAAAATGATTTTTAAAAACAAAATGTGTTCCGGGCTCACATTTAGTGTAAGTAGATGGTGTGAAGGGTCTTCTCATCAATAAAACTGTATTTTTACTACTATTATTATTATTATTATAGTACGGTAATGTAAAAATAAGATGTACAATTTTGATATTGAAATTATTATAAAAGGAGTGGTCGTAGGCAAGTTAGCTAAGATAATTAATTTCAAAATTACATTTAATACTATAAATTATTCCGAAGTCCTCCGCTACTGGCAACTGCACTGTAACGGAAAGGATTAAAGAGAATTATGAAATGAATTATTTTGTGAAATTTAGCAATAATTTAATAAAATTTTAACATTTTCCAAATTATTCGAGGTTGATTGTAGTCGCCGGTATGGCTGAATCTCAAATTAATGCCACTTTACAGAGGTTGTCAGTGCGGTCTATTGGTTGATATGCATGACAGGCAATTGGAAGATCCGTGGTTCGATTCCCTGCGTTGACTGAATATTTGTGTTGAAAATTCAGAAATTTCCATACACTTCTTTTTATGCAGGTGTCACTGTCCGCAGTAGCAGAGGTTTTCGGCATATATTTATAACATTAAAAGGAATTTTGATATTAACTATCTTGTGAAAATATGTTTTATCAGTAAATGAACAAAAAACATTATTCAATATTTAATAGAAAACAATTTAATCTAATACTATAAAGTCAAATTTTTCCAATTAATTGGTTTTCAAATTTACTTTACATATTATGCATAGCCTTCACATTGCAAGTCCAATTTGTCGGCATTTCTGTAAATTTTTAATTTTTCTTGAGGAAACGCATTGAGAAGATTTTCCCAGTCACTTTTCTGCAAGTGAAGCACTTCCACAGTGTTTCTTGCTTTGTAATTAGCCAAATGAGGCGTTCTATCAAACAGTCCTTGAGCTAATCCAAAGCATTCTCCAGTTATATGAATATTCTGATCGATTTCCATATGTAAGTCATCAAATTCCACTACATCTACCTCCCCTGAGTTGATAAAGTACATTCGATCGTCCACATCATATTTGCGAATCAGAAAATTTCCAGGAAAATAAACGGCTCTCTTTAGTTGTTGTGAAAGTTGAATAATAAAATCACTAGAGCAATCATCAAAAAGAGCATTGAACTTCAAATGATCACCATACAAATCACAAAGCAGTTGTGACTTTAAATTTAGAGGCGCTTTCTCAACATAATCCGGATAAGTTTGCCCATGGTTTGTTCTCCAGAACAACAGTGAATAGGACCAGAGAGATTGAAGCAATGAATCCGACAGGTCTCGTATTTGTAGGAAAGACTTCATACAGTCTAATTTGTACTGGTATAGTTTTTTTTGAAAATCAGCAGCTTCGTACACCTGTGTGAAGTGACCAATAGCAAAAGGCAAAAGCAGAAAAAGAATCATCAACGATATTATCATCATAATGCATTCCTGGTTGGAAACAGGACTCTTGTATGTAAAAGTAGGCATCATGGTTAGCAGAGTTATCACCTTATCTGTAGTTATAAAGAACATTTCAACAGGACTTAAATTGATTAGCCATTTGTCATTGGCCTTAAAATTACAGTCTGTTTCTCCACAACCGAAATATATCCAGAAGCACACCAACGTGAATGGAATCATTGTCATGTAGATGAAAATTTCCTGCCAACGCATCCAAGACTTTATGTAGTGTTTTTCTCTATGTTGTAAGACATAGTCAAGTAGCATAAATAGTCGCAAAGCTCTATTGATCCTTAAGATTTCAAGCACCATGCCGCCTGTCACTAACTGCATTATCAATTCGATTGGCACAGCTGATACAATATCAAGGCAAAACCCCGTTTTGCTGAATAGATAATTTAATCTGATTGTTTTCTTTTTTGTGATAATTCTACCGGTACTTTCGTCCGAGAATGTCGTATTCATACCAATATAGATTCGCAAAAGTGATATAATATCAAGAATATAAACCATTGCCATCAAAATGTCACCGTCATACCGATCAGTGGCGATTGTGTACAGCACAGGAAAAAGTGTCACATAAGGCAGCACAGAAGAAAACCCGAACATCAACCACTGATTAGAAGAGCTGTTCTTGTGCAGAAGATGGTTCTTGGCATCTCCAGTATCATCTTCATCCAATAAATCATGCAAAGAACCATCTGATCGGTATTCAAAGTATTCTCTAGCTTTAGCATTATCTTCAAAAATCTTCTCTCTATCAGGATCGTACTGTCTGAAAAGCATATAGAACTCAGAGGAGCTAATCTCCAATAGATTAGCATGCAAACGAGACTTGAATGTGCGTCGATGACGAGATTTGCCTGAGATGCTTAATGAGCCAAACATTGAACCTCTGCCCAGAGACTTGTACACCTGATCATCATCATCATATACATCAATAGCGCCTTGTGATATAAAATATATTTTGTCATTCAACTGATTTCTATTTATTATAGTTGTCCCTTTCCTGTAATATCCTTCTTCTAGCACATTTGCAATTAACTTCATAAATGAGCGATTTTCACCAAGAAATTGATGCAAAATT
Source organism: Conomelus anceps (assembly GCA_948455865.1). Taxonomy (NCBI): domain Eukaryota; kingdom Metazoa; phylum Arthropoda; class Insecta; order Hemiptera; family Delphacidae; genus Conomelus; species Conomelus anceps. Next base: position 41,121,640 of record OX418217.1, read on the forward strand.
TCTATTGCTCTGTAGTACAATGCAAAAGCCAAGTCCATTCTGATAGTTGGGTGCAAACTGTCTAGATAACTTCTCATATCCAAGCCTTTGGATCGGGCATGGTCATACTGGAAGTGTTTGTAGATGTTATTGGCCACTGCTCTGTCACCACCCTGGTCGGCGATAAAACGCCAATACAACTTGATATTCTCACTGTGTTTTCTCCTGTGGATACGTCCTCCAATCATCAAGCTCCCAATCTTGGAGATATAGAAGCAACGAATTGCAGCTGACGCTATGGCTATTAAAACAACAATGATAATTTCAGACCGTTGTGTTATACGGAATGCATTGTGTGAATTTCCTAAAAACATAGTCAAAAGCATATCATAGCTGAAGAGTATCAGTTCAAAAATACTATTTGATTTGCTGTAATATTCATTGGTTGAATACCAGGACAGTTCTCTGCAGATTGGTTTCTGTTCTCCTCCTTCACTTTGTACATCACATGAGTGCACAAAAAACCCATTCGAAATACATACTGCAATCACCACCCAATGTAAAACAAAATTGCCCATCACCACTTTAATCACATGATTATCAAAAACGTTTCTCAGTGCCACCATGTATCCATACAGTCGATAAATCTTCAACACTTTTATTGAGATTAAAGAATAGAATCTCACTTCCAGTCCAAAACCATCCAATATAAAATAAATTGGTAAGCTTGATATGAAATCAATAGCAAATCCATGTTCAAAATAATAATTAGGTGAACTAATTAATAATCCATCTTCACGAAAACGTCCAGTATTAAAGCCGACAAAAACATCAACCAAAGATAGTGAATCAAAAATCAACCCAATATTGATTCTTGTTTTACCCAGAAAGCAAAACAGCGTGTAATAGCTTGAAAAATAAATTATTGACAGAATGACTCGCACAGCTTTGAAAGCTTCATAGCAATACATGAATGGGCTGGATGGCTCAATCATGAAAGGAAGCATAAAGTATTGCATAAAAACATTAAATGGTGAGATATTGTGAGAGTTGCTAATTCTTTTTCGGCTGTCTATCCAAACAATGTTTGGGTTTTTCACTTTTTCCCGACGGTATTTGGTTTTGCTCAAAACTATATCTACATCTTTCTCAGCTGACGTTGAGGCATTCTTTATATCATTCAAAATGAACATATCTTGAGAAATCAGGTCGCGTAGTATGGAAACTTCTATAGTTGCAACTTTGCATTCTGTTACGCTGATAGCAGTCTGAAAACATTGACTGTTTAGTAATATTTCCATTAATGGAAAAAAGGCACCAGGCCCTACCTGTTTGCCACCAGGAAACTGGCGAACATCCTCCCGCATCATAGAAGTGACACCACAGTAGCCTTGAATAAGGATATTGAAACTTGATGAGTGCTCTCCTGAACGACAAAATATGAATCCCTTTGGAACTGTATACAAGCTGAAAGCATCTATAATCTTCTCAAGAAGTTCAGGTTCCATTTCTCGAAAAAATGGAACTTGGCAAACAGTGGTACGTTTTAAAAGGTCAAATTTCTCTTTTAACATTGGTGAAATCACTTCACTTGCTAGGCTTTCTTTTGGCTTTTCAATTGCTATAGCCGAATTTGATATCCACTGCAATTCAATGTATCTACCAAGCATGATTTGTAAACCCTGATGAATGTTCTTCTGAGTCAAAACAGAGTTGATAGACTCTATAAGCTCACGACACTGCAGGCGGCGTTCCTTCCCCAAAATAGATACAGCTATTGACTCTGAATAGATCCATAAAACGACATTTGAAGAAATTATTATTATGATATTACTCAATAGTACATCATTGAAAGTGATTGGTAGTATGTCTTGAACACCAGACCTCAAACACATGCTCAAACAGTAGGAGAGACTATTGAGAAGATAACTAACGTAATAGGTAATATCTTCACCCAGTTCATATGACTGACGCTCAACTTTGCCCCAGCTGTACCAGGATTTTTTGGCACATTCTATTTGGCCATCGCTCTGTAGCTCGCATGCCATAACAAAGCACAGGCAACTGGAAAAATAAGTGAGATAGAAGCACACATACACATACTTGATAATGTCAATAACAAATCTTTTCCCCATAATTAAGGTGTACTTGTAGTTGAAAAAGCAGAATACATGAACTATCTTCAACAATCGATTAAAACTAACATAGTGTGATATAAGCGTATTTGGTGAGAACAAACGGATGATAGTGCCAATTGGTATTGCTGCCACCGCCTCAAGCAGGAAAATGATGTTCTTTAGTCTGTGCCTCAACAGAGGCATCGGCTCTGTTATAGTTTCATCAATTGTTTTGACAGCAGTAATAGCTTGAAAATAAATGTCAAACAAGTATAATAGAGCAACGTTCTGATTCCAAATGATCATCCATCCAACATAGACAAACCCAAATGCAATGTTAGCTGGAATTATGATACAGTCCAACGAAACCATGATCACCATCAAGTGAAGCCATATTTTCAAAAAGTTGTTCTGTGGTTCCATTATGTAGGAACAAGATGATTTCAAACAGCATCTACTAGCAGCTGATGAAGCTTTTGTGCTGAGTACAATCAAATCAAGATTCATTGAAGTGTGAGTAGTTTCAATAGGTAAGTGTTCATTTTTAAGTTTGGTAATAAGCTTATCTGTTGTAAGAGCACTTGGAATCAGTTCTCCTAATCTGTGCAGAGTTCTCCATCGATTTTTAATCCAGTTTAGTTTTCCACTATGTGGAACTCCATACATATCTTGAACTCTATCATGTACAGTGTATGCTGTTGATAAACAAATCATGAGTTTAGCATGCTCAGTTTGTTTTTTAATAATTTTTGACAGAGTTCCAGAGCCTTCAGATGGGGGATACATCATTAATACTGTCCTCAGACTGTCATACGTGAGATAGAAGACTTCACAAAAAGTGGAGCAAATAACATCAGTTGGACACTTTGAAGGTAAACCAACCGCCATGCTTCCAATACACGAACCCTTGCTGATTGTGAGAATTGGGGATACTCCATCATAGTGTGACATAACTTCTACCACACCATGTGTGATATAGTAGAATGCATACCTAATCTCCCCTTTTCTGTATATATAATCTCCAGGCTGAAGAAATTTAGATTTCATGAAAAGACTGATGTGTCGTTTAATACTAATATCAAAATGGCGCAGGACATTTGAGTGTTCAATAGCATCCCAGTATATGTCAGTTAACATATCTTTTTGCAAACATAGAGGCAGATCATTCAGCAAGGGACATGTCTGTAAGCCCGACCACACATGCCAGAAAGTGTTGTAATAATCTTTGACTTCTTTCTCTTTGTATCCTTTCAAGTACTGCATATTAATGTCAATATACTCTCTAATTTTATATTGATGCCTGTGAAATCCTATAATACTAGAAATGAAGAAAGCAATGCCAAGTCCATGCTTCATTACAAAGCCCATCAACTTGAGAAAATCATCAAATACTAATTCCCAAAGGGTCACCGTTCTTATATCAACAGTCAGGTTATTGTTCAATGTGTTCAGGGCGTATATGAATGAAAAAATACACATTTCACTGGGGGTTTCCAATTCAAGACGTAACAACTCAATTCTGGAAACCCATGACTCAGATCTGCTTTCATCTATCTGTGTATAGCCAATCACAAACCAAATTGTGCCAAGAATTAGAGAGCTTGTTAGGAAAATAGCATTGAAAGCTAGGAACGTCACTACAACACGATTCAAACCCATCACTTGGCGAAGTCTGAAAGCCTCTAGAAATACTCTATAAATTCGACAGCACCTATTCATATTGAGGACAGCCAGCCAGCTAATTTCATAATTCCTAGTCAAGAAAGATTCTTCCAATACCAAATAGAATGGAATCAGACTGAACACATCGATAACAATTACAACTATACTCTTTGATATGAAGGTTCGGGACTTGTTAACCGGAAGCCAAGTCTTGTGTATTACCGAGAAAATGAGGTCAACGGCAAACAGAAAGTCCACCATATGCAGAAGATTGTTGAGGTTGTTTATTCTTTGTAGTGGGTAAGTCATTCTGAAAACCTCAATGTAGACTACAGTAACAAACTCTGATATGCAAAGTACCAATAACAGGAAACGCCAATAAGTATTGAACGGCAGAAATACAATTGCTCTCCAATGCAGGCTGTCTTCTTTGTAGGTTGGCACGTAGACCTCTGCAAAAAAATAAATAGAAACCTCCTTAGTTGTAACAATGTACAACCTATAATGAACACTACTACTTGAAGTTGAAACATTATCAATCTATATTGTCCACAATGCTCTCAACCAGTAATTGATGTAATTCCATCATATCACTATTATTGAATAATTTGTTTATCTAGAGAAAAGGAAACATATCACTATTATTAAATAATTTGGTCAATGTCTGTGATGGTAATGGTTCTTTCCTTTTTAAATTTGAGAAATGCATACATATTCAGTAACACATTTATAATATGCATATAAATTCAATGGAACACTGTTATTGCCATTAATTATCAATAAGCTGCATTTTATTTTTATAAACTCTAATGAGCTATTGTATCATCACTATAGTACAGGAACCAAACATTACAAAATTGTTTCAACTGAATCCTGCTTCCATATGCATCATTCATTGAACAAGATTGTGAAATCTGGACTTCGTCACATAAGTTAAGAATTATTTCAGTTTATCAAGAATATTGGGGAATACTTAAAAAGTTTCCAAATAATTCAAGAGACTGTGCATTACCGTACTTATTAAATTAATATTTACAACACAAATTGCAACATACCATTTTCCAAAGCTCCTCGTCTATATCTGAAATGTGAAAATAATTAAATGTAATCTAATAAGATATCATACTGAAGTTTGTAGGTTATAGGGAATAGTTTTGTTGTGAAATAAGGTTTAAATCATCAAATCGAGGTTTCTTTTTAGTAAAAACACGTTTTTGAAAATACTAATTAAAATGGAAAATAATATTAGTCATGAACCGAGCCAGGTTCAGTCAGATATGCGCTTATACTAAATTTGTAAGGGTGACCGCTTTGGTTCGGTCAACAAACAAAACTCAGTTCTCTGCTGTATAATCACTTTCCGGTGATTCGGAAACCACCTAAAACTGTTGGTCCAACTCATCAATCATCATCACCCAACTCATTACCCACGCACAGGTCTCAGACCTATGTGAGATTCATCCTCCGGAAATTTTTTATAAGACACCCAAAAGAACGGTGCAGATCCTCTCCCCTACCTGCGTCATAAATATTGGCCTCTATGATAATCAGCATTCAAATATTAAAATTGGAGTCAATTCATAATCAAACTCTGTGTAAGATTGTTTTAATAACATCACGCTGAATTCTTGAAGGACAACTCGTAACAATAAATTATCTTTATTTCCGAACCGAGCTGATAGTGCTTCCTCAATCTCTATAAATAGAAGATAATAACCAAAGTCTGTCAATATAAATCTTAACAAAAGGATGTACGGTAGTTTTGAACAAAATACTTCAATTCTTTAGCTTGCTTCTGGAAATACTGGTGCGTAGTAAACTAAAATAAAATAACAGCTGCAAAAAATGGAAAAATACAAATTGATGATACTTACATTTTCATTTTGAGACCGTTACTTTCAAAAGTATTTAGACTAGATAACTGCTATACATTTCTCAATAAGTTATAAGAGCTCCTTCTAGCAAAATTGGAAATGTTTTCAACTGAGAATGATAATTTGATTCTCCACTTCTTATTCTCATTTTCATTACATGTGCTTCTTCTACAATCAATGAAAAAATTATAAATAATCATTACTGTTAATCGACTTCCAATATAGTAACCACGACACTATTATAAAAAGATTTAACATTGTAGGAGTAAAATTATCAAAATAGTTGAATGTGAAATAGAATTTTTACATATTTTCAAGTAATTTCTATATAAACCAAGTCATTTATGACAGATCAAACACCGTGTTCTCATGCATTGGTAGTCACCAGCGTCATAACTTATATCTAGTCATCTGTTTTAAGGCAGTTTCTCACGCTCATGCCGTTTGCAAAATCCAAAGTAAAACATTGCGTGCGAACGATGGCTTCACCATAAAATAATAATTGAAATCAATAAGTTATAATAAATCAATTATGGCTTCACCATAATAATTGACCGAACGATAGTGAGGTCTATCCTTCAAGACGATCGGCATTTCCTCTGTCTCTCTGTCTCACGATTACAGACGAACGCCTAGACCAATTGCTATGATTTTTCATATGGATGCTCCTTATTACTAGGCACAGCGATGTATATATATATTTTTTTAAATTTTAATAGGGAAGCTAATAATTATTATTAATTAATCCATTTTATAGACCTAACCTAACATAAAGAAGAACATAGATGATCTCCAGAGAATGTTGTATAGTGTCATCACTGCAAGTAAGGAAGGTGGTCTAAGTCTCAATGCCAAGAAGACCAAGTACATGATATTCACTAAAGATGCACCTCCTTTGGGTGATCTTTTTGCTGGAGATGAGAGATTGGAGCGGGTGGATGCATACACATATCTTGGGGCTCGGGTGACTTCCAACGCTGATCACTACACTGAAATTAAAATTAGGATAGAGAAGGCACTCGCTGCATTTATCAAATTAAAGAGTCTACTGGCATCAAGAGATACAAAAATGGATCATCGAATTCGTCTCCTTAAGTGTTTCGTGTTTCCAGTTCTATTATATGGTGTTTGAACAGCAAAAGACTTTGCACTTTGCATGTAGGCTATAGCTACCTTACAGTCGGAGCCTTGCAATAAGTAGGAAACATACGACTAGGTATGATGAAATTTAATTATGCCAGGTTGATGACATCTGTTAACCAATGCAGCTAGAAATTTGATATGCAGCCTCAGCGGGAGGTGGCGAATAATAAAATCAAAAACCTAGCTTCTACCCTTATAGTCATAGGAGGTTTAAATTTGAAATGTTTCTTCATTAAGAGGTGGTGATTAATAAAACAACGAAGGAGGCCTCTATGATCAGCTGGAAGAGCCCTAGGACTAACTTCTTTCCTAATTTGAAATGTAACCTCAGCGGGAGGTGGCGAATAATAAAATCAAGGAGAATTTTTATGAGAACACAGCAACGCGCGTCCGGCCAGCTAGGCTTAGTAGAATCCAGTTTAGTAGATTGTAGCTGGCAAGTGCGCGCGCGCGTGTGTGTGTGTGCATGCATGCTTGGTCCTATGCAGTGTGTTTACACAACACATTCTTTATAGTCTTGGACTGCCTATCTCTCGGTCACCGTCTCCACATGTTATTCAATTTTTTGTCTTTCGATGTTCCAAAATATTTTTTAGGTCAGAACATATAATGTATAGCTGCAAAGAAAAACTAGATAATAGGCCTATAATGATGATAGTGATATTATGTTGATCATCACAGGTGAAAAAACAACAAAATTTTAGTTGGTGAAAATTGGGAATGGAAGATGGATGAGAAAAAGTAAATAAACAAATTCATCATTTATTTGATGAATAATTTCTGTTTTTTATTATTAGAGATTTATTGATATTAAAAGCTGCTAAAAATGCATGAGAACCCTTCATTTTTCTCACACGAGGTGTGATTTCTAGGCGGCGTCATAAACTTTGGTCTTTTCAAATATTGATTTTTACAGTTTCTGTCCTCAATAAAAGATTAAGGAATTAAAATCGAGTTGAAAACACTCTTCAAATTTTTTCGAAAAAGTCATCCCCTTATGTGTGAGTGTTGAGCGAGTGAGGTCTACTGTTCACAGAACTACTAGTAAACTTTGGTCTTTTCAAATATTGATTTTTACAATTTCTGTCCTTAATAAAAGATTAAGGAATTAAAATCGAGTTGAAAACGCTCAACTTTTTCATCCCCTTATGTGTAAGTGTTGAGCGAGTGAGGTCTACTGTTCACAGAACTATTAGTAATATGACTTGAGTTTTGCACAAGTGAATCTGTCTTGATACAAGATTTTATGAATTATTTTCAAGGACCCGACAGGGCCTTATTGAAATCGTGCTGTTGTCCGTCCGTCCGTCTGTCTATGCCCTAGCGCTTGAAAGATAGATTCTAGACTCTTGAAACTTGGTACATTGCTTCCTCATAGTCCAAGTGAGATCGCTATTGATTTTGGAGTTTGGGGTCGATTATAAAAATAATTATGATGTAAAATAGATAACCACTATAGGCTCTAGGTTAGTTTAGGCTAGTGACAATCAAAACATTGACAGCTGTTAATGTCTACATTTGAAAATATAAACATTGGAAATTACGAAGGCTGATGCTTAGCCTATTTATCATTTTTTTAGTTTTTTACAGTGCAAGCGTTAATGTTTTCATTTTTGATTGTGTTAAAATATTTTCTCAAATTAGTTTAAATCGTCGAATTGAAAAGAAAACAGAGAGTAAATATTGTTGTATTGTATATTATGAGATCTGTTAAACAAGAAGAAGAAGAAACAAAACTCGTTTTCAAAAACTGAGAATGTTTATTGCTTGTGAATTGAGAAGCATATTATGATGTTTAAAGAAACCAAAGAAGTTGAATGGCAAGGTTAGTGGAGACGCATATATAATTTAATTCGTCGGGTCCTTGGATATTCCGTTGTATCGGTTTATTTTATATAAAATTGGTTACTTTTGGAGTAATTTTCTCAGAAAAACTGAGTTTTCTATAGCACATAGGTCAGGTGAAGAGTATGCTTTCATTGAGACTCTATGCTCAAATGTTATTCTACGTTTTGAGCATATTTTTTAGCTACCCTGAATTAAACTGTGAGAGCATAGATACACCAGTATGGCAAATAATTATACAATAGAATAAAAAGTATCTAGACATTTAGACCAATCAAATATGATTGCAGACGTATATAAAACCCAATGGAAATATTGATATTGGATGAGTGAATCATTAGAAAAAAAGTGACCTATAATAAATTTATTCATGTTTTGAATTATGATTTGAAAGACTTTTTGAATTATTTTTTCTTTTCAAATATATTTCTGAATTAGAACAAGTTTCAGTTTTCATCAAATCATGTAAAACTTTATTTCAATATAATGGCATATTATAGCAAGACAGTAGGTTTTTATAACTACTGCGGCAATTTATTTATTCATATAGGATATATAACTGAACATAAAGAAACAACTAGCTTTCATTAACTTTTCATGTGAAATTTAACGACTTGCAGTCAATTAAAATATTTGACTGCAAGTCGTTAAATTTCACATGAAAAGTTAATATTAACAACGCAGTTCGTCATGGAACAAGAAATCCAGGAACTTGCTTTCAGCCCAACACTGCTGCTAATATAGTCTGCCAACTCATTCTTGGCAGTGCGCAGAAATACATTTTGTTTTCTATGCAGTGTACATAGCGAACCAAGCGGCTATATTCAGAACTAGACTTTTTGACAATGTATGTGAGAACATCTCACAACAGAGAGTAAAAGTATTAGTAAATAGCCGACATACATAAGGCAAATTCACACAACTGCCAAGAATGTGTTGATAAGCTGAACTAGATTTAAAAGTTAGAGTTTAAATGTTTGTTTCAGATGTTAATAGACATTTTTGTATGGAAAAATATAAAATTTGAATCATTCCTTGACTTGAATTTCTATGAACAGTAAGAAAACTATAAGAAATTCTTAGGAATAAAAAAGTTCAATTGTTCTGCAGTGTTCAGTTGCACATGAAATCGTTAACATTCTTCAGGAAGTGGAACATTTTGAACATTCATAAAGCTTCAGCCAGCTCGGAAACGTGAGTCTTAAGCCAGTTGATGTTGTTTTGAGTTTGCTCAAGAGCAATTTTTCGACCCGCAGTTCCAGCTCCCGATTCAGGATTAGCAGCAAAGAAATCCTTCAACTGTTGAAAAATATTAAATTACTCTACCATCGTGAAATGTTAATCTTATAACATTATGTCAAGTAATAGTTTAGCATTTATCACAGCGTCTTCAGAAAGTTCAAGTCTTCATTCTCACTAAACATAGTTGGAAAATAATACAGTTAGTTTCAGGAGGAATACCATAGCTAACTGCCAAATATAGTTGAAAATACAAAAGCAATTTTAAACCTACAAATACTTCCATTCCTTACAGGTGTTTTCAGGCTAGGAGTGCTTCCTATTTGAATGTGATAAAATGATCTTTAACCATTGTTAGAAATGTAATTGCAATGTAGGTTGCAAATAAGATAGGTAGAATGAAGTAGAAATCTTATGTTTGTTTCACATATCTACCACGTTAAATCATTTTTAACCTGCATTTTTGCCATATTTTGCAATTTTACCAGATATCTGCCATATTTACACACTTGTACGTTCCACATTCAAAAATCTATAACTGTGTAATAATAGATTTCAGCAGTTTTTAAACTCAACCTATCTATTCACAACCTTAATAATAATTTCAGAATAACAGGCATGCACAACTCTGAAATCAATAACTGAACGTTTTCCATTTAGCTAGGAAGTTTATAGTAAGCAAACTTAGTAAACTTTAGCAAGTTTATAGCTACTTCTATTACCTCAATTTTCAATTCACCTAGAGCTTTTTGTGATTTATGCTTCCAACATTGTGCGTTTCTGAAGTGTTACTGGTTTCTCCAAACACTCCGTATACATAAAATAAGTTGTATATTTTTTACATTTATTCTAATTGAAAAATAGACCTGCGTTGAAAATAGCAAAAAGTGCTTCCATATTCACATTGACGTTTTTTATTCACATTAAAATGATTTCACTCAATAGTTCCCTCAATAAAGGCAAAGGTTTTATCAATCACCGAAATTTTTTCGAGAAAACAAATATGGTATAAAATAAATTATTCATACAAGATAAAAATATCATTATCTAGAAAGATAATATAATCTAGAGAAAAATATCATTTTATCTTATAAATAAAATTTATTTTTGAAAAAAGCTGATTTCACATAAGTATGTTTTCTATAAGACCCCAATCTTGTACATCAATTGAAATCGTTTTGTATTCACTATAGAGGGACAAAAGAGTATGTTTTAGGCAAATGATTTTGCGCTTTCCTGTAGAATTTATTCATTATGATAACATACAACCTGGATGCGCTCGGTTTATTTATGTAATAGTAATTTGCTTTTGTTTACAACCAAGATTTTATATCTCAAGTATGTTCATAAATTTTTAATAAAAATATTTTACTTACTTCTTGAAGTTTGTCTTCACTTCCAAAATTAGCTGAAATAGCAGGTATCAGTCTTCCCAATAGCCTATCATTGAGAGTGAAACGATTCACAAGATATGACCAATGCTCTCTGCAATAGATGTTTGTCGTTTAATTAAATGTAGAAAAAATGATCTATTTTGATCACATTCTCCAACATATGAATATAAATTTATTTTTAGGCTAAAATTAAATTGTGTGAAATTTTCAAAGTAAAGATTTACATTTTAAGTTTTTATTGTAGTTTTATCGATTTTATTAACAGGTTTTCTCTGTGAAAAGACTTTTTCATATACAGTGGAACTTGGCTAATTTGAACTAATACAATCGGCAATCTTTAATTCGAATTTTTCTCTCTGGTCCTGGCATTTCATATAAAATCAACGCTTAAAAATAATTGTTGATTCCAATTTTATTTTGGACAATTCGAATTTTTTATGCGTAAAAAGATTATAAAAAATATAAACCAAATAACGAATTTGCGAGCGAGGCCGAAGCAGCGATCTACATCCAACAAATCAGATGTTGTTTTCAAAGTAGGGATGGCTTAAGTGATGCTTATTTCCGTTCCTTAAATTTGTTATATTCTTTTGTTTAGATCGAGATACTCAATTATTATATAAACATTAGGAAATCTTAAATAATTTTGAGAAAGTTTAAAGACTTATGTTTTTGAAACTTGTGACTGATATAGCATACTGTATTTTCTTTTATGATTTTGATGGTTTTTTCATTATTCTGTCATTGTTTATGAAGATTAAAATAAATGTAGTGTAAGTGGACAGAGCAATACAGTAATGTACGGCTATTTGCACACACACAGATTTTGGACGGCCGGTATAAAATCGGCAGATATAAATCGGTGCTAGCAGACTGACCGGATTTTTACCGGTCAAACAATCAATTGCTTTGCTGTTGTGTCCATGAGGCGGAGCCAGCAGCAGATTTTGGGGGGTGAACCTGAGGAGAGTAAACACCAGGGGGGTGGTGGCCCGGGTGGTTTGAAAATGAGGTTTAAGATTGTGAATTTGAATTTGAGAGTATTTAAATTGAAATAAAGCCAACTTTAAAACTCCTCCTTTTTGTAGAACGCCCAAAATACTTTCAACTAAATACAGTGGTTCGGAACCCACCTAAAACTGTAGATCCAACTCATCAATCACCATCATCCAACTCACTCATTACCCACGCACAGGTCTCAGACCTATGCGGGCTTCATCCTCCAAAAAAAACTAGGAATAAAGTTTTAGATATACAAATTTAATTGCTCATCTATTACCTATAATTATATTATACTGTTAATACGTCTACGGGGAGGGGGATGATCAAAGAAGTTGCGGAGAGGGTTAGACTCTCGGTACAATAATTACAATAGTAATTTGGAGTAGTAGGTCTATACAGCAGGGGTGAAGGAGGAGTCATTTAACGATAAACTAATATACATGGATATTTATTTCAAAATGGAGATTCAGGGATACTCCTAGAGAAAATTTTTGAAAAATTACCTCTCAAAAACGACATTTCAAGTGATTAGAGGAATGAATTGCTCTAATTAAACATTTCAACCCACACGTTATTTAGCAGAGTAGGCTAAAATTTATCTGGTTCTTGTGTTATTGTCAATGAGAGATCCAGACCCTCATTGGGTCCTACTAGAAACTTTCACTGCTATATTTGATACCTCACCGCTCTTGATTGGGCTACTTGAAAATTTCTTTCAAAAATAGGTTCGGGGGTACTCATATTAAGTTTAAAAACGTAATAGGCTACCTGAGCAGTCGACTGAAATGGTCGGTCAACAACCATGCGTGTGCAAGCGTGTATTTAGTCGTGTAGGCCCTTACTTGCTGGTAATGCCGGTGATACAGTGGCAGTGGACGGCTGCTCAGCGGTCGGCGTGTGTGCCAGATCCCGTTCCCACATGTGGTTCACTATTGGAATTTAGACGACCGGTATAAAATCGGCCATCCAAAATCGGTGTGTATGCGATTAGGCTACGGTAGGTTATTTAAATGTATGCTGTATTTTAAAAATTATTTCGTATCCATAAAACGGAATTATACAATATGATAATTTTGCAAATTACTTACGTTAAAAATTGAAATTAGAGTATTCTTATACCCCTTGTGATTAACCTTTTTTTTTCAATCAATCAATTTATTTACAGTATCATTACAAAAAAGGTCCTCCTAAACCAGAAGGTTTTTCAGGAGATGCCACATATTGATTTAATACAAGTACTACTATTCATGAACAGACTAAAAAGTCAGAATTTCCAAATAACATAACCTTCAATCCACTTGACACAGTAGGCTACAACACTTTAGTACTTCTTTAGTACACTTCCTTAATTCCAATTTTTCGACTGTCCCTTGAGGTTCGAATTATTCAATTTCCACTGTATTTCAAATGTTTGTTGCTGTTTGTTGCACAAATCGTATTTGCACAAAGATTTGTTTCTTTGCCTGTGCAAATAAACTCGATATAAATAGAATTGAATTGTCCTGTTTCAAAAAAATGGTTTCTAAGTTCTTGCAGAATTGATAAATAGTGGGATCAGACTTCCTTTTCAAATAATATAATCAATAATGTTTGTACATGGAAAAAGTGCATGGAAATAAATTTTCTTTGATTTCGAACGTCATTCTAAGCTCCCGCTTACCTTCCATATCGTATGGCATTGATTAAATTCTGTTGTTGACATACAAACTAGTGGAAGTATCAAGTATAATCTATTCTATTCCATTAACATAGATAGTAAAAAAGTGATGTTGATAATTAGTTTAGTAATCTCATCACTTTGATAATCTAAGCATGCTTTGCTAAAATATCAAATATCCTTAACGTTACTAACAATTTGTCTTATTGACAACTTATTCCGCTTTTATTGAAAAAATTCAATTAGAACTCACCTGACAAATTTCCAAACAACCTTGTTTCCAACTGGGTTGTGGGAGATTGAGGCAAGCATTAGAATATAATCTTGCGATCGAACATTATGCTCATCTTTTCCCAACTCAATTAACCTGGAATAATAAAACATGATTTATTTTACAATCTAGATTTTATTTTCCTTACTCAACCACAAAAACCTGATGACCACGTCAACAATTGGTTCTCTTCAAATTGATAGAACATTCATACACTATGTACCTAGTACTCAAGGCGTTTAGAATGTATTTATACACCTTCTATATTTTAAATGCCTTGTCTAGCCTACTACCCAATCAACTGAGGATCCTTAAACCTGAAATGTAAGAATCAACATTATATATCCCAGTTCGAATCAGACAAATTGAAAGAAATAATTCCCGGAGTTTTGAAAATTGCAAAGTTGATCCTTGGTGCACATATTTAAAGAAACTAGAGTCCAGGTGGTGTGAGGCGAGCTAGGGTTAGGGGGTTTTGTTTAGGTGCCTGTTTTAGTTTTTTGCTCATAGCTCTGAAACTATAAGTTGTAGCAGAGAAATGCTTCATATAAAAGTTAAAGATTACAAAATTTCCTACAAAAATGTTCCCGATCATTTTTTGCATAAGACCAACCATTTTCAAGTTATGAAGCAATAAAAGAAAATGTTTTACATTCTATCGTTAAATAGCATATGTTATACATTAAAATATGTATTCATAGCATGTTGGAAAGGCTATTTAAATTATTAAAAAAATTGAATAATGTTCTAAAGTAATTCATAAACAAAACTCGTCATTGACCTCTTCTGAGGATTGGTTGGAGTGGTGTAGCATTAGACCCGGCATATCCGACAGTTGCCGGGGCGCATACTCAGCAACGGAGCTCAGCATTAAATATTATGAGTTTTTCAAGGAGCACAACAATCATTTTTATTTTATTTTTTTACTTCGTATTTATAGTTACTGCAAAAATGTATGGAAGTACACTGACTGATTGATTGAAATAATAATATTGTTGTTAAGCAAGCCCAATATTTTGAGTCTTTCCCTTTAAAAAGTGTTTTATCGGGTTATTTGCAATCTTGAGTGAGTGAGCGGTTTAGTTATTCGTTGTTCCGCTCTACACAACTCTTACTTAATTACTTAGGTTCTTCAGCATTGGAAAATCTTGAATACACTAAAGATAGTGTATTTAAATTAACGGGTCTGTCAAACGGATTTTTTATAGACTTTAGATTATACTATATTCATTTATACTGCAATTCAATGGGAATATTAATATTTAATTTACCCAAAAGGGGCTAAATTTGCCATCGTCATAAGGAAGCTGTACAATTCATTTTCGAATTTGTCCATTATTAACAAAGCCTGTAATTTGATTGGCTCACATGTAAGATGTAGATAATTACATTTTTTGAGTTGTCTTTAAGCTACTTCATTTGTTTATTATGAGGAAGACATCTATTGTTGTCTTTATAAAAATATAATGCTGTTATGGGTAAAGATTGATAGATTACAAACATAAGTTGATGGCACTGTTGAGATTTCGAAGTCTATCAATAGTCTATCTAATAAGTTAATGAGTTGTAGTTGAATAAGTTAATGAAACTATCTCTCAGTATGATTTATTGAACTCGTATCTTTTTTGTGGTTTAAATACTTTTAGGAAGTGTAAGCCTGCAGTGATACCCCCAACTCTATTCTATAAGCATAGATTAATTCAAAAACAAAATAAACCATTCTTAGAACTAATAAGTTTTTAAATTTTACTGTTTCTTCACTCACTTTATTCATATTACAACTTACAATTAACTTGCTCTACTTGTATCATACAAATTTGTAGTTTTTTTAAAGGTTTCAGACCAAGCAGCTTGACAAAAACTGTTCTATTGACAGGATCATTGCCCTTATATACGCTAATTGTGGCTTGCTAGCATGAGTGTGAGACTGAAATTCAGAAGTCTTCACTTTTGTATAAATGTTCTGTTATATTAACTGGTATTTGTCAGCTCATCATCCAAAATATGTTTCTTCATTTCTAAGCTGCGTACTTCATGGACTTGTTGACATAGATGAGCAGGCTTTTTTCTGTTTTCGATGAAGCCCACATAGGTCTGAGACCTGTGCGTGGGTAATGAGTTGGATGATGGTGATTGGTGAGTTGGACCTACAGTTTTAAGTGGGTTCCGAACCACCGGGAAGTGATTTACAGCAGAGAACAGTGTCTTTTTTGCAGGCCAATCTAATCGGTCACCGTTACAAACAGGACCTACGAGAACGCAGCTTATCTCTATCTGATTGAACAGATACCTGCTACGCCTCGCGGCTATCACTCCCCCCTAACTGAGCGAATAGAAAGTACTTGTGAGATACTGGGTCCGACTTGGTTGCTTCTCAGCAATTGCGTCTGGTCTGGTTTAATATTTTCAACAATACCTATGATCAATCCCATTGGTTTTGTTTTTGAACTGACCACTTGTTCACCTTAGTATCACTTTATCATGAAGTATCATGAAGAAGTATCACTTTATCATGTTGCTCATTATCGTTAAAAAAAAATTACTGAACATAATTAATCGAAAATTCAAGTCTCCATCTTTTTTGTTTAAAACTTTTTTCACAAGACGTATCCCAAGCCAAAAAATCGAGAAACATTGCATATACTCAAGAATAGGCAAAGCCTATTTTTTTATGAATTAGACTAATGGAAGATGATAAGTGGACATAAAAAGCAATCGAGAGCATGAGTTTAATCAAAATCGTTAGAGCCATTTTCAAGAGAGTCTTAAAAATCTATGTTTGACATAAATAGTACCGCCATTTTGAACCGCATATCAACGAAATGTTCCATAACACATCTTTAACATTATAATAATCTCAAGTTAAAAATTTCAAGTTATTCATTGGGACTTGAGATATTGTGGTCACATACACACATGCATACAAACAGATCAATACCCAAAAACAACATTTTTGGACTCGGGGACCTTAAAACGTAAAGATATTTTTAAATTGGGTAATTTTTTTTTGGGAAGCAATAATTTCTCTACGTAAGGTAGTAGGGCTAGAAAATTAAAAATGAGAGTTTCGGCAATTTCAGCATCAGCAGGGATGCTGACGCGGAGCATGGCGGGCAGTCTATTCAACCCCCACAGCTGCAGTATACAACCTGACGACCTTACTAGGTTAAATGCAACCCTCCTAGAATCTATTGGCTCCCAAACTATTGTCCCATCCTCACATCATGAATTTTTAATACTGCATACTTATTCGTATTACTAATTGATATTGAAATAATCCATAAGCTTACTAAAATGTAGTTGAATTATAATTGTTTCAACTTTACAACTCTAAAATGGTTGGTCTTAAGTGAAAAATGAACAAAAATATTTTTGTAAGAATCTTCAACTTTTATATGAAGCAATTTTGCTACAAATTATAGTTCCAGAGCTATGAGCAAAAATCTAAAAAAGGTATCTAAACTAAACTCCCTAACCCAATCATCAACAGAACTCTTTAGTTTCTTTAAACATATGTACCAAGGACCAACTCTACCAATTTTCAAAACTCCGGAAATTTTTTCTCTCAAACGGCATTATTATATCTAATTTGACTGGGCTAATAAGAACTGTCTGATTATCACTATTTTCATATTTTTAACCGACTTTCAAAAAGAACAAGGTTCTATATTCGACCTGTTTTTTTTATGTTTGTACATCAATCATTCGAACAATATTGAACCGATTTCGATGAATTTTTTTTTTTAATGGAAGAGCATCGCTCAGCGGTAGTCCCATCCAAGTTTCGCAAGGATCGGCCCAATACTTAGCCCAATATTAAACAAAAAGGAGCATTCTTCGATGTCTTCATTTCAATCAAGTTTGAATAGGATAGTTCCACACAAAACCGCCAATCGGATAACCGGTGTCGTTTACCAGGCTGATCATTGTATCACATCTAGACGGTTTTCGAAATCATATGATGCAATGCAATTATGCCGGGTATACGACATCTCTTTGGACTAAAACATAGCGTTGAGGTCTGAAGAGTCACCTACAGTCGAATCGGCTATGGTACTATATACATACATACATACATACATACATACAGTACATACATACGACATCGGTTACCCAAAGCTGGTTAAGTGTGAAACAAGCCTGTAAGTCCCGTTTTGACCAATCACGTGAACTTAATTTGAATCGAGAATAAGAAAAATATAATATTTCTTCGGCGTAGCCGAGTTGGCTTATCGCTGGTCTGATATGCCAAAGGTCTTGGGTTCGATCCCAGTTGAGAACAAGATATTTTTCTCGAGCCACTCCCGTGTTTCGGATGACACGTTAAGCCGTCGGTCCCGGTTGCATATTAAAAAAAAAAAGCAGTCGTTAAAAAAAAGCGGCGAGGTGGAACAACCCGTAAGGGTCTCCCCACCACGAAAAGCCATACGAATTTACTATAATATTTCTGTCCATATGTTCATATGAAAATTGTAATACTATATTACGTTACTAGGCTGGAAAATAACGTTTTGCCGGTCGAGCATATGATAGTTAAGGCACGAGGCGCAGGCGAGTGCAGAAACGTGAATATGCGAGAACCGGCAAAAGTTTACAGCCCTGTAATGTACTATATTTTTTGTTACACTTGATAGAAAGGCAAGATACAAGCAGCTGGATAATATGCGAGACATTCAAAAGTATTCAAGACAAGTGAATCAGCTGCTTTATTTAGATTCAGAATTTGATGGGCGAATTCCCAGATATAAACCAAAATAATGATAGCCTAGTGCAATCAGCTGGATAATATTCGAGACAGGTATTGAGTCATAGGTAATGAGTAATGTAATGAGTTGACTATATATATACATATCTCTACCTATAAAAGGATGATACCCTGACTCACTCATCAACGCAGAGCCAAAACTTCTAGGCCTATGAACTTGAAATTTCGTATGAACAATCCTTATAGGATTTCACCATGCAATAAGAAAGGATTTTTCAAAATTCGCAATTTTAGGGGGTTAAAGAGTCGGTAATTACAGGATTTGAGCCTACCCAATGAGAAGCAGGGGGCGTGGCCACGCCCTTCCCCCACCACCCCCCTCCCCCACGTCGGCCATTTTGTGGTCGTGGTCATCCACCCCCCTTCCCTATATCCCCCATTTTGTTTACACCAAATTAATGAGGGGGATCCCCCGCAAGGACCAATGAGAGAGCACCTTTCCCCCGCTGGAAGGTTCTCCCAATATATAGACCATACAGATCTATATATCTGCTTTCGATTAGTATATCTATGTTTTGCCTATATCTATAACCCCTGCCCCCAGCCAGCACTTTAGCTATTAATTAAGATGACATTGAATGACAGGTGCACACTTCCCCCCTCCCACACATCTTAAGTCACCTCCCGCTGTGATGCTCTCACTCGAAGCTAAACGCCTACCCTCTCTTTCTTTTGCACGTGCGCTGTTTTATGCAGATTTTTTATGTCACTCATTAAGCCGAGGAAGAAGAAGAAGAGAAGGAGAGCTGTGACCGCCACAGGAACATTACAAACAGGTGTACCAACACAATTTACTAACTCACTCTTGCCCCACCCCCCAATCCTCGCATACTTCTCAGGTCATTAATCTTTGCATGAATAATCCTGTCTTACTCACACAATCTCTAGTGTGTTACAACGCATGCCTAGCAGGAGGCAAACCTCCCACAGAAATAGATGCTTCTAGACCCCTCGATTCCTTGATTGATAGCGTTGTAATAGCCGTTCTTGTTGGGGCGGTAAAAACAGACTACTATCATATTTAATCAGAGGTTCATCCATATCAATTCGTCAAAAAAACTCATCAACAGTATGTTCTGGCAATAGGCCTCTTCCCTCCAACTCTTTATAATCAAACGTTCTGGTGGCCATTACACATTTTTCTATCAAATAATAGGCATATCTATACATCAGCTCATTTAAATGTCTCTTGAAATCTTGATTATTATGCACATAATCCATTAATAGGTCTTGTGATATTTTTACAGCTGTGTTAAGTTGTTCATACGAGATGAATCCTGCTTTTTCAATTATAAACTCTTTTTTAGTGAGTAAATTTTCCCTATCAAATTCATCTCGACTGACTAGTTTATCTCTTTGCACCTTTGCCTCTTTGCTAATAATTTTCATCTCATTATTGAGGGTGTGTCTAGTCACCAGCACACTCGCCTTCTCCTGCTCAAATTCTCTCCTAGTTAAAACAATCTGTTCTAAATCATGCATGCGTTTTTCCAACACATTGTTAATTATACTTAATCCACTATTGAGATTTTCAAATGACACAAGTTGGCTTCTTTCATTGTTAAATTCTGTTCTAGTTAAAACAGCTTTCTTCAACTCACTCAATTCAAATTTCAACTTGTCAAAATTCGCTACTGATTTTCTTAACTCCTCCAATTGTTTTCCATGCGGAGTATGCAGACGTCCAAATCTGTCCATGCTCATTGTTCAACTGTTGAAATTAATTAACACCATCCCTGCACACCCGCTCTAGCGAAGAGGTTCCATTCTATCACTCCGATTTGTGTTTCTTGCCGAGATAGCTTGGGTCACACTGATGTTATCGCCCTACCTCCTTCCTTTCATCGGCTCATTTCACTAGCACATTGATTCGCCAGACAGGTTCATGCTACGTCCTCTCCTGCATTCCTTTTATCCCCTCTTTCGCTATAGCAGCAGCTGGCTTCACCGCTGGCATAGCAATTCCCTCACATTTTTCTTTCTCTTATTACTGTATGAACCCACCCTCCCTTAATTCATCCAATATTGAATGAATTTCAATATCATGACCCAAATTTCCTGCGTTTTTTGAGGCATAAAGGAGTGACAGGCGATTGACCAGTTCGTTAACGTCATCCCAAAATATGTAGTTTCTATCACGCAATTTATTTCTAACAAAATTCAATAATCCCTTTCCATACTTTGATCATTTTTTGGGGGGAAAAAGTTTTTGTATAATTTGAGATTTTTTACCAGAATTGCAAATCACATAACCCTGGTTATTAATATGAACAGATGTCAGTGATAATATTTTCTTATATTTCGCCAAATCTTTGTTATTGTAAAGATTTGAATTTGGCCTACCATTAAACAATAATTCCAACAGGCCGTGGCTCATTCTAAACCTTTCTTCGCCAACAGTGATAAAACCATCATCAAAACTTACAGGCTCATCACCAATAAAATATAAATTTTGTTTATGATTAAATCATATACCATAAGGAATAGAATTATCTAATTTCTCATTATGAAACACACTTAAATAGTTCTCTAAAATTTCTTCTATTTGCATGCGACGGGTAGTGATATTCAAAGTTGAATCAAAGAAAGCAGATTTATCATTACCAGAGTGAGCAGAAGTATTTTTATCTTCCTCCCACTCCTCCTCCTCCTCCTTCTCCTTCACCAACGGTTCAACCTTGTGTTCTTTTTCGCGCTTTACTGTTTCATTCGCAGAGATTGTGCTCTTTTTGAGTTCAATTAAAGGAGTAATTATTGGTTCCAACCTTTTACGATTAAATTCTTCAGTCTGCGTTTGAAAACCCAATAAATTTCTATGCTTATCAATAATTGTTTTTCTCAACTTTTTAATTCTATCTGTTAAACTTTCCGCACCATGTGCGACGCATTTCTTAACTTTCTTCATTACTGTCACGGTGTTGAATGACAAAAATCGTGCAAACACCAAAGTTACTTCATTGCAAAGGTATCTTTATGAATTTATCCAATTGTTCTCAATACTTTCCATCATCTGCTTTGCATTCATTAAAAATTGAAAGAAATTTATGATTGCCTTTCGACCACACATGCCAACATAATTTTCTAAACACAGTAAAACTCATGTCATCTCCTACGAAATCCCTATAAATTAATTTCAAATTCAATTGATCAAGTTTAAAAATAATTAGCAAATTTGCATTGTCCCTGATATGATGTTTTGTAGTTGCACCATAACTTTGTATCAAGTAGGCCATGTCAATTTCGCGATGTCTACCCATCATGAAAAATTCACGAATTTGTGGTACACGACTTAGTTGAAGATCGTCAAAAATAACAAATGAAAACTGATCAACTTTGTTGGGGTGGGGTATCGATTCAACATCGTCTGATAAATAAAAAGTAACACATTTTATTTTCAAAAATACCTTTTTCAAAAACTCATATTTATCCTGGTAAAAATTTAATATTTTTATTTTTACGAATAATCGGTTCGAGTGCTTCATACACAGCAAATGCGCTTTTTGTTTTTATTGGTGTACAATATGCTTTTTTTGAAAAAGAATCAATCAAGGTAAGAATAAAATTATAATTCGAATTATCTCTTGCCAGTGAGCTCATATCAATCAAATCTGCTTGCATAAGCTCTGATTCACTTTTTAATTCATATTTTCTCCTATTAAAATGTACTCATGGAACAGAATGCAATTCTTCTGCCAATCTCTGTCTAAGATTATTCATTTTTGTTGACATCACACATGTGTGATTGTATCTCAACTGTCAACACGCGCTGCATGGGGCTTGGCACATGCATCTAATTTTGATTAACAGTTACTCTTACTCAGTTGAACAGGAGGGTTCATCTTCTACTCCTTCTACACCTTCTCCTTCTTCTTCTTCTCCTTCTTCTTCTCCTCCTTCTTCTTCTTCTCCTTCTTCAACTTGGGGGATTCTATAATGACCCCATGCTAATGTGCTTATGCCTGATGATTCTATAAATCTTTTCGTATCAAAACAAGAGAGTGCGGTTTTAGCACATGCAATTTGATATACTTTATGACAATAGCTCCTTATCATATTGAATCTTTCAAAATGTGAAGTTCTTTCAAATAAATTTTTTTTGTACAAATCATATGTTAGACAACGATCTCTTACAGATTTCTTTACACCTTTAGCTACGTTTTTACACAATTCATTCTCATCATCTACATATTTAAAACTATACATTTTGGGTCGTAATCCTACAAAGTGTGTGATAATTTTCGAATTTGTCTCATCTTTAAATTTCCCAACCACTTTTTTATTTACAAGTGAAAAGCATTTGTGAGTGGTTGGATAATCAGATGGCAAACCAGTCCAGGTTTTTCTTAATATCCTGGTACACATCCTCAGTTTTTATTTCATAGAAAAGGCTATCCGTATCCGACATTAATAGATTCACATTTTCAGGGCGATATATGTTCAAAATTTTGTTATAGTGGAAATCAAACATGAGGTGTTTACTCAATTCCAAAATGGTGAAACCCGCATAAATTGGTTTATTCAAGCATATTTCAGATTTTCTTGAAAACACCCCAATTACATTTTCATCGAACATGACCCAGCGTTTACACAATGGCCTGGAAACATATTTATCCAATTTTCTCTCATCTGTTACAAGATTTACAGTACAATGGTGTCAATTACCCTAGAGAGATTTTCCGTATATTAATTCGATAAATTTTTTAAGTTCTGAACTTCTAATTTATTCCTAGCATTTCGCCTACATTCCATATTGAATTGAATGTAAGGTTGTAGCCAACGGGACTGTGTAAAACTAATTACCCTATGAATCTTTGTTAAACGCATACCCAACTGAGTGTAAAGCTGAAGATTACGATAATGAATTACATATTTTGTTCTATCATAAAGTGTTGCAAGGAGTTTTGTTGATGATTTTTGTGAATCATGTTTTTGATATTCAGACATCAGGTGAAGGGGAGCTGCTTCTTTTGTGGGGGCAAGGGGAAACTGATTGTGAGATTCGTGTAAGTATTGTGGATACTGCATATCAACTTCCAGAATGTACCCAATTTCTGAATCAGCACTCAAGTTTAAAAAATCTACTTGTGTGATTTCATACTCATTCAAAAATTTAAAATTCCCGCTTGGGAGTGGTTCACACATGGCAAATCCATATAGATTGTTAGCATCCAGGTAAACAAGGTAATTAGTAGGTTTACTCTCATCATAATTCGCCATATATGGGTTGTTATGCGGGACGACCGATAATCCTCCTCTTACTGCACCCTCAATCATAAGATGGATATCAATGTCCCGAATTCAATTCAATTCAATTTATTCTCATTTTTCAGCAATTTTACAAAATTAAATATCTTTCTAATTTTCAATAAACTTAAGAGATAGTGATACAATATACAAAAAAGCAAAAACATACATCTAAGTCTATCTTAATGAGATAAAGCTAGCATAAGCATAAGCTTGTGCGCTGGCAGTGAGTCATATATATTTAATTCATTTACTTGTATAGGACATAAAATATATTATTTCAAAAATTCTGATGACCCTGTGACCTTGCAAAAAAAAAAAAAAAAATTCTTTCCTTTCAAAACCTGTGAAGGTTGATTTTGAGATCAAAACGACAAAGGAAAATAAGATTTAAGAGAGGCAGAGAAAAAAAAGGAAAAGATAAAAAGGATTTTCATCAGACTAACACTGTAGATAATTATGAAAAAGGAGTACAAAACCGTAAAGCCTTCTGTGATTTATTACAGAAATACTGTATATAATTTTTTATTTTATTTAATAAAACTATTAATTTTAAAGAATATATTCGTCTTCACCCATCTATCTATTTCTTTCAATAAAGCTGTTGTAAGTTTTTTTTTAATGAAACTTTGTGGAACTTTATTTATAATTTCACTACAGAAATAAACATATTGATGTCTAGTTAAATTCAAATGAGTATTTACTTTTTGAAAAACATTTGTCCTAGCTGGTCGTGTATTATAGTTCCCAGTTCTTCTAGTTAATTCAAACAAATTTTTATATATGTTTATATATAGAACAATCTTTTTAACATATGTTTGTCTTATAGTTAGTACTTTAAACTCATTAAATATTAATCTACTAGAATAAAGACGAGGTCTATTTAGAGCAGCTCTTATAAGATGTTTTTGTAAAATGAATAATTTGTTTAAATGATTATTATATGTTGCACCCCAGGCTTCAATACAATATTCAAATGAAGATTTTGCATAGGCGAAATAGATTTTTTTTTTTAATATCTATATTTCTTAATTTGTTTATATTATAAAAAATGTAAATGAGATATTTCAGTTTTTTGCACAAATAATTAACATGAGAATTCCATTTCATATGATTATCCAATATTACCCCTAAATATTTCATTTCCTTGACATTTTCAATTATTGGACATTGACAAACATTTGTATGGCAAGATCTATTAGAATGGATTTTTACTTTTAGTTCTTGTGAAGGTTGGCCACTTTCATTCGCCGAAAAAGTCATGAGTTTGGTTTTAGTTATATTTAGAGTTAGAATGTGATGTTTAAACCATGATTTAGCAGCACACATACCTTCATTTGCTACTTTAAATGTATTCAACCAGGTATCATCTGAAAAAACTAGAACTGTGCCATCAGCGAATGATAAGATGGTACATTTAGGTATGTTTAAATTTAAAAGATCATTAACATATAAAATAAATAATATTGGAGAGAGAACTGTTCCTTGTGGGAGTCCGAAATTAGTATTTTTTCTATGATCAGACATACCATTTAATGTTAATTCTTGATATCTATCCTCCAAATAGCTTTTGAAAAATTGGTTTGTCAACCCCCTTATTCCAATATCCTCTAATTTATTTAATAGTAAATTATGCGGTAACTTATGGAGTCAAATGCCTTAGCTAGGTCTAGAAAAATTGATGTTTTTTTATTTTTCTCAAAATTGCTAGTTATTATGTTTGTGAGGTGAAGTATAGCGTCTCTAGTTGACCTCTGTGCCTGGAATCCATATTGATTTTCATGAATTAAATTATTATTATTAACATATTTCATCAATCTTACCTTTATAATTTTTTCCATAATCTTGGCAATATTACTAATAAGGCTAATTGGGCGATAATTTTCAGGTTTTTTAGGATCACCAGTTTTGAATAGTGGTTTAATCTTAGCTATTTTGAATTTACTGGGAAAATAACCCTCAAGAAAACATCTATTTACTATAAAGGCTAAGAGTTTTGCAATATTGTGTGATATGTTTTTCAAAAAAAATCCAGTCAAGTTGTCAATACCAGGTGCTGAATTTGATTTAAGACTATGTATGATTTTAATTATTTCATTTGGATCAGTTGGTTCTAAGTAAAAACTATTGCATTGATTTATTATTTGTGTTCTAGAAAAAATTTGTTCATCATTTAATGCATTTTTTAATTTATTCGCATAGTCTTCACCAACCCTTACAAAAAATTCATTCAATAATTCCGGCTCAACTTGAGGATTGCTAATGGGTTTCGTTTTATCCAAAATTCCATTTATGCAAGACCAAGTTTTTTTGTTATTATCCTTGCATTGCTCAAGCTTCAGGTTGAAGTACTCAATTTTTGCTGTTTTTAAAAGACTATTCAAGTGATTTCTGTAGTTTTTATATTCTTTTTTTAGGTTTTGGTTGAAAGGTTGCTTCAGTAATTTTTTGTGCATCTAATCTCTATGTCTTATCGAAGTTATTAATCCTGAGGTAATCCAACATTTTATTGGTTTAGTTTTATGTGGAATTTTAATTGAGCTTGTATTTTTAGATAAGTAATATTTTAATTTTGATAAGAAATTATCAACTATTTCATCAATTTCCTTGTTAATGTCATAAGTATCATTCCACGATTCAGTTTCCATATCAGCTAAAAGCGTATTGAAATTTACTTTTTTAATTTCTACTGACTTGAGTTGAGATTTCTGGGTGGCCAAAGAAGTGTTATGATTAATATGGATAGAGGTAGAGTAATGGTCAGTTAGGCACGTCTTTATGATAGCTGCATGGATATTATTTTCATTAAGATTATGTTTTTTGAGAAAAATGTGATCAATACAGCTTTCAGTAAAATTGTTGGATCTCGTAGGTTTATTTATAAAAGATTTGAAACCATTGAGCTGTAGTGCACTAAGATATTCATTCATTAATAAGTTATCACTGTCAAGTAGGTTCAAATTGATATCACCAACAATCAAAACGTTTTTATCGCTTCCTATCTCTCTCAATTTAGAATCTGAGCTGTTGATAAAACTACTGCTATCCAGCGAAGGAGAGCAATAAATTGATAGCATAGTATATCTTTTATTCTCAAATGAAAAATTGAAACAAATGTTATTACAGTTATCAATACTCAATTCAACTAAATCGTATTTAATATCTTCACGAATGAAAACACAAAGACCATCACATTTCGTGAATTTACTCTTTTGGTTCATTAACTTATCAAACCAAGCTCCACCTGTGTGTATTTCAGCATGCAATTCCATGAGAAATGTGCCAATGAGAGAAAGTGGGTAGCATCCAATCCATATTTGTCGAATAATGATGAGCGCATATCCTCAAAAACATCGGCCAAAAGCAGAACATCCATTAGAAGGTATAGATCATGATATTCACCAAGAGAGGTGATATTACATGCTTTCCACACCTTCTGTGCATGTTCATATTTAGCTGGATCCAATGGTGAATCATTCAAATCATTGTGGAATGCTTCTATGGGAGGAAGACACATTTCATTGAACTTTTCAGCACAATCAAAATAAGTGTATGGATATACACCCTTTTTGATTAAAAGCTGGTGCTGTTCAGGTGTTCTATTATTATTATTATGTGTATGGCTACAAGCAGTGAAAATATACAAGAGTGTACCTTAATAAGGTACTAAATTTGGCATTCAAGATTGTTCAGCCAAAGTATGGCGTCGTCCTGGACTAAATTCAATCTTTGAAGTCCTCCAAGGAAATTACTCAATGGACATGTCTCAAGAATGTGGCACATCGTTTGTACCTCACCACACTCACAGTGAGGAGAATCAGCAAAACCCCAGTGGTGCATGTTCCTCTGGCATCTCCCCTGCCCAGTCCTGAATCTATTCAGTCGCACCCAAAGGTGCCGTGGCAACTCAAATCCATTAGCATGTTGGGTTGGGTCCAGGACTATCTCTTTGTTTCTTACTGATGAAGAATTCCAGGCCTCCAACCACTGTTGTTCACTAGAATTGCAATGTCCAGCCTGTAATGGGTGAATACAGGTGTTCTGAATACAGTGTACATCCTTTTAAATTTCGTTTCCAATTCAGTACTTTCTGACAAATTTTTTACAAGAGAATCTAATGAAGCATTCATGAACTTAAAACTATCTAAAAATCTAATTTTACCAATACTAATAGTCATAAATTTTTCAGAGGAATTGGCGATGCATTGTATTTTTCTTTTGCATTTCCCCAAAGCTTGCACAATAAAATGGGAATCATACCCCTCGAAATTATGTATATAACATGGAATAAAATCGGGTGATTTAGCATTTAAATTACAGGCTTGATGAGCTGCGCAAATAAATTCGCCCGATTCGTGTGAGTGGTGTTTGCATCTCATCTCACCAATCAAGAAATCCTCCCCACATAAACCACATTGTTTTGCTTCATCAAATTCTTGTTGTTGCCACACGTTTAATGGAATCATTGGTATTTCGCATTTCATATCATTATAAAGCATTTCACCTAAATCTGTTACATCAACGAATTTTTTAATAATTTTTTCTCTTTCATTTCGCGCGCGATGAAGAATGGGTCCATGACAAATTTCACCTTGTATATTTAACACTATGAAGCAATACCCGCATGCAACATGCTTCGTGTCTTTTTTGTGAAGCTACTAGTAACAGGGTCTGAAGCATCTGCTTCTTCTTCCCCCTCTTCTTGTTCATCTCCACTCTTAATTGGCACAATAAACGACTCAAAATCAGCATAAATTACATATTTCGGTTTAAGTGTATAAGTATAGTTTGTAAATTTGATTACATCACCCTCTTTGGGTAGCACCATTCTTTGCGCTGTGAACTTTGAACAAAGCTCTTGATGTCTTTCCAAATTTAGTTTTCCATCTCTATTTACCCTTTTGTCAGTTGTGAAACGATGAAAGCAGAATTCACATATGTGTACTTGGGCATGAGATTTTGAAAGATGGCTCAAAAGACGCGATAATCCATTTTTCCCATTTGCGGTATTGATTAAGCAAAAATGTGATTTATGTGGTGAGGTTTTACTTGTTAAAAGCAAAAGATTCACCTGATATCTGCAATTCCTATATATGCTACAGCAGTATGGGTAAAAAATCTTCTTTTCATCATCAAAAGCCACAATGTTCAAATATATATTGGGGTTCAAAATTTCAATTTTCCTAACATCTCTCATGGTGGCTGGGAAGTTAACACCGTTTGTGTTGAGTGTATGAGCAAACTTGCTCAGATATTCAACAGTCATATTTCTCCTACGATAATGGAAATATGCGAGAATAGACCACAAAAGGCATTTCTCGTCATTGAAATTTTTTACGTTAATAATACATTTCTTTTTCATTATGAAATCAGGAGTCTCTACAAAGGAAGATGAGGATGTGTACAGAGGATTGTACTGAATTAAGAATGTATTCTACTCAAAACCCATCCTGAGCCAAATTTTGTAAAATTCTGGAAAGAATTTAAAATTTTCTTAATAGCTAATACATAGTAGTTGTTTAGTTCATCTAAATTTTCACAAACATTCACACATATTGCCATGTAACTGTGAAAGTTCACAGTACTCGAAATTTGTTCACTTTCCTCGGGCAAACGATCAATTTTTGTAATATAATATTTAACACTAAAAACCATTTCACATTTCCATGGAAACGGTCTGACTCCTCGACGATCCGGTTCAATACTATGGGTTTTGTTGATTCCAAAGTCGATTCCACCTCCTGCTCCTCGTCTAGATACGTTATATGGTGACGTATCACATTATTGTTCAATCCTCGCAGATTCTCGATTGTATACTGTATTTTGATGAATTAGTGCTCTCTCTCTCTCTCAGATGTGCTCTCTCTTACACACCACTGGTATAACTGATCTAAAACAAAACAAGTTAGTAGTGGATTAGAAGTTGATCACCATGGACTGTGTTAGAAGGTATGGACCAATCACACGTTTTAATGTACGAAAGATTGAGGTTATTGACTTTCAAAGGATGGAAACAATTCGATTCCACCACATTCTCCAACTGAAAGGTTAAAAAAGATTATGAGTGTGAAACAGATTATATCGATGGATATGGACGTAGTGGTAGATGAGGAAGAAGAAAAGTTTATTAAAAATAAATCAGCATTTGAAAAACATCTAATACATAAATTGCATTACCATAAATATCAGTGCTATGGAAGACAGTATGGACACTATTGCGTGTGTATAAATCCTACAGTCAATGAACCAATACACCAATTTATTGGAGAATGTAATTCAGATACGTGTTTTTATCGAATAATGCAATTACATATAGCAGATAACCATCACAAATCGTGTAATGGTGTCTATCACACATTTAATATGTGTAACAACGGAATTGATACATTTTTGTGTAATTCATCAAGAAGATTTAGGTGCAGGAAAAATTGTAAATTATTTCAAGCACTCAACAACAAGTGTGTGTTTTATGCCTAGGTGGGTAAAACTATCGATAAGTAGGAGGAGTAGTGAAGGAGGAGTAAATATCAATTTTGGAGGAGTAGACTTACGTTCAGTACTCCTCCAACATTCTGCTACACAATACAACAATCAGCAGCAGAATTAGTTAAATGGGGATTTTTTCAGCATATGCGTGGATATGTGCAATGTGTTTTCTGCAGAATAATAGTTTCTACCAAGAAAATGTACCATATGAAACAATGTGCAGTCAATAATCGCTACTTACATTGTAAAAAAGGGAGACGGTAAATGTTGAACTCTCTCTCTCAGATGTGTGCTCTCTCTTACACACCACTGGTATGACTGATCTAAAACAAAACAAGTTAGTATCAGATTAGAAGGTGATCAGCATGCGCAGTGTTAGAAGGTATGGATCAATCACACATTTTAATGTATGAACGTTTAAGGTTGTTAAGTTTCGATGAGAGATGGAAAAAATTTGAATCCACTCTCTTAACACCTAAACATTTAGCTAAACTGGGATTTGTATTCAAGATGCCACCAGACTCAGTTCAGTGCATGTTTTGTCTAGCTGGTTTGGAAAAATGGCGAATAACAGATGATCCCGAAAAAGAACATGAAAAAAACATAGTCCGAATTCTGGGTGGAGGAGAAAACATAATGATTCTATCGAGAATGGAAATTTTAATAATAATATTCTTCGCAGATACGATCATCGATTAAAGACATTTTATCGAAGATCTTACCAGCCTCACTGGTCAAACTCGTTTAAAAAGACAAGATTATTTTTTAAAAGAAATGCAGAATATTTTGCGAGTAACAGATTTTTTCTACATAAAACGGGCTATTTGCAATGTGTATATTGTATAAAATAATTATTGTAGATCCAAATATGAAAAAACTGTGTCATGCATTGTTTTGTATATATAATAAGAACGGTCTTAAAGGAGAACAAAGTGGAGGAGAAGAAGGAGAAGGAGGAGAAGGAGAAGGAGGAGAAGGAGAAGGAGAAGGAGGAGAAGGAGAAGGAGGAGAAGGAGAAGGAGAAGAAGAACAAAGTGGAGGTGAAGTAGATTTACTAATTAAAAAAGTAAACAAACCTGCACAATGATGAAGAAATATAGTGGGAGGAAGCCGAGGAAGCGCTTGCAGTCTGTTGTAGACTTGGAACAACTCAAATCGAGTTGGATCTGAAACATACAAAATAGGGAAAATGGATCAGATTGCTGTTGTAAATGTGTTATATCATTTTAAAAAATTTGGATTATACCCACTGATGATATTATTATCAGATTATAGGGATGTTGCTATACTGATAGTCTTTCTCTGCATTAATCAGATTAAAGGCATGAAAAGATTTATTGTAAATATTATTGTGTGATTACATGCATTTATTTTAATGTTTACTTTGCTTATATGCGTTTTTGGTTCACACTAATTATTTTGACTGTTGGGGATTTCAAATTAAATTGTACAGTTAAATTCGGAAGTACAACAACATTGGATGAATTTTTAGAAATGTAGTTAAGAATGAAATTGTAAAAAATGGTCATAGTACTTACTCCAATTTAATATATATGCGAGGTTTTTGGGATAACAGTAAAGCATATTAGCCCAAAACTTGTAAAAATGCTTGATTGGGTTGAAGAAAAAAGATGTAATTAGGTTAGGTTTTTCAGTAGTTGATTTAGTAGATAATTTTTATGAGTTTCAAGTTTGATTATTTTGTGACTTTATTTTGAGTTTGTTATAATTGATTATTGTAAAATAAAGATTTGAAAATGAATTATTATTGCTCACCTTTGTTTCAAACTGTTGTGATGCTTTCAAACTGATAAAGATGATAGCACTTCTTGTTGTGATCCGATAACTATGGAGTTCAAAACACAAATGATCTTTTATAGGTGTGCACGGCTACCTAAAAAAGATTGTGGGCTGCAATAAGCGTCTATGAATGAGCTTCCTCTTTTTATGCTCTTTGGAAGCTCATCGTGCACATGTGCAGGAAGAAGGAAGCTCATGCTGACACATGCTCACTTCTCCCCCCTCAACACACACTGTTCTATTTTCATCAGTATGTGTGCAACATGTAGTAAGTTAAGATGGAATGTCAATCTATTTATGTCTGGAGGTCGATTTTGTTTACCGTTTTTATAGTGTGTTGTTTAAACACCATACTACTTTTAAATATAGATAAATCGTGCAATCTGCACGAGAAACAAAATGATACAAATATGGAAAACGTTGTATGGATTTTCAATTCCTTAGGAACATCAACTACACTGAGAAATCGCACTTTATTCAATATTAAATCTTGCGTTAATTCATATTATAAAACACCAATTTCCTTTGAAATTGGGTTGATACATTGGTATAAATATTTAGTTGATGAGCGAGAAACAGTTTGCAATTTCTACAAATATTATAATGTTCTCGCAAATTGTGTCAAGACTTCTAATGAAAAATCGAATTTTCTTTTGAAGAAAACTGAACATGTATAGTAATTATAGTTATGTAGTAGTAATTACAGTTTAGTTTATGTTTAACCTTTAAAGGATGAACACTGTTAAGAAAAAGCGGCACGATGTTTGAAAGTGTGGTAGAGGTATTTTATCAAAAATTGGCAATGTATTGGGTACAGTGATAAATAAGGGGGTGGATAACCTTAATTTCGAAGTTCACCTACCTGGGTATAATTTCTGCAAGCCTGGAACAAGGTTAAGGTCAAGGTTAACATGTGGAGACAAACCTATAAACCGACTTGACGAAGCATGCAAATCTCATGACATAGTTTACTCCTGCGCATCTGATAACAAGACACGGGCGGAGGCTGACAGACACTTAGCAGATGGAGCTTGGGAAATTTTCAAGGACCCAAAAACAGGGTTATCTGAGAGGGCATATTCTTATCTCATTACAAACATTATGAAAGCGAAATCCGCATTTGGTGGCGGTTTGAGAAAACGAAAAACGAGGGGAGTTAGAAAAACGCATAGTGATAGTATTAGACAAAAGGTGATCAATAGGTTAAAAAATCATATTGCTGGTCGTGGTTTTTATCTGAAACCTTATCCGACAGGTGGAAGAATACTAGTACCTCCCACCCAATATGGTGTAACACTATTTCCTAATGATAAAAAGAAGCAAGGTGGAAAAAGGCAGAGGAAAAGGCAGAGGAAAAGACAGAGAAAAACATGAAGATGAATGGGCCGCTGTCAAATCATGACTTGATAAAATTGTGCAAAATATTAGATATTCCACTAAGGGGTATAAATATATGATTGATATACTTCCAAGTAAAATTCAAAATAATGAGCTCGCAATTGTTAACTTGGACAAACAGATTGGAATGGGAACACATTGGACTGCATATATTAAACGAGGAAAAATGTGTATTATTTTGATCCGATCGGTGACTTGCAACCACCATGCAAATTGACAAAATATTGGGAAAAAGAAAATAATGTGAAAATATTCTATAATACCAACCAATTGCAGTGGGTAAACACAGACATTTGCGGGCACCTAGCGATTTTGTTTCTTGCTAACCAGTTGTAATTTTACAGTGGTGTAGAAAACATGGCAGTTATTACGCTAACCTCGAAAACAAGTAATCTATATGAGAACTTAAACCATGCTTTAGAATTGGATAAAAATCACGAATGGGAAATTGGATTGGTTAACTTGTGGACGTTTAATAGTATACCGAATATAATGAAGGGTAAAAATTCCAGTTTTAAATGTGGAGATAAACTGGTGAATCTTGATACAGGATCGTACGAAATTGATAATATAATAAGCGCAATAAAGTCGAAATTGAACTTGAGCGATGAGAGCCTCGTTATACAACCGAATAACAACACTATGAAAGTTGGAATTTATTCCGATAAACCAGTAGATTTAACTTCTGACAATTCAATTGGTAAGACACTCGGGTTTGATAAACTTCTACTCGAAGCAATTATTATTCAAATCATTTAGTCTTGATAAGCCATATTAATACGATCGTAGTATCGTGTAATTTAGCTTGTGGAAGCTTCGCTAATGGAGATGGAAAGCATATTATTTACAAATTTCTGCCAAGGGTACCACCGGGTTATTTGATTAATGAAAC
Source organism: Conomelus anceps (assembly GCA_948455865.1). Taxonomy (NCBI): domain Eukaryota; kingdom Metazoa; phylum Arthropoda; class Insecta; order Hemiptera; family Delphacidae; genus Conomelus; species Conomelus anceps. Next base: position 41,156,408 of record OX418217.1, read on the forward strand.
GCCCACACAAATTATATATGTACCTCTCAATACGCGCAGAATTCAATTTATTATTTAATCATTTAGTCTCGATAAGCCATATTAATACAATCGTAGTATTATGTAATTTAGCTTGTGGAAGCTTCGCTAACGGAGATGGAAAGCATATTCTTTACAAATTTCTGCCAAGGGTACCACCGGGTTATTTGATTAATGAAACGCCCACACAAATTATATATGTACCTCTCAATACGCGCAGAATTCAATTTATTAATGTGAAGGTAACTGATCAAGACAGATCACTTATCGATTTTCGAGGGGATAGTATAACAGTGAGGTTACATATTTGTGAAAAAAGTTAGAAGATGGGTTTTATTGTATTCAATGCCCTACCTAAGCATCAAGATGAGAACAGAGAAGTGTCAGTGGAGTTTAAGCTCAGTAGCGTTAACACCTACGTTAATGCCAAAAAACAGATTAACAGCTAAAAACGTGAGAATACTAGAAAAATTGGGATTTATAGTTAATTGGAAAAATGTCGGGAGCCACAATAAGTGAAATTCTAGATGTTGATAGTATCATGTGCAAAATCGTTACCTTGATTTTGGCATGACTGCCCCGGTGTTGCTCCAGACCAACTAGCTCTAGTCAGCGGGTGGCCGGGGTTAGGCGACGAGGTCGATGTTTCCTTTTGAGGCTTCCGCCGCACTCGGGGTTGCCTCACCGGTTGGAAATACCATCGTTGGGCGCCGTTTAACTTTCCCAACCTCTGCGTCGCAGATTTGGGGTCCCACGGCCGCGCGGACCGGCCGCAACTTAGCGAGGAGTGGTGCTTGCTCCTTCACTAAGGGGTGGAGGTGAAAGGAGTTGGTTTTTGGGGATAGGAAGGGAAGGGCCGAAATACAGGCACTCCTGCCCCTTATCAGTGGAGGCGGTAGCCTCTGCTGCTGCGGGTGGGGAAAGAGGAATTTCAGGGAGGGAGAGGGAAGGATATCCAGCCGGGAGAGTACACCTCTGCCACTTTCCAAAGGGGGCGGAAGTTATTACCCCCTGCTAGGATATGGCCGGAGTTCCAGACCCTGCTAATACCAGCCGTTTCTGGTTCCCCTTCCTTTTCAAGAGGTAAGGTAAGGGGAGGAATGGCGGGTGTTGGCGGAGGTTAGCAGAGGTTGGCAGAGGTTATTTTACCTACTGCCACTATCGGCGGGGGTACAGTGGCCTCTGCTAACCAGTAAGGAATAGGATAGGGGATTTTAGGAATACTGGGAATGAGGAAAGGAACAGGATTGCATCCAAAAACCTCAAACCGTTTGGGAATTACAAACTCCAAACCCGATCAGCTGGCCTAGTCATCAACGTAGAGAAATGTCAGTTTCTCAAGTCCGAATTGCGATATTTGGGTCATATAGTGACGGAGCAAGGCCTTCAGACAGACCCAGAAACATTCCGGGCTGTTGTAGATTTTCCGCCCCCTCAGCGGATAAAGAAACTACGTAGCTTTCTGGGCTTGGCATCCTGGTATAGGCACTTTGTCCCCAATTTCGCGGATTTAGCAACCCCACTACACCGCCTGTTGAGAACAAACACCAAGTGGCGATGGGGTGAAGAGGAGGAAGCTGCTTTTAGTCAGTTAAAAGAAGCACTCACCAAATCTCTGGTACTGACATACCCGCATTTTGAGTTACCGTTTCAACTCCAAACGGATGCCTCAGATTATGGGCTAGGCGCGGTGCTTACCCAGGAGATTGATGGCGAGGAGAAGGTAATTGCATATGCGAGCCGTGGACTGAAAGGGGCCGAGGCACGTTACAGCATCACAGAGAAAGAGTGTCTGTCTGTGATTTTTGCCCTCTGCAAGTTCTGACCCTATATTGAGGGGTACGAAATGATGGTGATCACCGACCACCAGTCATTGACATGGCTGTGGGCCATTCCTAATCCTTACGGACGCTTGGCATGGTGGATTATGGAAATGCAGCAGTTTAACTTGACCATCAAGTATGTGCACAGCAAGTTGAATGTTGTGCCGGACGCATTGTCTTGCTCTATACCAAACATGGAAGGCGAGGACAATAGGTCAGAGCTGGGGGATCCAGTGGCGACTACTAGCGACCATATTCCAGATGACAACTGGATACAGAAAATAAAGAGGGGCATTTCTCAAACTCCTGCGAAGTATCCCAACTACACAGTACATGGCGGACTACTGTACTGCCACGTATGGTCCAGGCGGCGGCAGCCGGACGAAGATAGCAGTGACGAATTGAAACTCTGTATTCTGCACGAGTTCGAGTGGAAATCATGAAGCAGAACCACGATGCACCAACAGCAGGTCACCAAGGCATATACCGTACATACGAGTGAGTAGCTCAAAGTTACTATTGGCCTGGACTCTACAGAGATATAGTAAAATATGTACGAAAGTGTGAAACATGTCTCTGGCATAAAGTGGAACAACGTGCCCCATATGGGCAGATGACGCAACTGCGGCAAGTATCCCACCCATGGGAGACAGTCAGTATGGACTTGGTAGGCCCCCTGCCAAGATCTAAGAGAGGACATAGATACCTCATCGTATTCCAGGATCAGTTTCACGAAATGGACGGAAGCACAACCTATAGCACGGGCTGATAGCATGTCAGTTCTTTGAGCTCTTAGGGAGCTGGTAATTGCAAGATTCGGAGCCCCGAAAATGCTAATTTGTGATAATGGTACACAATATACCAGCAAATTATTTAAGTCGTTCTGCGATGATAGTGGGATCACACTATTTTTTACCCCTCCCTATTCACCGAGTTGTAATCCGACCGAACGGGTAAATTGAGTTTTGAAAACTATGATCCAACTCTACCTCGGGGAAAGCCACACAGAATGGGACCGGTATATTGTAGATTTCTGCTTTGCAATGAATACTGCGGTACACCAGGGTACGAAGTTTACCTCAGCGTACTTGAATTTTGGCTGTGAGCTACGTGCGCCGGGTGCTTCAGAAGGCGGGTGCATGGACGACGCCCGCCTAGAAGCGGAGTTGGGTAGTAGGCCTACCCAACTCAGAAGATTGAAAATTTTATCACAATTGCAAAAATTGGTGATAGACAATCTCGAAGAGGCCTACAAAAACACTAGCAGGTATTATAATCTGTGTAGGAGGCCTCTGAGAGTGATACCTGGACAGAAGGTATTCAAGAGGGAACACTATTTGTCCTCTGGGAGTAACCAATTTGCGGACAAGTTAGCCCCAAAATTCTCCGGTCCATATGAAGTGGTAAAAATGTTGAGTCTGACAACTGTACAGTTGAGGACTGAGGGCGGAAAATTAATAATCATCCATGTCAAGGATGTAAAACTATTTCCCCCCATGTGTAGAGGACGAAGAGGAAGACGCATTGGATATTCAAGTAGTCTCTCTACCAGTGCGACATGTGGGTTAGGCCCCACCCACAGCCCGATCCGCATGTCAATAAACTGCGGAGGAAGTAAGCGGAACCGACCAGCATGTTGATAAACTGCGGAGGAAGTAAGCGGACCGACCAGCATGTCGATAAACTGCGGAGGAAGTAAGCGGAATCGACCAGCATTTCAATAAACTGCGGGCGAAGTAAGCGCCGACCAGCATGTCAATAAACTGCAGAGGAAGTAAGTGGAAAGGACCAGCATGTTGATAAACTGTGAGTGAAGTAAGCGGGTTGCCGCGCGAGATGTTCACAGGGTCGTGTAAGGGAAGCTACCCAAGCGAATGACGTCACCATCTGTCGGGACAGATAGAGTGGGGATGAGTAATAAGGGAAAAACCTGAGAGTTTTCCGAGGCCGGAAAACCCTGTTTTTATTACCATATATTCTATGGTTATATGGTGTGTTGACCCACATAAATTGTGGACCAACAATTTCAAGTAAAATATTTTATTTGAGATGTAAGATCAAAACGATTCATACATTGTTTCTTTCTCGAACTATTATGGAGATAAACAAAGTGCTGTTATCTCATCATAGGTAGCTGTCGCTACAAATAATAATAATCTGAGGAATGTTGATTATTATTACAAGAGAGAGAATTTATTTCCTTGTTAATCGCTTAGTAGAAAAGCACAAGATAATAATGAACAGAACATTCATTGTTATCGAAGGAAGGAAGATTTATTCTGCCTCTAGAGTTATTATTACTTCCACCATACAATTGGATTGGAATGTAATGAATTAGCTTATGGATTGATGTAAGCTGATGATTCGAATAAACTACTTTTATTTGAATGAAATTCCGGACTAATAAGCTGTAATATCCGGGGATATTATGAAAGGAAAATATTTCATAATGAGTAGCTGTAGCTATGAATTAATAACCAGGTAATGGTTATTAATGAACTAGATATTTTCCGGGGGAAAATATCTGAGGAAAATTCTTTCCTGGATTTTGAAGCTTGAGGCTTTGAATAACAAGTAGCTTAAGAAAGCACTTGTTATTGAAACTCCGGTGTATCACTTCTTTGAAAAAAGTATCAAAGAGATATGTGAGTGGTTCCTTCCATTATCAGACTGATAATCAGCGATAAATTTTATCCATTGTTCACCTGAGTATGACCACCGGTCAAGGAGATAAGAGATAATCAACACCTTATTTTTCCCAAAAATTATCCTTGTCGTGTATAAACCCATGATCAGTTTCTATCTATCAAAGACGAAACAAATGGTCAGTCTGGTATGAGTAGCTCTGACCCTCCACATGACACCCGCGGAAGTGGAATACCCTACTAGATCCGATCCTAACCCCTATTCCTCTAAGGGGCAGTGGCTTTCCGCCCCGGCCTATTCTTTCTTTTCCCCATCAACCTAACCTTTCTCCTAGAAGCAGGGGCGTAGTGTTTCGGCTTTTCCTTCCTTTCCCCCCCCCCCCCCATCCCCTAGTAGGTCGGGTGTGCCACATGGCAAAGCCGTGATGGGAAAAAAATAATTAATTAATTTATTTTAATTAATTATTGTCAGGGAAGTTGACAAAGTAGAGAGGAGCAGCCACCATTCAGGGCACAGAACGAAGATAACGATCTAGACTGGTGGAGTGCTTTCTACTGCGTCAAGGCCTCCCCCACCAGTTCCTCACCCGTTTTGGGGGAACAGCTCTCTGACGAGGAAGTCAGAGAGGAGTCTTCTTCAAGTCCTCAAACTGATCGGTCATGGTGTAGCAGGAGTTTAACTGCAGTCAATTTTCACTTTGTGAAAATTGAACATGTGCGTGGAGTGAACGTGTGCTAGTTCAGTCAGGATGGAGCACGAGCTGGTGCTGATCCCTGACGTGGTGATCGCGTTTGAATTGTTGTATACAACATATTCTGGACAGAAACTTGGTAATTTGGATGAAGTAAGGCTTCCTGTAAATCAACAGGATATATACACATTACCTTGTAAATCGTTTCTATTTATTGAGGGGAGTGTTAAATGTACAAAGGTGGGTGTGAAACCCGAGGACCCACCGGTGCATGCCAAATATAAACTTGTCAGCAACACAGTAGGGCATCTGTTTGATGAGATTCATTACGAATTGGCGGGACAGCAAGTAGCAAAATCGAGACTTGTCGGAATTACGTCTACAATTAAAGGATTGCTTTTGAAAAATGTTTTTTATACAAATACATACCAATTGGCAGGATTTGATAGAGAAGGATATAAGTTGATGGATAATAAATTCATTTTTTGCATACCACTGAAACTTTTGTTACCATTTTTTGAAGATTTTCAGCGAATAATTTTAAACTTGAAACAAGAGCTTGTATTATTGAGAAGCGCATTGGATCTTAACTGCATTGAATCGGCAACAGGTACAAATGTTTCTTTAACGATTGATAAGTTGCAATGGAAAATTCCTTACATCCATTTGGAAGATCACGTAAGGTTAAAATTTTTGAAATTACTCGATTCTGATTGTCCTTTAAAACTTGCATTTAGAAGATGGGAGATTCACAAATTTCCAAACATGGCGACATCAAGAATTCATTCATGGGCGATAAAAACATCATCGCATTTAGATGTTCTGCGCTATGTAATTTTAGCCTTTCAAACGGCTCGGAAAAATGCTATTACTAAATCAATGTCTGATTTTGATTCGTGCGAGTTGTATAACATTCAATTATTTCTAAACAGTCAATATTACCCGTACGATAATTTGTTAGGGAATAAGCAGATAATGTACTGCATGTTTTTAGATTTTGCGCCAAGTTACTACAATCGGTCTATAAATGCGGAACATGGGAACGCTATTGATTTTAAAGCATTTTGCGAAAAATCTCCAATAATTGTGATTGACTGTTCACACCAATCTGATCATTTGAAAACGTCCACAGACATAAGATTGGATATAGAATTTAGTAAAGAACTGCCAAACTCGACTTCGGCATATTGTATTCTTATAAGTGATTCAATAATGGAATACACACCTTTAACTTCATTAGTTAGAAAAGTACAATAAATTGTCGGTAGGGGGCCCATTTAAAATATAAAAGGTAAAATGTAAGAGATTTATTTATCATTTGTGTGGGCGTGTGTGAGTGAGCAACATGTCGACTTCTTTGCTGTTTCAAGAGGCGATTGGAGATTTTGAGGTTAGTGAAGATGGTAAGACACATACAGTGGGAATACAGTGTGACATGGAAGAAAAGAAGAATTTTGCTGTTACAGATCTACATTGGTTTAAGAGAGATAATAATCGAATAATTTTAAAAGAATTCGCGCTGGTTGATCAGGCCGGTAATTATGTGGTACTACACTTCAAACCGCCTTTTCCAAAATCTACTTTGAACTGGAAAATGTTTTGTGAGGCTACATGGTTAGAACATCATTATCATAAAATATTATGGGATGAGGGGGAGATGGAGTTTACAGATTCATTGATAAGTGAATATCTTAGCGCGTATGATTGCATTTTTACAAAGGGAACAGAAAAAGCAACATTTTTGAAAAAGTATCATAACAATGTACGTTGCATTCCCAAAAATACGGCAAGACCGGATTTTGGTAACTCAACAGACGCATGTAAAATACACAAGAAAGTACGAAATGGAAGGTGTGTGCTTATGAGTGTGCAACATTATTTGCTGCAATTGACAAATAACCTGCTTCCAAAGATGGGAGAGGAGGAGGTGGATTATACTTGTAAAAATAATCGGATGAAAAGTATGAGAAATTGTACTTTTTATAGTAGAACAAGCAAAAGAAATTACGCAAGACAAGGATTTTACTATGATGGAAAAAAAGTCGTATGTGTTTACTGCGGATATGAATTGGAATCACACAAAGTGAGAATTTGTAGTGTGGGTGTTGGTAGGAGACCTATCAATTTTTCAGTTCTAGTTCCGCTATATAAATAGTGGATCAACAACAAATTGGTTAGTCACAATGGATCCTCAGAAGTGGACGTGCGATGACAAAGAATTAGAGAACAAATTACGAGAATATCTGGAGTGGTTTGACTTGTGTGAGAATGCCATTAGAAATTCTACTAGTGAAAACATTGGACTTGCAAGGCAGTTGAAACAAATTTTTTTAAGCTGCATAAATTTGGGTGATATAAACCAATATTTATCGTATTATAGGCCGCATAGGCTTTGTGTAAAAAAATTAATACAAATAGAGGAAGAAGCTACAAACTGCGCATGCGCAGTGGTGGGGGAAACCGAGCTCTAACCAAGGTAGAATTGATAAACCGAAATCATTAGGAAAGATGGAGCGGTTCAACATGGATGCATTCAATGCTTTGGCACGTGAGGTGTTACCTCTAGAATCGGTGCCTCTAAGTTCGTATCTAACCGTTGAAAGCGCAATACTTTATGGTACAGGCAGAGTGCTACTAAATCTCTACGATCCTGACAGTGAGGGAGACGCTTATTTCGATTTATTACTATGTGAAAAATTTAAAAGCGTATTAAATAATAAGAACTCGACAGATTTTAGCAAGAGAAAATTCATATTAATATGCAAACATGAGAACGGACAAGTAGAGTTGAAAGAAGTGTAAATTTTTACAATGGGTTTTTCTCCATACCACAAGTTTATGTGAGCTAGCCTTGTGGAAACCTCTTTTTACCCAAATAAAAAAGAGTGACCTCCAATAAGGCAGTGAGGTTGACGTTCCTTTGGAGGCTTTTTCTAACTAACAAACCACCGGTCATTCAGTATGCGTTTAACTATCATAGAGGAAGGATGCAGTGCTACAGTTATTCAAAATTTAAAAAACTATCTTGCTTACTGATGGGTATTTCAGTAAGTGAGTTTGACATAATTGCAAAGAATATAAGATTTTCAACCAAGGCAGATGATGAAACTTTGACTGTAACAAAAACAGAGAATTCCTGTTATCCTATTTTATCTGAAATATATGAACTCTTAGATATAGTTATAAGTGGGGCGGGACATTTGCATTACGGATGTTCTAATAATTCACATATACTAATAATAAGTGACACAAATGGCGACGCCCCCCTGCTCTGTGATTGGGTACGCTCAAATCCTGTTATTACCTACTTTAAAGTTTTACCTATGCAAAGCATGGGTACATAGCTAGCTAGCTTACTGGGATATTTTAATCATATGGAAAATAATTTGAAATTTTTCGATCTGCTGTACACGTTGTTTTGATGGACAAGCTGTTTGTGTGTTTTGCAAATCATCATTCACCTAACCTACTGAACTTGCTGGCCAAACAGTTTAAAGGAACAGCTGATAGAAGTCAATAGTTTTTAATCATATGGCAGGACCCTTAGCAGCGTTATTTATGCTGTCTGGAACGCAAAAACTTTGCATGTAGGATACCATGCAGTTGGAGCCTTGCAGTATGTAGGAAACATATGACTGGGTATGATGAAATGTAATTATGCCAGGTTGATGACATTTGTTAACCAATGCAGCTAGAAATTTGAAATGTATTCTCAGTAGGAGGTGTAATAAAATAAAAAACCTAGCTTCTACCCTAATAGTCGTGGAAGGTTTAAATTTGAGGTGTTCATTGAGAGGTGGTGAGTAAGGTCTTACTGTGTAAGAAAACAACAAAGGAGGCCTCTCTGATCAGCTGGAAGAGCCCTAGGACTAACTTCTTCCCTAATAGTCATATAAGGTTGAAATTTGAAATGTAACCTCAGTGGGAGTTGACAAATAATAAAATCAAGAGTTTTTTATGAGAACGCAGCAACGCACGTCGGGCCAGCTAGTAATATATAATTATATGTGAGTCAACAGAAAAATTTTTGCCGCACGCCATGTTTTTTCCTATCTTGTACAGCTATAAGGCCCTATTTGTCAGCTGATTTTTCCGATCTAGTACAGAAAAGAGGCACTTTCCATACGTGACAAATCTATGGAAAGTAGCTACTTTCTATCAAGTGTAACAAAAATAATTTAGTTGATGTTATTGAGTCACACAAATAAGGTTTCAATCATAAGTTGGAGAATTTGGAAAAACAGCTGATCTCAGAAGTATTTTTAGTTTCGCTGCTGTGATGGATTAAGAATATTTAATCGCCATTAAATACATGTCTGTACAATAGGCTATTTTGAGGTTATGTTTGATGATCCTTTTGTACTAGCTCAAAGTTTATGTTTTTTATATTAAAAAAATTTATATGACTAATATCACGAAAAATATCATACATAACTCGTCCAGGAACCAGACCGTATCGTACATAACTCGTCTTTACCATACTCGTATGATAATACCGCACTCAACTTCATCTCCTGCATTAACTTATCATATTTTCAGTAACCACAATTTTCCACACTTGTAATGTAATATAGACCTACTATTTCAGTGTAGGTATATTCTGAAAAGGACCACATCAAAATGAATCAAAAGCCATTTCACTTTTAAGAAGCATTTCGCTATTATGATTTTCCTAAATACAATATTCCACATTAAATAAAACGTTGTAGAATTTTCCTTTGTTTATCTTTTCTTATAAGTGGATTTTTAGTTACTCAAGTTTGGATGTTATAAATTAATTATTGGCTTGCCAATTTGATAAATATTTCATAATGTAGGCTTTAAGAAATTTCTCATGTTTTCAAAGTTTGAAAATTCAACTGAAAAGCTTAAAATAAAACATATTTTAAAACAAAAAAGAAACCGACTTCAGTGAAATGATAAAATACTCATGTACTAAAAAGTTTAAAATAAAGTATTTACTTTTAACTGAGAAAATTTTTAATTTCATACAAGTAATCTTTTGAAGTCAGTGCCAAATTTCCCATAAACTTTTAAAATATAACAGAATTACTCTGTGATGTCTTCCATGACAAAATAATTGAACATTCTAATATCAAAACTGACACTGTATTCCAGTAAAAGTGAGTGTAAATCACATATTTAATTGAAATGCAGTGTTAGTTTTGATATTAGATAGAATTTCTTATCAATCACTTCCCGGTGGTTCGGAACCCACCTAAAACTGTAAGTCCAAATCATCAATCACCATCATCCAACTCATTACCCACGCACATGTCTCAAACCTATGTGGGCTTCATCCTAAAAAAGAATTTATAAAATATTTGGCACCGACTTCAAAAGATTACTTGTATGAAATTAAAAATTTTCTCAGTTTAAAGTAAATACTTTATTTTAAACTATTTAGTACGTGAGTATTTTATCATTTCACTGATGTCAGTTTCTTTTTTGTTTTAAAATATGTTTTATTACGCTAAATATTTGTCGGAAAAAATAAAAATGTAAACGGTTCAGATGAATCATTTGTTGTCTTTCATGCCAGTGTGCAAATCATGTGATTCTGCACCCACCGTTCGATCACAGCTGGATCATTTGAAGCCACCAACGTGTTTCGAATACGACTGCTCTCTTGTGGTTCATCTTCCTTCAAGTAGATTTTCCACAGTTTATCCCACTCTTCTTTGCTGGAGTTCTTAATTCCTGAAAAAGAGAATATTATTTATGGAGCTGATGAACTAAATTGACAAAATTCAATGAAATGTATAAATACATTTTTTTTCTTTTTTTCAGAGGATGAAGCCCACATGTGAGTGGGTAATGAATGATGATGATTGTGATTGATGAGTTGGACCTACAGTTTTAGGAGGGTTCCTAACCAACAAGAAGTGATTTTACAACAGAGAACTTTTTTGCTGGCCAATCCAATCTGTCACCCTTACAAAGAGCGTCTAGGAGTTTCGTAGCTTATCTGTGATTGAACAGATACCTGCTACAGCACTCGGCTATCACTTTCCTCTTTACCAAATACCATCTTACAATCTTACACATGTTATTCAAGTTATTCTTATATCTTCCGCATGGCTTCGATAAAATCAACTATTTAAGTTTGTTGTCAAAACGTCGTACATATTTTTTATACAAAATATTAATAAAATTAAAAAAATATTAAATTTAGCGAATATACCTTCTAAAAAGTATTAGAAATTGTAACACTATTTTTATAGCTTACACTGATTAGCTTTTAAATTGAATTGTTTAAGAGCGAGTCATTCAAAATACAGGGATAAGAATAAAAAATGGGAATTCAGAGCTGCAGTTATTCTCGCGATTCATTATAATATTATCAGTATTAGAAAATACTTATTTTCAATTAACTTGTTCATTATCACTAAGTTTGCTACTAGCATAGACGAACCATCAAGTAGACTAGTCACGGTAATGGCCCGGCTTAGTCCAGCTTTTTGGTGTCCTGTCAAACCAAACTAAATAGTTGGTGTCCTCTCAAACCAGATTGCAATACCGACTCGCTCTTCTCCTCCTACCACTTCAAGAATGACCCGCTAGCAACATACCCCCACCACTGGTAACTTGGCCACTGTTGATTTTCAGCGCCAGAGGGGAAGGAAGTTTGAATGCCGAGTTGGCGACAGATTGTCTGTTTACGTTCTAAAAATAGATGAGTGCATTGCTTCCGAGACCTATCTGTCAGCATAGACGAACCATCAAGTTACTATCCCTGATCAACGCTGTCAGGCACTTGTCCTACTGCATGTTTGCGTGTATGATAAACTCCTAATCTACAGTAGCTACAGCGACTCAACTTTTTGACATTTTTGTTACTGGTAAATTAATCTTACTTTCTCACTTTCATAAGTAATAAATGAAGGGATCATTTAAGTATTTCTATTTAACTGATGACATGCTAGATTAACCCTGAAATGTTAATCATTTGTGGATTTTTCATTAAAAAAAAATTCTTTCTCTTCTTCTTTGTTGTTGTTCTTCTTTTGTACCAGTGATTCTTAAATAAAGAAATACTTGTGTACTAAATAGTTTGAAATTAAGTAGCCTATTTCCTTTAAACTGATTTAAAAAAAAATTTAATGCAGATACCTTAAGAGTATGCCGCCTATAGGCTAGTCAATTTTCCGCCCCCTCTATAGATAGTTCATATCATGTATTTCTACTACAAAATGATAGAGTTCATTGGCGTTTTCATCTTTTTTAAACCCAAAGTACATTTAGTGATAAAATCAAATTAGTTACAGTAACTACTTGTTTTTTACCTGGGCTACTTTTTTAAGATTCGTTTAAAAATTAAAGTGATCACTATAATACAATTATTTTTATATTTTAATGCTAATGACTCTCTTTAGCGTAATTGCAGAGCTGTGGGCAATTCCGATTAAGCTGTCCATAGAGTGAAATGTAATTACACAAAATGTAGTTAATGACTGGATCATTTTTGTTTAAAAATAAATAAAAATACAAACTTCTCTGAAACAACTCACGCCATGTTATCTATCTTGATGTTGAAATTCACATAGCTTTCTTTATGACAAACTCGTTAATAATGTCCTCATTTGTATGGAAGTGCTTTTGTTGTAGTTGCCTCAATATAAAGTAATAAAAGTTAGTTTAACCGTATTTCATAAATACTAGTTCGCATTGTTCTTGAGTCTTGTGGGCAGGAAAAACTGCGTTCTCCCGTGCAATTTGTAGCAGATTTTCTAAGTAGCAAATTTATTTTGCAAATTTTAAGTGGAGTTGAATATTAATACTGTCTAATGTCTATTGAAGCTATTAAATGAGTTATAGCCTGACGCTTTCAAGAAATAAACAATTCGATTTATCAATTTTGTTGTGAGGAGAAATTCAAATTTGAAACTTTTGTAGACCTAGGCATTGTTTTTTTTCTGTGTATAAATCAAATCACGCTTCATCATATCATCACAGTTCATTGCCCATCAATAACAGTCTTGAATGTGGATAACGTGATTGAATTATCATTCATTGAATAATTTATTATTGTAATCTTGAAGAGTGCCAGTGTTGAAAAGTATTGTAGTAATTGAGTTCAGTGCTTAATTTTGTTTTAAATTAAATTGTAAATAATGAAAACATAATATGAGTAACATAGGTTTGCGATGAATTTATCAGTGTCAAACATTATTTTCGTAATTTTCTAATCGAACCGAAACGTGACTACTTGTTTTTTATAAAATGAAGCCTATATTCGAGACTGGAGACGGCTGAAGTACAGTCCCAGTAAATTGGGATCTCCATCTTTATCACTCATTCTCTCTCTCTCTCTCTCTCTCTCTCTCTCTCTCTCTCTCTCTCTCTCTCTCTCTCTCTCTCTCTCTCTCTCTCTCTCTCCTAGTACAATACAATACCGTTCTGAATATCGCTACGCTTGTGCCAGTGTTGTGAAATCTAGATACAAGAACGCAAAGCGTGAGCTGCACTAACTAGGCCTATATATTGTAACTGTAAATATGTTGCTTTGACAGTATAATAAATATAAACTGCAAACTCACTCATTGGCATTAAAGATTTTCATGATGTCATTTGATTTTGGAAAAAAATTACCTGAATTGATCATGGGGTGGAGAAATTTATGTTTTTTCCGATTGGAGGTGGAATGTAACTATTTGAAATTTATTGACACCAAAAAATTTCTTCAAGAAACCCACTTTCACAAATATATTATAGACTATCTAATATATTTTTAGGTGTTATTTAAACATATTTAACTTAACATAATATGCTCATTTTTAGGTTTTTAAAATATGTCGACCTGCAGTAAGTCAGTAAAGAAGCATAACCGTAATGTGTGTTCGTTCACCGGCTGTGGACGAAACAAGGCGCGTTGTCCCACACTAAGATTTTTTTCATTTCCGGTGAATAGGCCAGAAATATGTGATTTATGGGTACAAAACTGCGCCAATGAGAGTTTAGAGACTGTGTCAAAAAAAACATTGAACAATAAAATTGTTTGCGAGAAACATTTCGAGAACAATTGCTTCTCAAGTACTCTGAAGCATAGATTACATGCTTCAGCAGTACCTACCATTTTCTCACTGCAAGAATATGAACCTGACCCCACACCAACCCTGAATGGGGAAATGTACGTTGATATGACACCAGGGAACAACGTGGAAACTCCACAAACAAGTGATTCCACTGCAGATAACCGCTCAGTTTGTAGAAAATTTCATTCACGGAAGGCTTTATTTTTAAGTCCGAGGTCAACGAATTGCAGTACCCCAGATTATAAAAAATTAAAGAGCACCAAGGGACGCAAGTCAACTCCTAGAAAATCCTTTTCACCTCGCCAATCCATCTCCAATCAATCTCCAAGGATCTGCGACAGCCTGGTGGAAAATATGGTGGCCATTGGGAGAAAATTATGAAATTACAAAACAAATAGGAAAACATATCTTCAAATAACCTTCCACCTTCAACCTCCTTCCAGTTATGGAGTATAAGACAAGTCAGATTAACAATTATACTATCTTATATACTAGTTACCATAATTACTATATCAATTAGTTGAGGTTAGGCCTCATTGTGATAAGAAAGGTTTTTGTTTGAATAAGCTACTATTGTGACTCACCAAGTGAGTCACTAGTCACTAGTTTGGAATATCAAGTTGTGACATTTCATATTCTTTTAAACCATGCTCTGTGAAAATAACTATATCAGGAGCCTCTTGTTCCAAAAATACTTCGATTCTATCTATTTTATTATGAATGAATTGAATATTCTGATCCAACATGGTGAATACTCCCTTATCATCCCTTACCATACTACTTTATCATTGCTTTTACATATTGAAATAGATCTACTTAATCTCAGAATCTTGGGAGCCTATCAGATTACAAGAGTTCCTTCCTGACTTTTTGATCGATTAACGTCTTTTAATACAATTGAAGATTTATGAATTTGTAATAGCATCTGTGTATCAGAGCAACCATGGCTAGATTAATTCTGGATTTTTGAATTTCAAGTAGTATGATTATTATTGATTATTTTTGATGCTGAACTTGAGATACTTTCTTGGGAATTTGATCTAAATCAGTATCTTCGAAACGGCCGTTTTTTTGTAACCACCTTCTCCTAGGATAAGCTGGAAATGAATTACCCTTTCGCCCTTTACCAAAATGAGTTGTTTGCTGGCGTGTTCTCAGCCTGGCGGCTCACTATACTTATTTGGAATATTAGAAATGATTTGTTTCTCTCAAACAAATATGTTATTCCTCGTAATGATAACCTTACTGTTGTGAATTATCAAAATTCATATTATTCATATGAATTTTATTTATATTTGTGAATTTATATCATTTTATAGTTTTAGAAATTAAGCCGTGAAGAACTAAAACGTTTTTTTTTTAAGTAACATGTATCCTTGTGTGTGTTCGTTCACCAGCTGTGGACGAAGCAAGGATCATTGTTTTTTAATAATTTAAGGGGTAGTAGACGTGAATTTGTGGGATGCTATTTTCAGGAAGCTACAGTGGATACCGTCAAGCTCTGCTTGAAACTGCTCTCAAAAGCCTACATTAACAAACATGTTTATAATTCAACTATTTCCATACAATTCCCAAGAAAATTCAGAGAAATTTTAAAATCGAGGCTTCAACAGTTTTTTATGCTTTATTGTATAATGTATAAAAATGTATAATTAATTCTAAAATGTATAATTAATAATTATATTTTATAAGTTGCTAATAAAGCATTTACTGGGTTAGAAAATTTCTATATTTATCAATTACAGTACGGTAATCATTTTTTTTTCAACTTTTGTATAGTTTTTAATTTTAGCTTTTAGTGGAGTTTTTTCAGCCGGTAAAAGTCTGAGACTATTCATTAACACGGGTTTCTGAGTGTCCATGAAGATTTCGTCTCTGTTCGTTGAAATTAAAAGGAAAACGATTGTAAATCATTGAGGAAATATATATAAAGTTCAACAAATAATGATGTTCGATTGTAAAGGATTAGTTCAAAACAATCTGCAGAAGTTGAATAATGAAAAAGGTTAATGAGAATTGAGCATTCGTCCCATCTTTCTTGCATTTGACTCGCTGGCTTGTAGGCTAGATGAGTAGAATCAGAATGAAGGGTTGATGTTTCGCCTACGTAGGAAAGAAAGTTTGTCCTCATTCTTTCTCTCTCATACACAGCTCCGCTCTCTTTCGCATAGTGCTGTGGAGTGGGGTCAAGCCAGTTGGTCACCTTCTCTCTCATAACCAGTTCCTCTTTCACTCGCTCCAAGTTGTTCCACCAGATTGCACTAACTGCACCGTGCCGTTATGACCAGATATCGAAAGATGCCAATAGATCGCGCCACCTTTTTTTCGTCCAATATTTTAACATTGAGGTGGGACATCTACTTACATCCCTGATCAATGCTACTAGCCTATAAACTTTAATATTAAAAATGTATTGTATGAACATCAGTGGCGGCTTCTTTATTCGGGCGATTGGATGGCGCCCTCCCAGATAAAGAATAGAAGTAAAAATTAAATTCAATATGAAAATGAGCATTATAATTCTGTGATTTCTAACTCTTTACAGTGCAGTAAAAATATTATGTCATCCATAAATGAATGACTGAAGGCTTGTGCGTGGGTAATGAGGTGAATGATTACACATATGAGGAGATGGAGCCAGATGGAGGAGCAGGATTCGAACCCACGACCGCAATCTGAAGCTGGGACGCTCCAACCAACTGCACTAATCGGCCGGCCAAGACTGAATAAGTTGATAGCGCACGGCTCGGGTGATTTGGATTCCGTACTGAGCATTAGGAGAGGGAAAACTGACTTTAGAGGGGTTTTGTAAGGATGATGGATGGAACCAGATAACACTGATATATCTATATATATTAATGTCATATAGCTTCATTACGGCGCCGTCCCAAGCAAGGCTTGCAAACATTACGTATTGAAATTTACCACAATGCTAGGAAATTATTGCCAACTTGCCACTGCTTGCCATTTGTGTTGTTCCGTCGCATCAAATTGAGGTTAAATAGTGCATAAACAATCCGGTATTCATCAATTGTTGAAGTTTAATAGTGGGTATAGTTTATAGTGGCTAGTGGACTATTGTACAATATAGTTTAATTGGTATTTAGTTATGAAGCTCCGACCACAGTTTGTGCAATTAGTAGCTATTTCAATAATGAAAGTGAATGAATGAGTTTCTGAAATTCTGAAAAAATCTATCGTTCATGAACGTCTGTGCTCCCTCAACATGCATGCTGTGTAATCAGCCTGATAGATTTTGGTTTATATAAATATTGTTTTACTCGTATTAGCAGGCATGAGTGAAATTCTACTCATTCAAGTTCCAACTTGCATCCAACTTGCCAACTACGGCCTTATACTGTATACTTATTTAGCAGTGGCGGCATCATGAAAAACTCTGTAGACAAATTTTTGTCATTATTAGCTACTAACACAAACAGTATTGACTTTGAATCTAGGTTGGAACTTAAAAAATTAGGCCCACCATGCTCTATTGGAAAGAGATTGTTGAAAACGCCGAATTTCAACAATAAACCTGTAACAACCATTTTGCCTGGCAGAAAGGACGGATAGATTTCATCTAAAAGACCATCAATTGGACTTTCAAACTGAACTGGTAAGTTTTTTTATTTAATCTTATTGCTGACGGTGGGCTAGTGATTTACTTGATTTTCCTCCTTTATTATTTTCCAAGTACAGTCCTGTATTTAATTTTACAATTTGGCATGAATTTTTCTCATGATTTGACTCAAAACATGAGAAAATTATCATTTGGCTTTTACGTTCCTTATAGACTAGCAAAAAAATTGTCATATCATCAAATACCAATCTGTCGCCCCTCCAATTTGAAAAGTCACCGGCCGCCACTGATGAACATAAGTTTTCTACTAATTTATCGTATATTCTAGTTCCAATAAGAGTTGGTTCTTATCACACATTCCTATCATTTGGTTTTTATACATTCTCATCACTTTTATTCGCCCATTCTCAACGCTTCTTCACTTTCATCATTTGTAACATATTACTTTTCATTTTGTTTTTATAATTTCTTACCCGTCTCGTAAATGATGCCTCTGACATCAACATCCGGTTTTGGTCCATTGTTTAGAAGCCAATCTGTGAACTTCTTGTGAGCAAAACACACTGCGCTGGGTATTTCGAATTTAGTTAATAAACTGAACAGAATTATTCGTTTCCTCCTGCAAAAAAAGAGCAAATAAAATTCAGAAAATAGCTGAGAATGCTATTATATATTAAGAAAACTATGAATCAACGAATTAAATGCCTTTCATTGATTGGATTGATTATTAAAAGAGATAGTACATGAGTTATAATGCAGCATAGAATTTAAATAACTGATACTATTATAACATATACTACTTCATTTATAATACAGTGCATATATTGGTAGACTAGTTACTAGTCGGTCGCGCCCCACGACTGCAAAAAAGGTTGTAATACGATAAAGCTGCTCAACTCTAGCAGTGTTTTTCTCCCAGTAATAGGTTGCGGGAATCAACGTGTTGCAAGATTCTTCTAACTTGGTTAATGATTCTCCACACTCACTGTCGCAGTAAGTGGTTATAAAACTTACTACCATCGAGTAGACTATGATAGTCAGCAAGGGCTCCTAGTTGCACCTTTAACAAAGTTGTGAAGTATAATATGAAATATGTGTGAACAAAATACCCATGCCAACATCCCTAGCCGACATTCTACAACTGAAACAATATAATAAGTGATCATCTACTTCGAGTTAACAGTGATACTATTCTTGAAATAGAAAGGACATTAAATAATGGATCTTTTTAATTACCACTCACAGAGCATCGATTCTGAGAACGATAAAATAAATATTGTTTCTCAAATTTGTTTACTTGTACTTGGGTAGATCAACATTGGATGGAAATTGAGTTAAGTCCTTACATCAAGCTATTACTGACATTCGGCATTTGAAGTGTTTCAAATTTAAAATGACTGACCTTCGAGATCATACTGCTGAACGATAGAAAGAGCAAGAATGATAACAAAATCAGAGAAGTAAACATCTCAGTTTACCTAGCCTTATAAGCTTCAGATGGTGAGCTGTTCCACATAGAATCTACAACGAGAGGCTGCAGTAGGTTTTGAACGAATTTCTGAAAATGACAAGAAAAGTATAGAATATTATGTCTTGATATGAAAACATGAACAGAATAAGGAACTATGTAGCTCGATATATCATGTTTTATGTAAGAGAAGTTCTGATAGTATTAAATTTTAAGTTAAGTCAAATTTTCAAAAAAAATTGGAAGAAAGAGAAATATTTTAGGAAGATTAGAATTGGCTCGGAGCAGCAATAAGTGGAAAGCAGTCATGATTGCAATCAGACAAACTTGGTATAAAAAAAATTGTCATTGGTTCCGTTCATGGGAGCTGCACCACTTACCGAAATAGTAGGCGTCTGGTTGGTTGATGAGCTTCTATGAATTTAAATATACCAATCAAACGTTTTAGTTTCCGGTGAACCGGTGAGCAGAGTGACTCTTATGAACGCACTATTAGACAATTATGTTTTTTCCGTCCATTACTTTTGTTGAAATGAGAAAGCTTTTATTTCTTGAGAAAGCTTCTAAGGCTTCTAAAGCTTCTAAGTTAGCCGTTCGCTGGGGGTGGAGTTATAAAATGGAAAAATCTTCCAATTTGCACGATCGAGGATCTTGACCATTGGGTCCTAATTGTTGGGCCGATAAGTTGAGCAGATAGACTTTAACTCATCATTCGTCAGTTCTGTTCTCATCCAAACAGCTATAAGTATTTGTGCAGTCAGCAATCAAACAAAATATTTTCTTTGTAGTTCACAGCCTTCAGCTCCCAGTGGACAGCTGCCACAGACTATTTTGATAATCTTCAATGCAAAATTCTATGCTGTTCATTCCGGATAATAATATTTGAATATTAACTAACATTGTAAACACCTTAGATTCGAATTAAAATTTAAATCACATTATAATTGTTTTATTCATTTCCAATGCTTGGGTATATTTACAAGATGCTGTACAACACAGCTTAGCATGCGACAACGTAACGTAATGGTGACTAATTCCTCAATCGCTGAATAAGCGATGTTACTTTAAACATGGTTTACCTACAGTTTTATGACATTATGAGAACTAAACGAGCAGTCGATATCGAGATCTGTCATGGCCATAGAAATGCATACCTCAGCATTCGTTACTCAACAATAAAATGAATATTACAACTACATTGAACAGCTAACCTTAAATTTGTCATAGACAGCGGTATCTCTCAGATGTTCATCAAGTTTGATCAAGACACGAGCGGTCACTTGTAAGGGCACAAAGTGGCTTTCTTTTGGAATATACTTGAGCAGATTGAGAGCAATTTTGTAGTTCAAATAGCCAGCACTGGCTAAACTAAAAGCATCATCCAACAAGCTTGCGCGATCTGCTGCACTAAGCATCTGAAATAAAAAAGTAACCATAAATCTGTGATACATTATTTTTATTATTGATAAATTTTATATTCTGTTTTAAAAATAAATTGGGCAATCAAATAATTTATACGACCTTTTTTTCCAATCATGTTCATAAATTGACGTAGCCACGAGGGCGGTTTCGGGTTACATCCACCCCCCCCCCCCCCCCTAAAAGAAGAGTAGGAAGGCCTCAATAATATCGGTACTTATGGCCCCAGTTTAGTCCTCTGGAGGACAGATAGAAGCCCACCAAACACTGAAGGCCCTCTGGCTCTGTGGGCCCGTTTTTGCTGCCACTGCAGTCATGTGAAGTAAATATTCAAGTAGGTTGCATCTAAAATCAAATTTGAACGTTTCTACACCATGGTCACTCCATTGCCTAGGCTTCGGGCCTTCAGGGGCCGATTGTCCCAGTTTGGGGCCTCTAGGGGCCCCTTGGAAACCTAACAACCCTGGATGCCCTCAGAGGTCGTACATATTAGAATATTATAGTGGGAGCCACAAAATTCAGTATTGCAATACTTTATATTGGATTCAAGATTTTATACTTTATACACAGTATTTTCTGAAATGTTAATTTTTTTTTATAGTGATTAAACTCCTCTGGTGGTGCTGTACTCACAACCAGAGAAATCATTATTATTAATAATATTCAAAATTTTAACGTTACGCCACCAGAAATATATTCAATATTAGAATCAGGTCCACAATACTGTTGGATTTCAGTATTATCAGAGCCCCGTAACATAAGTTTGAAGTGCCACTAATCCACCTAAATTAAGTTGACACAGTTAGCCTACTAAAAAGGAGCTCCAGTTAAAGCTCTGCCCCGGACCACAAAATGTCTCTGGGCGGCCCTGATTGTAATAATAATTTGAAACCACATCACTTGTTGAATTGGCACAATAAAATTAGTATTTTTAAATGTTATACGTTAATATTTGTTTAGAACTAGTTAATAAACTAACGATATACGAAGTAGTTTTACGTTCAAAAAGTTGAAAGCAATATAAAGACAAAAAAACAAAACAAGGATTCAACGAATTTACATAAAATAATTATTTATTTATTTATTTCAATTAATTTGTACATAGTTATTTATATAAACTATACAAATGAGTTGCATATACATACATTGGAATTTGTGATAACAAACATATTCAAACATATTCCGTTAAAACTAATAATTCAATAGATTCAGAATTAGGCTATAACAAGCCACAACAATTTTATACATCCAATTACTAATAATTGAAAAATCACAATAAAAAAAATTTAGCAATGTTTGTCATAGCATTTCACTGAAAACGGATCACTAATATTCAATAATAATAATTATAATTTTATATACCTAATTACTTGAAAATGAATAATGGCAACAATAAGTGTAGCTATAACTGATATAGCAGATCAATGATATCGGATCACTAATAATAATTTTTACAAACGACGGAAATAGGCCTAACGCTTTTCTACCTCTTTTCTAAAACAACTAGCCTAATGATAAAAATTATAATTAAACGCACAGACAATAATTATAGGTAGGCCTAATTGAGATTGAGATATAATTATTATAAGTATCAGAACAGACAAGACAAAATAATAAAAACAAAAAATAGTTATACCTAGACCATGATGGTAATATCATTTAACAATAAATATTATATACGCCATATATTTATTTCAGTTCAAGTTTCCTTCTATAATTTTATTTCTTTCATCGAGGCACTTTAACGAGTATAAATAAACGTTTTTTATTTTTTCGTTACTGAGATTTGACAATAGCACCAAGACCTGACTAGATTTATCTACAATGTTCCTAATGTATTGCAATAGGTGCTGAGTTCTAAAATCTTCATATCTATGACACTCAATAAAAAAGTGCTCTAGTGTTTCTAAAGCAGAGTTACACGCTAAACATATTTTTTCCGGATTGAGGTGTGCCTTCCTAAAATTGAAATATAGATGGATACCTGTTACAGTTGATATTCTAAACTGTGAAAGACAATGCATTCTATTAACAGGGATTGGGAACGTAAAATGATCTGCTATATCTAAATTTGGATTCAAGTTGAAATAACGATGACAATTCAGAGTGCTCAGTGCCTTCTGCCTATCTAATTCTTTCAACATCCATGAATAATTATTCAATATTTCAACGTAAGAATTGCTTATATCTACGCCATCAAACCCATCTGAAAATCCTGCTCTTTGTAATTGTATACCCTCCAGCTTTCTTCTGATACAATGAACCCAATTGTCACTTCTGTCATACTTAGCTTGACAAAGAACTCTGTAACAAACATAAGGTATTCTTGATTCCCTCATATTCAAAATTCTTAATAGCCAATTCAACTGCCTTGAAAATAGATAAAGCTTCAAGCTGGAACGGTTCGTTTCTATCCTAACTGCCCAACCAGGAGCGGTGCGATTTAATAAGAGAGTTCGCTTAAGAAAAAACAACTGAATTCGCTCGACAGCCTCCTCTCTCCCTAGTGACCAAACCTCAGCGCCATACAGTGCGGAAGGCAGAACTACCGAGTCTAAAAGTTTCATTTTTCCTAACCAGTCATCCGATTTCACCTTTGCTAGAACCGCCATCATTGCGCCTGTCTCAGTTTTAGCTTTATTTATCGCGTTTCCACACATTGTTGTGAATTTACCTGATGACTGGAAAGTGACGCCTAAATAGTTATATTCTCAACAAATTTCTATATTATAACTATTGATAAATAGTTATATTCTCAACAAATTTCTATATTATAACTATTGATAAAAAACGGCCTAAGTGCTCTCAATCTACCCCTGTGAAATGGTAATACTTTGGTCTTTTCTGAATTCACTCTCATACCCAATTTCTCACTGTACTCGAAGAGACATTTCAATTTATTTCTTATATCCGGTACACTATCTGCCAGAATCACTAAATCGTCAGCATACTGAAGCATAATGATATCGTTATCACTACCCATTCTGAGTCCAGAAAGGCCATTATTTCTAAAATAATCCTCCATATCAGCGATGTAGAGGGAAAAAAGGAGCGGACTGGCTGGGTCCCCCTGCAATACGCCTCTTGAGACTTTAACTGGCTCTGAATATTCACCGGAAAGTCCGATATCAACTGCGACTGTAGCCCTGGAATAAATATCTTTAAGCACGCAGAGAAATTTACCCTTTACTCCAATTTTACATAATCTTGACCACAATCTACAATGGGGAATGGAGTCAAACGCGGCTTCAAAATCGACAAAAATTCCATACATGGGTTGGTGCTTCAGCTCGAGATAATAGTAGATAATGGCATACAGTGAAAACACATTATCCATACAACTACGACCCCTACGAAAGCCAGATTGACTCTCGTCTAGGATATGGAAATATTCTGACCAAATCGATAAACGAACCGTTAACAAATTTGTAAATATCTTAAACAGGCAGTTTGAAATGGCTATCCCCCTGTAATTCTTTGGATCAAGTTTATCACCCTTTTTAAACAATAAAAACATAATCATTTCCACCCAGCTTGATGGAATTCTACCCTTATCCAGTATGCGATTGAACAAATCAACTATGTATTCTTTCCAGGAAATTGGAAGAGACTTGTAGAATTCGTAAGATAATCCATCCATGCCAGGAGTTTTTCTGTTTTTAGTTTTCTTGAGTACAGCCTCTAGTTCCTGAAAATCAATTTTTCTATCCAAAAGGGGATGTCCTATAGCTGTGAGGGATTCTTCAGCATTTATACTATTAAACAAGTTTGAATTGAATTTATTCCGTAGAAACACAACCCAATCCTCTAATTTTATGACATTTAATTGAGGAGATTTCTTTCGAAAATAGCGAACCGTACTCCAAAATGCTCTACCACTTTCAATAGATCTGAATTTATTCTCCAAAGTTTTGTAAAACTCTATTTTTTTCTGTTTGATTGCACTCTTATACTCATTCTTAGCTGCTATATATGCGTTTAATGTTACAGGAGAAAATTTATTAGCCTTAGCAATCCTGTATGCTGAACGTAAATTTCTTTTAAGTTTATTACATTGTATGTCAAACCATGGCTTATTTTTGAAATTGTTAGCTTTAGATTTGAAGATAATCATTTGCGAAGATTCCGCTTCTATCTTGATAGCTTGCAGTAGGTTACCGGTTAATCTATTGGGACTCTCACTATGGAAATTTACTCTCTCCGAAAGAGAGAGGGAAACAGAGTACTCTTTACGGCAATTCTCTTTCCATCTATAGCCCTTTGTACAGTGATAGTTATCAGCTGAAACTTTGGACCTGCCTATTCTCAGATTAGTTTTTAACATTAACGGCAAATGATCGGAAGACAAGACCGAATCAGACACGATCATATCCTCCACCCATTCGAGCCCCTGAATATTGACCCATATCTGATCGATAATACTGCTGCCATTCGAATTGTGAAAAGTGAATTTTGCCGGCCTATCACTATCACATCTACCGTTAACAACTACAAACAAATTCTCTTCCATAATCTCAACCAACCTTCTTGCGAAGCGTGATATGTATTCATCTAACACAATTCTTTGCGCCCACAGTAATGAGCTATCAAACACTTCGCTTTCCACATGTTGATTAAGTAAACCTATCCGCAAATTAAAATCTCCTCCCATTATAACAGGTGAAGTGGAAAATAATTGTTCGTTTTCATAAAAACAATCCTGCAAACCTTTCAACGCTTTTTCAATTTCATTTGGTCTTATGTAAACTAATCCAATAATACAGTTGAATATTTCGTTCGATACCTCGACAAGCAGTAGAGAATCTGTAGCAGTAATCAATTTTGTTTTCAAACTATTCTTTATCAACATTACAAGCCCACCACTTGGTCTACCTCTATTCTCCAACTTTGAAGCTGGAACCGACAATATATTATAATTATCAAAGCCTTTTACATTATGTATTGAATTTAAAAGCCAGGTTTCACTAATACATATAACAGAATAATTATTAAACAGATCTATTTGAAATTTGTCCATATTAAAGAAGTTCCCGATTCCATGACTGTTCCAATATATCACATTAAAACCTTTTATATTTTCACTTGAATAAGAGTTCATTTTTCTATATTTTTGTGTTAATTGCTATCGCTGGAACTCACCTCCCTGCAACTGGCTCCTCTTCTTGGAAGTTGTTTGCTTGGCAATTCTGCCACTCTCCAACCATTCAGTCAGCGGGCCCGAAGTATTGTTTCCTCCTTGCCTTGATCTTTTCCTCCGCGGAACGTTATCATCATCCGGAGACGAGTTTTCCACGTGTACCATAGCCACCGTAGTAATTGAGTTGCTAGTGTTATCCTCATTTTGAAACTGGCTATCACCTGTGGAATCTTCATTGTGATGCTGAAATCACCCCTCGCTCTGAGTAAATATTGAATGTGTCTCGGTGACGACCTCCTGTGATTGGCTCCCTCGAGAAATCCCAAGTGACCTGGAACTACCTGGAAGCTGATTTTCGTCATTCGCCACAGTACGATTTCCCGCATCTTGGATCTTGGAACGTGAGCTGGAACTAGTTCGAACCTCTCTTTGGCGGCGGGATGTAGGGTGAGCTCTCTTGGAAAATGCAGGTCACTCCAAACCATTTTCTCGATCGATATCCACAATTTCTTCAAGTGTATAATATCGTCCGTCAATTACCAATTTATCGAATCTGAGAGTAGAGGAGTGTCCATCTTTTCTCATCCGCTCTTCATAGATTTTCAGCTTCTCCCTTATGCCTCTTACTCTCTCTGAGTAGTTTTCCGACATACCAATGTTTGTATGATATAAATTTCTTCTTGCATACAGGACTTCTAACTTCTTTTTGTAACTTAAAAATTTAACAATGATGGGACGATCTCCTCCTTTTTTCCTACCTAGTCTGTGCGCTCTTTCTATGTCCATTGAGTCCAGGTCAATTCTCATTATTTCTGACATGATTTTTGATATAATTTTTTCTGTTTGTGCTGGTGACTCCTTATATTCTTCTTTGATGTTAAAGAATAACAAGTTAGAACGCCGAGAATGATTCTCAAAATTGTCCACTTTAAATCGCAAGAATCTATTCTCTTCTTCAAGATTTGTAACTTTCTCACTTAGAGTCTTTGTTTCTTGTTGAACTCCACAGATCTTACGCGAAATTTGAGTGAATGATTCTTTAAAATCACTTAAGTCTTTCCTCATGAGGTCCAAGTTCTCGAGCTTTTTCCACACATCGTCGAGGGTGACGTTCTCGGGACCAGGATTCAACTCGATACCACCAATTATAAGCAGCGATGAAAGTATAACGAGCCATGAGTAGCACTGTGTAAATTTATACGACACTTTATTACTAACAATACAACACCGGACATTACGAAAAGAACCTATCCGCGCGCGGTAACTTGCCAAGTCTATCATTGCTAAGCGATAAGAGAGCACCGAATTTTGCGACCGTCCTCTTCGATATCTCAATCGCAACTCCAGTATTATCGATTTCAGTATTATCAGAGCCCCGTAACATAAGTTTGAAGTGCCACTAATCCACCTAAATTAAGTTGACACAGTTAGCCTACTAAAAAGGAGCTCCAGTTAAAGCTCTGCCCCGGACCACAAAATGTCTCTGGGCGGCCCTGATTGTAATAATAATTTGAAACCACATCACTTGTTGAATTGGCACAATAAAATTAGTATTTTTAAATGTTATACGTTAATATTTGTTTAGAACTAGTTAATAAACTAACGATATACGAAGTAGTTTTACGTTCAAAAAGTTGAAAGCAATATAAAGACAAAAAAACAAAACAAGGATTCAACGAATTTACATAAAATAATTATTATTATTATTATCAGTTGTGCTGATATGCACCATCTAACTGCTTAGATTTCTGTAAACATCATATGCTTCCCAATTCACAAAAACTCACATCGGTTGTTGTTGAAAAAGAGTTCCGTTTCATCTTCTTCTTCTTGTTCAACAGATCTCATAATATATCATGCTGCAATATTTTCTCTGCTTTTTTTCAATTCGACGATTTAAAATAATTCAAGATTGCAGGTAAGAGCTGCTGGTAAATATTAAGAGCTCCTTAAAATGCTTAGTAATCCTCTATTAGGTATAAGGGGTAATTTCTAAGGGGTGTCAAAAATGTTGGACTTTTTAAATATTGATAGATTAGGCACCAAAAATTGAGTATTAAGTGCTCTTGAACTTTTTTCGATAATATCATCCCGCTTTCACTGAGGAGTGTTGTGCAAGAGAGGTCTACTGTTCACAGAACTACTCGGCTATGAAACAAACGCATTTTCAGCTGCTAATACTACAAAAACGATGGCAAGACCATGACTGTACTGTAATGATGTCAATTGGAAAGTGTACGTTTTGGTGTGATAAAGGCCACATGAGTCTTGAGAATTGTGCGTAATGATGAAAATAAATATCCAAGGCTAAACGAGATTTTAACTTGATATTGCAAGAACAGCAGCAGATATTTATATAAGTTGGATAAACCCAGCTGTTAATCAATCTCGTCTTCACTATCCCTATGATATTAAGTTTGTTGATTTTGAAATAAACAGAAATCAGTTTAGATACTGAAACCAAACCAATCACATCTAAATTCTCTACAACTTAGCTGGTGCCGAAACCCTTCTATTTTGTTTTTGTTCATTTTTCGTTTTTGTTTTGTTTGTTGTTTTTCATTTGACATTTTCAAGATGGATAATGGGTTACAGTTGGCATTTATGAATGTCCGGTGTTTGATGGACATGGTTAACTCAGTTCAACGATTCACTGGAGAGTTAAGGAAACTGCAATTGTTTTTGGAAAGAGTGAATGCTGTGCATGCTCAGATCATTGGTAATGATTTTGATGACATAACAATGAGTAATTTACATGCCTATTTTGTTTCAAGGATTGATACATCCGTTTTGATAGAGATAGGTGTATCATTCAGTTCGACCTGGGAAGAAATCAGATCGGCACTCAAGGATCGGTATGCAAGTGCAAAAACATCGGTTGCAGCAAGTGCATTAGAAATGTTGGAGTTACGCCCGGATTCAGGTGAAACAATCATTGCTTTCACAAAACGTATGGCCCATTTGTTAAATGGCCTTGAATCAAACGTTTAGACACTTGCACAACCAATGAGGAAGGGAGTTTAAGGAACAAGATTTATGATGAGCTTGCAATGGAGGTCCTATTAAAGATTGTCCCAGATCAGTTACAAACTAGCATCAAAATCACAATGCCCAAAAATTTTGAAGAGACTATTATTTTAGTCAAGGATGAAGAAATGGAGGAAGCCCAGCCAATTCACTCTGGTTGGAAAGTGGTCAATCACAAGCAGTGTCACGCACAGAGTAAAAGAGCATCGTTCATTTCAGAAAGAATTCCCAATAGCCCAGGCAATGAATGCAAAAAATTGGCCATTGTCGTAACAAATTAGGGGAAAGCTGAATTTTTGTAGGATATTAGTATACATAGTACTTACTCAAAAAAACCAAAGTCCCTACCTGCACCACGCTTGCTTCCCCCTCCACCCCCCTCAAAGCATTGCAAGATCAGTACTTCAGTTAAAGGCTTATAACTCGGAAACTAATTAATGTATCTTTGTGATTTTCATTTCATTTCATACTTCACACTGTTCTCTACAAAATATGTCATATACATTTTCTATGTAGATAGCATAGTTTTTCAGTAAAAAAATTTTTTTAGAAACAAATGTCATTACAAACCACAAAAACCAACTTCAACTGATCATATCTTTTTAAGTATTGTGTTATTGGTTGTTTTGTTCTGGCGAACTAGTGAGTGATGAAATAGTAGCGGACACCGCGTTGCCGAACCCTACAGCACTGTATTGCATGGCGCTTGGCTATCCAGCCCAATTCAATAAAGAATTATTGTCAGAACAAATTAGAGACAAGTAAGAATGTATATAACAATTAATAGTACACGTTTAAAAGCACATTATCCATAAAGTACCCAAAAATCCCCCCTTGGCTTATCCCCTAACCGCCCCTCAAAGTTGAATTTTTTTCTAATTATTGGAAATTCGATATCTCTGTAACTAACCATCAAACAGAGTTGATTCTTCTTCCATAATATCAGTCATATAAATGTTCTGAGATGAATGTCCTGTTCACTTTGCCGGTAAACCTGATAGTTTTTTTTTTAATTGAAATATCTCCAATAGAGAATTCTATCTAGATTTTTCATTATTTAGAGGGACATGTCATTTTACAGAAAATTGCTTTAAATAGAAATTATATAATTCATAAATTATTTTTATGAATCCACGATGTGTATAACAGCATACTGACTATTAGAGATGATGATTTTGAATGAGGATGACGAGGGGGAGGGGGTAACCCCCTCGCTAACATCTGTTGCACTCCATACCTTCATGTTCTTAGCTCTTTGAGGCTATTTCAATTCATATGTATTGTCACAAAGTAATTTGTGACGGCCAGATCTTTGAAATTAATTCGCTAATTTCAAGAAAAGGGAGTGAGCGACACTCGACGGTGGAGCAGCGGCGGGGTAATTAGGGGGATGGTAAGAGGGTACTGTACGCGCATTTTCGGCATGCCGGCGTTCCTGTAATCTACCATCTCCCAATTAATTACTCCTCCCCCGCACTTTGCCTACACTCGGGCCTATAAAACAGCCAGTGCTGATTGATTCAGTGGGACTTGAACTGCAGCCGGCTCGTAGTACGTTCCTAATCATATTCCAAGTGATTCCACTCGAAGGCCACATAGCCCGAATACTTACTTAGGACGACTACCCCTGTCAATATAAGTCCCCTGTCTTTCCACCTATTCCTCCCACACCCTTCCCGAGCCTTGCGGTTACTGACTGCATACGCTCTTTCCATCCTCTCGTGCGGTTACAGACATGCGATGGGTACCCTTGCGGTTCCAGACTGCAAATATCCTTTCCTCTCCCTACTCGGAGCAGTTACAGACCAGCGAAGAGTACTGCCCCCGAATTGAGCGGTTTCAGACTGCAAACGTTCGGTCCTCTACCCTCACACCCACCAACTCCTTAACATCCTCTCGTGCGGTTACAGACCAGCGAAGAGTACTGCCCCCGAATTGAGCAGCTTCAGACTGCGAACATTTGGTCCTCTACCCTCACACCCACCAACTCCTTCACATCCTCTCATGTGGTTACAGACTCACAATGAGCCCCCAGTGCGGTTCCAGACTGCCTATATCCTTTTCCCCATCCTCTCGTAGCGGTTCCAGACACGCCACAAGTACCCTCGCGGTTTCAGACATACCATGAGTACCCTTGCGGTTGCAGACTGCATACAACCCTTCCTTTCCTTCTCAGAGCGGTTTCAGACCAGCAAAGAGTGTGGCCCCCGAATTGAGCAGATGCAGACTGCAAACGTTTGGTCCTATACCCTCCCAGAACACTTCTCGGATTGAGAAGTGGATCCTCCTAGAGCTTGGCGGTTTCAGACAGCCAAAGATTGTCACCAACACCCACGCCGAGCGGTTCACAGACAGCGATGCGAGTTCCAACCCCATCCAAGGACATCCCACGTTGGGCACAAATCTATCAGGGTACCTCGACTCCTCCTCGAATTGTGCCTGATTGATACCAGGATTTTCTCCTGATTGACTAGACTCAGTCGGGAAATGGGGGGGTTAGGAAAAGAGGACACACTCTTCATAGGCTTATCCTGCTTTTCAGCAGCCTTATCCTTGCCTACTTCTTCTTTCTTCATCCGGAGGCTTCTGCTTGCGGACAGGGCAAGTTAACACTCGGTAAGGAAGGAATGGTTGGATCTATTACGGAATGAGGAGTCCTTGGACGGGGTTGGAACATGCGTCGCTGTCTGTGAACTGCTCGGCGTGGGTGTAGGTGACAAGCTTTGGCTGTCTGAAACCGCCGAGCTCTAGGAGGATCCACTTCTCAATCTGAAAAGTGTTCTGGGAGGGTATAGGACCAAACGTTCGCAGTCTACAACCGCTCAATTCAGGGGCCACACTCTTTGCTGGTCTGAAACCACTCTGAGAAGGAAAGGAAGGGTTGTATGCAGTCTGCAACCGCAAGGGTACTCGTGGCATGTCTGAAACCACAAGGGTACTTGTGGCGTGTCTGGAACCGCTACGAGAGGATGGGGAAAAGGATATAGGCAGTCTGGAACCGCACTGGGGGCTCAATGCAAATCTGTAACCACACGAGAGGATGTGAAGGAGTTGGTGGGTGTGAGGGTAGAGGACCAAACGTTGGCAGTCTGAAGCCGCTCAATTCGGGGGCAGTACTCTTCGCTGGTCTGTAATCGCTTCAAGTGGGAAGAGGAAAGGATATTTGCAGTCTGAAACTGCAAGGGGACCCATTGCGTGTCTGTAACCGCACGAGAGGATGTTAAGGAGTTGGTGGGTGTGAGGGTAGAGGACCGAACGTTTGCAGTCTGAAACCGCTCAATTCGGGGGCAGTACTCTTCGCTGGTCTGTAACTGCTCCGAGTAGGGAGAAAAAAGGATATTTGCAGTCTGGAACCGCAAGGGTACCCATCGCATGTCTGTAACCGCATGAGAGGATGGAAAGAGCATATGCAGTCAGTAACCGCAAGGCTCGGGAAGGGTGTGGGAGGAATAGGTGGAAAGACAGGGGACTTATAGTGACAGGGGTAGTCGTCCTAAGTAAGTATTCGGGTTATGTGGCCCTCGAGTGGAATCACTTGGAATACGATTAGGAATGTACTACGAGCCGGCCGCAGTTCAAGTCCCGCTGAATCAATCAGCACTGGCTGTTTTATAGGCCAGAGTGTAGGCGAAGTGCGGGGGAGGAGTAATTAATTGGGAGATGGTAGATTACAGGAATGCCGGCACACCGAAAATGCGTGTATGGTACCCTCTTACCACCCCCCTAATTACCCCGCCGCTGCTCCACCATCGAGCATCGCTCACTCCCTTTTCTTGAAATTAGCAAATTAATTTCAAAGATCTGGCCGTCACAAATCACTTTGTGACATCCCCGTCTTTCCTGGGGATGGGGAGGGGGAAAGGGGAAAGGATAGCATAAGGTACCACCTTAAGAGGTGGACGCCTTATGCTTGAGGAGCCACCTTAAAAGGTGAGCGCCTCACGGAAGTCACTGCCACTTCCACCGCCCTTCTGGCGTCCTTACCTTGATGTGGGGGCAGCCCGACCTTACCTTGATGTGGGGGCGGCCCAACCTCTTGTGGCTGCCCGGTCGGTGATACCGCTGGTAAATTATCTTTGACCGATCGAATTTTGATTCGGTCAGCAAACCAGCTGGCATTGCCACATCCACCTACATCTGTTGGACCACCGTTCCGATCACGTCAGTTGGCGTTGGGCCGGGTGGTTCCTCAACCACACACCGGTTGATTGTTGCCACCGCCCCGCTCTCGGCCCCTCACTCGGGGGTTGATGAGGCCCTCTGCTCTTCCTCCTCCATCATTTCAAGCCACATTGGAGGAGTGGACACCACCACCTTCTTGAACTGTTTAGTAAGTTTGGGGGTGGTGTCCTCCAGCTCATATGATGGAGAGAGTGAAAATCCACCTCCACCTTTGCCCAATAACTCGTCCTCATCGTCATAGTGTTGATTGGCGAGATCAACGCTGGCAGCGGGGAGAGTCGGGGCAATGAGGGTGGTTCCTGCTGGTCTGGCGCGGGTTTCTCAGTTTCCTCCCGTGGCGGCTGGAGAGCAGGGTAGAGGGTCAGGATGCGGGCTGTCACGTCGGCCACACTGGTGTTGATGCTATCCGGTTTGCCCAACAGATACTGATCTAGGTGATAGGCGATCAATTGCTCCACCTTCCACCATGGAGCGACTAGCAGTACCGCTGGATGCATCACTACCCTGTATGGGCGCGTCTTCACTATATTCTTCAAGCGAAGGTATTGGTTCACGATATCCAATACCCGGCCCGTGAGTGTTGCATCGAGGATGTGTGCCAGGTCAAAGACCCGCAGCTGCTGGGCCGAAATATCGACTGTGGCAACAGCTGGCTTACCCTTCTCGACGCATGGTATGGCCCATAGCTTCTCCCTGCATAGCCGGGAGAGTGGGCCATACAATTGTTCAGGGGTGGCACCCCTGTGCTGAGTTTTCAAACTCATAAAGGGTCGGCGACTGTTGTCCGCATCCCAGGCTCGAGTCTCCGTGAAGCGTAGGTAGCTGTCCAAAAATCCAAGTTTCTTGGTCGGCATACTGTCTCTGAATGATGCTTTGATTGCTCGAATGCAAGTCCTTTCACCGTATCATTCAGGTGATAAGGGATTAATCACAACAAATACTTTGCGATTAATCCGTTATCTTTTGGCCTGGCCATTCCACTTTTTTCCCACGGATGGTAGTACCGTTGACCTGCACGTGCCATCTAGCGGTGAACGCTGGTACTACCCCATGGTGTCCTGTACTTGATAAGTTTGTCACTTGCCCCATGGCTGAAGGGCTATAGGCAACCGGCTTTGCATGGCTCAGTCGCCGCACAAACTGCCCTCCTATAATGGGACAAAAGGGTTCCTTATCGTGAGCTATTATCTCACATAATAGCTTTCTTCTTTCCACTCATTCCGAGTTCTTTTTGTCTCCTTTGTACGATGGCGACTGATTCTTCTTTCTCGGCTGTCTGTAAGGGGTGCATTGTTCAACTTTATGTTTGAGACAAGCCTCACACTCTCTTACGTACTTGGCTACATCAGCATATAGTCTAGGCCAATTTTTGTCATACATTCAGAAGACACCTTGATGTCCCGCAGTTGGGGCATCATGATTCTGACAAAGTATTTCCTTCCGATGACTCCTAGCTATACAGAGTTTCCAACTCTCATTATCGTTATTTTCCTGAGACTTGTGACATGGCCATATATGCCTATACAGTAGCTCACTTCTGACTGTATAATCAGAATATTTCTCAGGATGTTGAACGAGTCCGGTTTTTATTTTCTTTATCCATGGATCGTTCGCTCCCTTCATGTTGACTGGGCTTACTTTCTCGGTCGGAGTAGCCATAATATCTCCCTCCTGAGAAATGTATGGATTGCAGGAGAGGGCGTCAGGGATGATATTAAATTTCCCTCGCCTATATTTGATATCTAAATCATACTGCTGCATCTCCATTATCCAATGGGCTAACCATCCGGATGGATTAGGGATGGCATGTAGCCATTTTAGTGACTGATGGTCTGTTATTACCGTCATCTGATATCCCTCAATATAGTGTTTGAATTTTCTCAATGCAAAAATTACAGCCAGCCATTCTTTCTCCATTGTTGTATATCTGAGCTCAGGTCCCCTCAACGCTCTACTAGTGTAGGCTATGA